>JAHRHZ010000205.1:256547-361185 GCA_024137785.1 Ginglymostoma cirratum | reverse complement strand
GGGTTCGTGTGTTTGTGAATGTGGGGATGTGTGTGTTTGTGAGTGTGGGTGTGTATGTTTGTGAGCATGAGTGTGTCAGTGAGTGTGGGTGGGTGTGTTTGTGAGTGTGGGTGTTTCTGTAGATGTATACGAGACTAAATGTAAGATGAACCAATTGGGCAGGTTGACCAGTACTCTGAGCCTTACTATTGCATTCAGAGTTTCAAGTACAAAGTTTACTTTGGCTAGTCTGTCACACATAGCTCAACAATTAACAGATTAGCCTTTCAAAGGTGAGAGTGAGGTTTCGGAACAAGACAGAAGATCAGAACAGTAAAACACATCTCCCTGGGAGACTAATTGATGCAGTGGGGCAGAACATTCACCTTTCACCTTTCCCCTTTGGCTTTGGCTGATTGAATGAGAATTTCATCGCATTCTCCACCACCTGTTCAGTTCTCTCAAAGGTTGCACATTTTAAAAATCATTCCTGGAACCTGGTCACCAGCAAATCTGTAATTATTGTCACTCTTATTGCCCTGAGAAATGTATTGTCACGCCTTCGTGGCTGTCCAGCTTACTTCAGCATGGAGGGCAGTTCATGTAGAACTGGAGGCATGTGTGAGCCCAGACAAGCTAAGGGCAACAGCTTTCCTTCCTTAAAGGATGTTTATCGCCACTTTACAGCTCAATGTCACTTACTTTTGCACTATTTTCACATTGACTGTACTTGTAATACCTGAATTTGAGTGTTCTTGTGGTCTTGTTGGGATTGGCAACCGCATTCCAGGAATATTAGTCTTTGTGCCTTGGAGTACTGGAGCAGTAAGTAAACTGGAGTTTGAGCGGAGTTACTCTCAGGGCTAACATAATGATGGCACTGTTATAACGATAGCTCCTACTGGACACGCTATTGTTGTATCCTGTTGTGTGGTGTGGCCATCACTTGTTGTCTATCCATTCCACTGGCCATTTCAGAGGGCAGTGTGCCTGGAGTCACATGTATTTCAGACTTGCTTCCTTAAAGGGCATTAGTGAATGGTGACATTGTGCACTTTTCGCTGTATTTATGTATTCCTATACTTAGTGCATGTGACAGATAAATAAATCTAAATCTAGTGAGCTGGGTAGCTTTTTATGGCAATCATGGTCGATCATTAGTTTCAGGATGAGACAATCTCCCAACGCCAGATGTGTTCACCAGCTGTTGGACTGGGTGTTGAACCTGTGTAAGTACCCCACAGCCAGAACCCTCCGGATGATGTGTCTGGTGACCTTACCACAGTAACATCATTCTGCCCCTCCTGGACACCCCACTCACTTTCCTCCCCACCCTTCACCGCCCTGTGTAAATGCTATCAGAGAGAGTGGGGGAGTAGAAATGAAATTTTGTTGCTGTGTTGTGATGGGTGTGACCGCCGTATAGTGACCAGTTCGATCAGTGTGACCACCAGACAGTGACCAGTCGGATTAGTGACCATTTATTTCAATCAGTGTGACCACTGGATAGAGTCATACGGCACAGAAAAAGACCCTTTGGTCCAACCCCTCCACACTGACCAAGTTTCCCAAACTAAACCAGTCCCAGTTGCTTGCATTTGGCCCATATCCCTCTAAACCTTTCCTATTCTTATTACCTGTCCAAATGTGTTTTAAATGCTGCACCTGTACCCGCATCTACCGCTTCCTCTGGCAGTTCATTCCACATATGACACACCAGCTGTGTGAAAAAGTTTACCCCTCAAGGTCATTTTGAATCTTTCTCCTCCCACCTTAAAAATATGCCCCCCCTTGTTTTGAACTCCTCAGCCTTAGGGAAAAGATCCTTGGCTATTCACCTTATCTATACCCCTCATGATTTTATAAACCTCTAAAAGGTCATCCCTCAACTTCCTATGTTCCAGTGAAAAAAAGCTCCAGCCTATCCAGCCTCTCCTTATAACTCAAAGCCTTCAGTCCCAGTAGCATGGTAAATCTTTTCTAAACCTTCTCCAATTTAATCATATCCTCCCTATCGGAGGGCGACCAGAATTGTACACAGTACTCAAGAAGTGAGCAGCTCAATCGGTGTGACCACCAGCTAGTGACCAGGTCAAGCATTGGCTGAGTGTTGCCAAGGGTGACTCAAGAGAGACGACTATCTACCATGTTCAGTAATGGGGAGTCTAAGAGAGTGCTGGGGAGTCAGTGGGAATCTGCAGGTTTATAACCTGTGTTTAATAAAGTGTAGACCTGCAGAGGTTTGTGAAGTACATGATGGTTTTGGAGTTGACTGGAGACTTGCTTGATAAGACACAAGAGTCACAGGGTATCCCACCTACTCGGAGCCGGCTTGTCAACACACTGGCATCACATAATGCGACGGAAAGCATTTTAACCTTTTTTGTTTGACATACGTCTGGCTGTCAGGTGGCAGCTCATTATCCCTGATACTGTCCAATTTGCCATCTGCTCCATTCCTGGTGTTAAGATCTTGTTCATTGGAGTTCAGCTTCCCTCAGTCGACCATGTGATTTCCACTGAGGGTTCTATGAGAGACAGTGGTCTATTGGTATTGTCACTAGGCTAGTAATCCAAAGCCCCACCACAGCAGATGGTGGAGTTCTACATTAGGGGTGGAAATCTGCCATCCTTACCTCACCTGGCCTACATGTGACTCCAGACCTACAGTGCTTGACTTTCAAATGGTCTAGCAAGCCACTCAGTTGTATCAAATTGTTTAAAAAGTCTCAAAGTTAGGCCACATTTGGAGGATTGTGTGCAGTTCTGGTCACCACACAATAGGAAGGATGCGGAGGCTTTGGGGAGGGTGCAGAAGAGGTTAGCCAGGAGAGGTTGGAAAAACTTGGATTATTTTTGCTAGAGCGTCAAAGGCTGAGGGGTGACTTAGAGAAGTACATAAATGATGAGAGGCATGGTTAGGGTGGATACTTTGGAGCCTTTTCCCAGGGTGGAAATGTAAATTACTGGGGGGGCATACATTTAAGGTGAGAGGGGGAAAGTTTAAAGATTTTTTACACAGAGGGTGATAGGTGCCTGGAGCCTGCTACAAGAGAAGGTAGTACAAGCAGAGATGATAGCAACGTTTAAGAGACATTTATACAGACACATAAATTTTCATATGCTCAGATAAGAACTGAAATACCCCAGAAGATAACCAGCCCTCTGATCTGACAAATCACAATCCAACCTGAGAACAATGCTAGATAACAAGCATGGGGCTGGATGAACACAGCAGGTCAAGCAGCATCATAGGAGCAGGAACACTTGACGTTTTGGGCCTAAACCCTTCATCAGAAATGAGGGAGGGGAAGACAGTTCTGAAATAAATAGGGAGAGAGGGGGAGGCGGATAGAAGATGGATAGAGGAGAGGATAGGTGGAGAGGAGGCAGACAAGTCGAAGAGGCGGGGATGGAGCCAGTAAAGGTGAGTGTAGGTAGCGGGGTGGGGAGGAGATAGGTCAGTCCAGGGAGGACGGACAGGTCAAGGGGGCGGGATGATGTTAGTAGATAGGAGATGGGGGTGTGGCTTGAGGTGAGAGGAAAAACAGGTTAGGGAGGCGGAGATGAGCTGGAACAATGCTAGCCGGTTCTGATAACTGGCTGCTGGTTAATATTACCCATTACCAGGAGAATGCTGTCTGAGAAAGCATCACAGGTAAAGTAGAAACCCTTTGCAAATAAATTTAAACAATTCTGCAATGTTACCTCGATGCATGTGGCAAAAACCAACTCGATATGACAGGCAGGAAATCCCAGCTCACAGGAGGGAATGTGTTGGATGTCCCTTCACTCTCAGCACAAACTCAGGTGTGATGAGACTAAATTTCTAGTATGACTTCCAGCAGAGAGGTGCTGTTATAATCTTCAACATTGGAACTGATTTTAATGAATCACTTTAATGGAATGGTAAATCAAGAGATAAGTGTCTTGCTTGCCTCTGTCACCTGTTTTGTAGAAATGACCAAGGCAACTTCCTTTCACCTTGATAACAAGCGTGGGGCTGGATGAACACAGCAGGTCAAGCAGCATCATAGGAGCAGGACTTGCTGTGTTCATCCAGCCCCATGCTTGTTATCTCGGATTCTCCAGCATCAGCAGTACCTTTTATCTCTTCCTTTCACCTTGTATGTTTTTCACCAAAGGGAATCAGCTCCAGAAAGGGTTAACAATTGCAGGAGGCTTGTGTTCATGTTTCTGTGGCGTTATTGCTTTAAATGCCAAAGCGGATGTCGAAAGGCCCATCTCCAGCAGTTTGTGTGGCTGGAGTTTATTGTGTGGAGCAGGTTAATGGGTGTCGAGCATTTCACACCTGGGTTAGGTATTGAATGACTTAGGGGTCAAGTTACAAAATAAAAGGTGTCCTCTACTCTTCATCTGCCAAAGAATCACTCAACAAAGGATAAAAATAGCCCTGTTAGACGCAGTTTCACTTCAGACAGAGAACCTCTCGGCTCTCAATCACATTCTGACATTCATTTAGTTTCATTAAACAGGGGATTTTGTTTGCGTTGTTAAAGGTGAAGTTGAATTAACACGTTGCTGATTCATAAACATTATTATGAAGTTATGCAAATTCCATATCAGCTGTCATTCAGAAGCAAAAGTTGCTCTCCTCTGAGAAAGATGATGTGGTTCCAAACCCGCATGATTGCAGACAAAATAGTGGTAATGATACCAGGCTAGTCCTCCAGAGGCACCAGAATAAGAATCCAGGGGTTCCAGACAGCATCTTCCAAACCCCTGACCACTTCCATCTAGAAGGACAAGGGCAGCAGATACATGGGAACTCCACCATCTTCAAATTCTCCACCAAACCACTCACCATCCTGACTTGGAAATATATCGCCGTTCCTTCACTGTCACTGGGTCAAAATCCTGGCTTTTCCTTCCTGAGGGCATTGCAAGTCTACCTACAGTCCATGGACTGCAGCGATTCAATAAGGCAGCTCACCACCACCTTCTTAAGGGGGTAACTAGGGACGGGTAATAAATACTGGCTCAGCCAGCGATCCATGAATAAAAAAAAAGGTTACCAGGTAAATGATCCATATTCAAATCCAAAGTACAAACCTAGTAATCCAGAGTTACATGGCTAATTATCCTGACATTTCAGATTAGCTATCCAGAAATTCTAGATTAATAATCCAGAGGAAATAACATAGTAATTGGGATAACAGTTACATTTCACTGGGGGAAAACACTGGAAACCAAACCTCACTATTCCCAAAGTAATCGCAAAAGTTAAGTTTTATAAAAGTATACCAATGTCACCCAATTTATTTGGTTTTCAGTCCCAAGTTGACATACAGTATGTTACATGTTTTTAAAGAGTGCAGCAAGCCTTCAACAATCCTTGGTTTTCAACCTGCTCCCTGTCCACGCCGATCCTGATCCTGCTCCCTGTCCACTCTGATCCCAATCCTGCTCTCTGTCCACTCTGATCCTGCTCCTTATCCACGCTGATCCTGCCCCCTGTCCACTCTGATCCTGCTCCCTATCCACGCTGATCCTGCTCCCTGTCCACTCTGATCCTGATCCTGCTCTCTATCCACGCTGATCCTGCTCCCTGTCCACTCTGATCCCAATCCTGTTCCCAGTCCACTGATCGAGATCCTGCTCCCTATCCACTCTGATCCCAATCCTGTTCCCTGTTTCCTTTCCATCATTGATGAAGGTGATCTTTCCGAAAAACAGTTTGAATCATCCCTAAATGCACACTGAACATGAACACTGCGACTCCATCAGACCACACTGTGGCAATGGACAAGCTGGTGTTGGCAAGTCAGTGCCAGGTGCTGCTGGGGGAAGGTCTGCCCATGAGGGTAAAACCGTGATAGCAGTGGGAATGGTGATGACCTCTCATTGCACCACAACCGTGAAAGAATATCCCAACAATAGCGACAGAATATCTGCATGGGAGGGTACAGCACACACTGAGAACAGAATTAGCCCATAACCGACTCCTCCCTGGGCCACAGTAAACTCTTAGCAAGGGACTTGGTGAGGATTAAAGATTGACCAGCTTCCTCTGATATGCCTGTTCACAATGGGCTGTGTCAGAAGTAACCGAAAGCACATGGAATTTGATAATAACCAGAGAATTATCCATTTATGGAAATAATTACAAGTTAAAAAGGCTCATAGCAGCAGATTTAAGTGTTGAATATGTTTCCAATTAAGTCACTTTTATTAAGCTTTCTCCTGTAAGGTGCTGACTCAAAGGGAAAGTGGTGTATTCAGGTTCCTGTGAGAATTCAGTACCAACCTTAGTTCAGTGAGTCACACTTCCATTTTCTGGGACTTTTTCGCCCAGAGGCTGGTTGGAATTTAGATTGCACTGCGTGGGAGAGTGGTTGAGGTGGCCAACCTCACAACTTATGGAAAGTACTTGGATGAGCGCTTGATGTGTCAAAACATTCAAAACTATGAGTATGGGAAAGTAGGACTACGGAGAAGCAGTGACCTAGTGGTATTGTCACTGGGAACTTGGGTTTGAATCCCACCACAGCAGATGATGGAATTTGAATTGAATAAAAATTATGTATCTGATGAAGACCATTGCTGATTGTCAGGAAAAAAACCCATCTGGTTCACTAATGTCTTTGAGGAAGGAAACTGCCATCCTTACAAAAACAAAGTTGCTGGAAAAGCTCAGCAGGTCTGGCAGCATCTGTGGAGGAGAAAACAGAGTTAACGTTTCGGGTCCGGAGACCCTTCCTCAGAACCATCCTTGCCTGATCTGGCCCACATGTGACTCCAGACCCACAGCAATGTGGTTGACTCTTAATTGCCCTCTGAGCTGTAAATGCTTAATCTTCGAATTAAGACAAAATTCTGCAGGTGCTGGAAATCTGGAATAAAAACAGAAAGTGCTGGAGAATCTCAGCAGGTTTGGCAGCGTCTGTGGACAGCAAAGACACCTACTGAAAACATTAGCTCTGCTTTCTCTCCATAGATGCTGCCAGACCTGCTGAGTTTCTGCAGCACATTCTGTGTTTGGGAATGCACTGCCAACCGGAAAGCTGAAGCAGATTCCGCAATCGCTTTGAAATTAGAAAGGAATTGGACAACTGAACGTGAAAAGAAATAAATTGCAGCACAATGGGGAAGAAAGCAAGGAGTGTGATTAATTTGATCAGCCTTTCAGACAGGGCAGTCTGCCACATTGTACTAAACAGAGTGTGCCTGTGCCACCAGGAGGGGCTAACCTGTAAAACACTATGTGATAGCAATTAGGAATTGCCAATAACAGGTCAAAAACAGCCTCTGCTTGAGTAATTTTATCTTTCCATGAACATGAGCATTGTTGGCAAGGCCAGTCCATTTATTTAAAACATAATTTCTCTTGAATTGATTGGCTTTCTGTTGTATTATGGTGCACGTTCCAGACCTCACAAACACCATACCTTGAAGACAGTTACTTGACATCAATATATAGGAACAAAAGTTGGCCATTCAGTCCCTTAAGCCTGTTCCACCATTCAATGAGATCATGGCTCATTTCTGGCCTAACTCCATATACTTGCTTTTGACCCATATCTTTTAATACCTTTACTAAACAAAACATTATCGATCTCAGATTTAAAATTAACAACGGATCCACTGCTGTATGTGGAAGAGCGTTCCAAACCTCTCCCACTTTTTGTGTGTAGAAATGCTTCCTAACATCTCTCCTGAATGGTCTGGCCCTCATTCTCAGACGATGCCCTTGTTCTAGAATCCCCACCCAGTGGAAATAGTTTATCCATATCTACCATGTCTTCTCCTGTTAATATCTTGAAGACTTTGATCAGACGGCCCGTTAATCTTCAAAATTCTGGAGAAAATAGGCCTAATTTGTATAATCTGATCTCATAATTTAAATAGAATCCTTACAGTACAGAAGGAGGTCATTCAGCCCATCAAGTCAGCACTGACCCTCCAAAGAGTATTCTCCTCACCCTATAACCCCACATTTCCCATAGCTAAACAATCTAACCAGCACATCCCTGGACACTATAGACAATTTACCACTGCCCATCCAGCTAGTCCAATCAATGTAGTCTGACAGTCAACTCGATTGGCTGCTTTCATCCACAGCAGCTGGCACGGATTTGGTGGGCCGAAGGGCACTCCCTTCAGTGTCATAATGATTCTGTGAGGCAGCATGTGACTGCACTCCCCATCTCAGTTCAGAGGACGTTATTAGAGCCTTTACTCCTTCATCACCTCTCTGTACCTCTGCCCTTCTCTGAATTGCCACAGCATGAACACTTACTCCACAAGCAAGCGTATCCTCCAGTTAATTAACACCACCACCAGTTTCCTGACCACACACTTATCTCCCTGTCCCTGAGGCTGAGCAAGACAGTTGGTCACCTTGTCACCATCCCTCATTATCATTCCCATTATCTTATGTTTTCTCTGGACCTGATGACTCCAATGCTCTCCCCGTCGGTCTCCAACAGTCAACTCCTCCAATCCCCACTCACCCTGATTTTATCTGAAATGTGCTCCAAATGTTCACTAATCAACTCAAACCCATCAATGTAGATTCACTCTCAAATCCCTCCACACCTCGCTTTCTCAGCACTTTCCATTTCATGCTCACATGGGAAGTGGGTATTGTTGCCAGTCAGTGATGGTCGCCCATCCTTAAGTGCCCTGGAATGGTGTGGCTTTCTTCGCTCTGCCAGAATCAGGCCCAGTTCTGAGGGCCTGGAGTCACATAGGGGCCAGATCAGGTAGTGGCATCAGCTTTCTTCAGTCAGACAGTGGGGAATCTGTGGAACCCATTGCCACAGAGGGACGTGGAGGGTCAAGCCATTGAGTGTGTTTAAGACAGAGATAGATCGGTTCCTGATTAGTCCGGGGGTCAAGGGTTACAGGGAGAAGGTAGGAGAAGGGGGTTGAGAAACATATTCTCCACAGTTGAATGGTGGATCAGATTTGAAGGGCTGATTGGCCTAATTCTGCTCCTATGTTTTATGGTCTATTACTATCGACCCCCTGAAGTTTTTACAATGGCAGTTTTCCACCTTCCTCCCCATGTTTATCACAAGGGTGAGGGCCTAGTGGTATTCCCGCTGGACTGTTAATCTAAATAATCTAGGTAATGTCTGGGGACCAGGGTTTGAATCCTGCCATGGCAGATGGTTGAATTTGGATTTAATTTTAAAACGTCTGGAATTAAGAGTCAGATGATGAATCCATTGTTAATTTTTGGATAAACCTATGTGGTTCACTAATGTCCTTTTGGGAAAGGAACCTGCTATCCTTCCCTGGTCTGGTCTAGATGTGACTCCAGACCCACAAGTTGACTCTTAACTGCCCACTGGAATGGGCAATAAATGCTGGCCTAGCCAGTGATGCCCTTATCCCCTGAATGAACAAAAGGACATTTATCTGGACTTTTGGATAACCAGTGGGAGCAAATGTCTGTCTCCCCTTAGTAATCGTGTCCTGTGTTACAATCCTGTGAGGAAGGAGCCTGAGACTAAAGGTACAATGAAAGGTTTGAACCATCCTGTAGAGAGTTACTAACCAATTCTGGGAATGGAAGAACTCTGTGTTCTAGTGCACTGTGTCAAACTGTTGCCTTGGCTACCTACAGTTTTAATACTTGCTGAGGAACAGCTATTAATCTCGTCCAGATTCCTCATTAAGAGTTAACATTTTTTTAATAGAGTTAATGTTTTGTAAACCTTTTAACTGATTGACAGCGTGTATGTTCAGCTCTCGCTGTCTTGTCTATGTCTGCGTCAGTTACAATTTCACAGTCAAAGAGCCTCTGATCTGACTTCACCGACTACAATGTGATGTGTCAAACGGGACAATACATTGCTCCACATTATTCATGATCAGCGTCTCCGAGACACAGCACCACAGAAACATCCCTTGACCATCTCCCTCTGCTTATTGCCCCTCAGCCAATTTTGGATCTAACGTGCTACTTTGCCTTGGATCCCATGGACTCTTACTTTCTTGAGCAGTCTGAAATGAGGGACTATATCAAAAGGCTTGTTAAAGCTCACACAGGCCACATCAAATGCATTATTCCCTTTTCTACCTATTGTTTTTGTCCTTGCTTCCTCATTCTCTGACTCCTTACATAGGTTGCCAGGAGAATGGGAATCTATGTAACGAGTCAGAGAAGGAGGGAGCAAGGACAAAAACTAAAAGGTAGAAAAGGCAATAAGAAAAGTGATAGGCAGAGAAACCAAAGACAAGATTTAAACAGGGCTATTGAGAAAAATAAGGAGAAGATAAACAATGTTAAAAATATACGCTGAAAGGCTCTGTGCCTTAGTGCGCAGAGCATTTGCAATAAAGTTGACGAACTAATTGCGCAGATAGATGTAAACAGGTACGATATAATTGGGATTATGGAGACATGGCTGCAGGGTGACCAGGGATGAGAACTGAATGTCCCAAAGTATTCAGTATTTAGGAAGGACAGGTAAAAAGGAATAGGTGGTGGAGTTGCATTGCTGGTTAAAGAGAAAATTATCGTAACAGTGAGAAAGGATATTAGCTCTGACAATGTGGAGTCTGTATGGATAGAGTTGAGAAATACCAAGGGGCAAAAAAAAATGAGTGGTGTCATATATAGACCCCCAAACTGCAGTGGCGATGTTGGGAATGGCATTAAACGGGAAATTAGAGATGCATGTGATAAGGGAATATCAATGAATCTGGATGATTTTAACCTGCATATAGACCGGCCAAATCAAATTAGCCACGGTGCCGTAAAGGAGGAATTTCTGGAGTGTATACAGGATGGTTTTCTTGACTGGGTACTGTGTAATGAGATGGGAATCATTGTCAATCTAAGTGTCAAGATCCCTTGGGGATGGAAAATGAGGTAGTTGTTTTGGAAACCAGGCTGATGAATCTTAATAAAGGAAACTACGAGGATATGAAGTGTGAGTTAGCCTTGATAGGTTGGGGAGAGTTACTTAAAGGGATGACAGTGGATAGGCAATGGCAAACATTCAAGGAACGCGTGGGGGAACTGCAACAACTGTTTATTCCTGTCTGTCGCACAAAGAAAATGGGTAAGAGGACCAATCCATGGCTTACAAAGGAAATTAGAGATGGTATCTGATCCAAGGAAGGAGCATACAGATTGGCCAAGAAAAATAATATGTCTGAGGATTGGGAGCAGACTAGAATTCAGCAAAGAAGGACCAAGGGATTGATTAAGAAGGGGAAAATACAGAATGAAAGTAAGCTTGCAGGGAAGATAAAGACTGACACAGAGTTTCTATAGGTATGTGAAGAGAAAGAGATTGGTGAAGACAAATGTAGGTCCCCTATAGACAGAAACAGGGGAATGTATAATAGGGGACAAAGAAATGGCTGAGCAACTGAATACATACTTTGGTTCTGTCTTCACAAAAGAGGACACAAATCAGATACCAGAATTGTTGAAGAATGCAAGATTTAGTGGGAGGGAAGAATTGAAGGAGAACAATATTAGTAAGAAATGGTGCTTGGAAAATTGATGGGATTGAAGGCAGATAAATCCCCAGGGCCTGGTAATCTACATCCCAGAGTACTTAAGGAAGTAGCTCTGGAAATAATAGATGCATTCGTGGTCATCTTCTAGGATTCTATAGACTCTGGAACAGTCCCTGCAGATTGGAAGGTGGCTAACGTCACTCCAATATTCAAAAAGGGAGGTAGAGAAGAAACAGGGAATTATAGACTGGTTAGCCTAACATCGGTAGCAGGGAAAATTCTTGAATCCATTATCAGGGACTTTATATCGGAGCATTTAGAAAGCAGTGGCATGATTACACAGAGTCAGCACAGATTTATGAAGGGGAAATCATGCTTGACAAATCTGTTGGAATTCTATGAAGATATAATGAGTAGAGTTGATGAGAGGAAGCCAGTCAATGTGGCATATTTGGACATTCAGAAAGTGTTTGACAAAGTCCCGCATAAGAAATCATTGTGTAAGAGTAAAGCGCATGGGACTGGAGAAGCATATTGAGATGTGTAGGAAACTGGTTGGCAGGGAGGAAACAAAGAGTAGGAATTAATGGTCCCTTTTCAAATTGGTATGCAGTAACTCATGGGGTTCCACAGGGATTGGGCTGAGACCCCAGCTATTCACAATATATATTAATGATTTGGATGAGGGAATAAAACGTAACATCTCAAAGTTTGCAGATGGTACCAAGTTGGGTAGGAGGGTGACGAGGATGCAGACATCCTTCGGTATGATCTGGACAAGTTGGGTGAGTGGGTAAATCAATGGCAGATGCAGTATAGTTTGTATAAATGTGAGGTTATTCACTTTGGAAGCAAAAATAAGAAAGCAGATTACTACCTGAAAGGCTGTAAATTGGGAGAGGGGAGTGTGCAGTGGGACCTGGGTGTCCTTGAGCACTAGTTGCTGAAGGTAAGCATGCTGGTGCAGCAGGTGGTAATGGAGGCAAATGGTATGTTGGCCTTCATTGCGAGAGGTTTCGAGTACAGGAGCAGGGATGGGTTGTTGCAGTTATACAGAGCTTTGGTGAGGCCACACCTAAAATATTGTGTACAGTTTTAGTCTCCTTTTTTGAGGAAGGATGCTCCTGCTCTTGAGGGAGCGCAGCGAAGGTTTACCAGGCTGATTCTGGCGATGGCGGGTCTGACATATGAGGAGAGATTGACCAGGTTAGGATTGTTTTCACTGGAGTTCAGACAGATGAGGGGGGAATCTCATTGCCTTTCCAATCTCCTTTCTAAGTCCTTCCCTGTACTTTTTATACTCCTGTAAGGACTCTGCCATGTTGCAAAGAATAACTTTACTCCATTAAAGATGCTACGTCAATGCAAGTTTTTTCATTCTTCTTCAGGTTAGCTACTGCTGGGGAACTAACACAAAGAAACAGCCACAAGCAAAATGATTGAGGCAATAATAAATGACACGACACCAGCTTAGGAAAAAATCACAAGTCTTTATTCGTGAACTGAGACAGAGAATGCAGGGGGAAGCAAAATAGTAAGATTTAGCTTTCGGGAGCTCACATCCATTTTTAATCATTAAACTACATCACAGATATTTACAGTCTGATCGTTGAGAGTTGGGAGACAGCCCATGTTCAGAGAGAAAGTGCTAATCACCAGAAGCATGTTGGTCCTTCACGCTTTCATCAGGAATTGAGCTTGTGAGAGGAGAATTTCCCACCAGAGACGGGATGGAGAGAGACAGGAGAGAGAGAGGGGATGGGGAGAGAGAAACAAGAGAAAGAGAGATGATGAAAGAAAGACAGGAAAGAGAGAGAGACAGGATGGAGACAGAGAGAGACAGGATAGAGAGAGATGACAGAGAGAGAGAGAAAGAGGATGGAGAGAGTCAGGATTCGGAAATATTCTCTGAGACTTACAAAAGCCAGGAGTCAGCAGTGTTGAGCCAGTATGCGCCTCCATAGTGGCCCACTGGGAAAATGTACAAGCAATCAGTGGTTGACATGTTTGAGTGTGTGCGTGCGCCTGTGTGTGTGTGTGCGCCTGTGTGTGTGTGTGTCTGTGCGCGCGTGCGCCTGTGTGTGTGCGCCCACGTGTGTGTTCGCGCGCCTGTGTGTGTGTGCACGTGCGCCTGTGTGTGTGTGTGTCTGAGTCTCTGTGTGTGTGTGCGCGCCTGTGTGCGTGCGTGTGTGTCTGTGTGCGCATGTGTGTGCGCGCCTGTGTGTGTGTGTCTGAGTGTGTGTGCGAGAGTGTGTGTGCGTGAGAGAGAAATACAATGTGTGTGTGTGTGTGTGTGTGAGAGTAGTGTGTGTTCGCGCGCCTGTGTGTGTATGTGCACGTGCGCCTGTGTGTGGGTGTGTGTCTGAGTGTGTGTGCGAGAGTGTGTGTGTCTGAGTCTGTGTGTGTGCGCACGCGCGTGTGTGTCTGTGTGCGCGTGTGTGTGCACCTGTGTGTATGTGTCTGAGTGTGTGTGCGACAGTGTGTGAGAGAGAAATACAATGAGTGTATGTGTGAGTGTGTGTGTGTGTGTGAGGGAATGTGTATGTGAGTGTGTGTGTCTGTATGAGTGTGTGTGTCTGTATGAGTGTGTGTGTGTGAGTGTGTGTGTCTGTATGTGTGTCTGTGTGTGTGTGCGCGTGTATGTGAGTGTGAGTGTGTGAGTGTGAGTTAAGGCCAGGTCAGGCTGCCTGTCACTGCGCATGCTCACAAAGGGAGAATGACCATCCAGGTGATTGTAGGCATTGGGGTCCAACACTGGAGCTAAGTCTCAGTGAGACTCAGCACCTTTAGGGGAGGAGGAGGACACCGCTGTGAGGAGCTGGGGCTATCTGAATAAACCACTGAAAGCCTCTTCCATGTCGCCCTTTGACACCAACATCACTTACATGTGACAATAACATTATGTATTGATTTATTTTTGGGCGATCAGTGGGAATTCCAGATATAACTCATTCGACAAGTGCAGTGAGAAACAAGAAGCTCACTCCCTGAAAATGAGGCACACGACTTCCCAACACTTTCCCTTGTGGATCTGCAGTCATTGGAACACCTCCACCTCAACAAAAACATATTCAACTTGTGAGGAAGTAAAGCCATTTCAATCGTCCTGGCCTGTCTCCTCACAACAAGTTGAAGAGTCACCGTTATAAAAAAGGAACGTCCAATAAATAAAAAAAATTTATTCTTTCAGATAACATTTTAATATAATATATATTTATATATATATATATACACAGGGCATGGTTCAATGTCACTGGAAAAGTGCTACTCTTTTCCAACTACATCCTGAAGTGCATTTTCTTCTGAGATTTAGTCTCCACAAAGTCTTGTACAGGGTCTTTGATGATTGTCGATGTCTTGTTGTCATTCTCCAAACTTGTTTTTGAAGGTTTCCCAAGCTTCTTGCACTGAGTCAGAAATGTCTGTGCTTCCGTTCATTACCTTTCGATGTCTCTTGCTCTTCGACTTCCGCTTCCGCGCCACCCTCCCCATTTTCCCACTCCCACCTCCCCAGCCCCTGTTCTCCCTGACTAGTCCTCAGAGGTGACATCAATGTCCTCAGGGCTGGATTGTTTAGTTGCCAGTCTCCAGCGGTTGACATGATGTGAGCCTTTCTTTTTCTGCTGGGACTCAGGTCCTTCCTCTTCCAGCTTCTGACGCTTATATTTTGTTCTCCTGTTCTGGAACCACACCTTTACCTGCCAGGGAAGAGATACCACATGTTCAGGCTTCAGGCGTAATACTTAACTTGTGGAAGAAAGAGACAAGGAATTTGGCTTGGCCTGCAAGTGCCAAGTAACATTCACGCCACACAAGTGCCGGGTTATGACCATCACCAATAAGAGAGAATCTAACCATCAATGGTGAATACCCCATTATCAACATCCTGGAAGTTTACCATTCACCAGAAACTCGACTAGACTCACCAGATAAACACAGAGGCTACAAGATCAGGTCAGAATCTAGGAATACTGCAGTGAGTAACTCACCTCCTGACTCTCCAAAGCCTGTCTGCCATCTACAAGGTACAAATCAGGAGTGTGATGGAATACTCGCCACTTGCCTGGATGGGTGCAGCCCCAACAACACTCAAGAAGCTCGACACCATCCAGGACAAAGCTGCCGCTTGATTGGCACCACATCCACAAGCATCCACTCCCTCCACCACCGACGCTCAGTAGCAGCAGTGTGTACTATCTACAAGATGCACCGCAGAAATTCACCAAAGATCCTCAGACAGCACCTTCCAAACCCACGACCACTTCCATCTAGAAGGACATGGGCAGCAGATACAACAGATATTGCTGTTCCTTCCGTTCACTGGGCCAAAATGACATCCTAGCAGCATCATGTGTGTCTTTACACCAGTTTGACTGCAGTGGTTCAGGAAAGCACCTCACTACCACCTTGGCCAATGTACATGGAAATGGGCAGCACAGGCTGGCCCAGACAGCAAACCCACAATTGTGCCATCACCAGGAGAGCCGATGGTGTATTGATTCTGTTACTAAATCCAATGACCTGGTTAACAACCCAGCGTGCATGTTCAAATCCCACCAGGGGCTGTCTGAGAATTTGGAGCCTGTTTCTCTTTTAAAAAAGACAAGCATTAAAAGTTTAGTAAAAGTGACCATGAAGTCGTCAGATTGTGGTAAAACATAGCTAGTTCACTGATGTTCTTTAGGCAAGAAAACGTATTGTCCTTACTTGGTCTGGGCCACGTATGACTCAGATTTTATAGGCCTCATCTTGGAAGGTGTAATTCATATCAGGATAAGAAAATGTGTTTGTCCTTCCCCATCTCTGTAAACACCCCCAGCATTTTTATCTTTATTCATTCATGGAATGAGGGCATCACTGGTTAGGCAGCGTTCCAGACAACAGTTCAGAGTCAACCACATTGCTGTGGGTCTGGAGTCACATGTAGGCCAGACCAGATAAGGATGGCAGTTTCCCTCCCTAAAGGACATTAGTGAACCAGATGGGTTTTTCTGACAATCAATTCATGGTCATCATTGGACTCTTAATTCCAGACCTTTATTTTATTGAATTCACATTCCACTATCTGCCACGGCAGCATTCAAACCGAGCTCCCCAGAATTCCTCACTTCAATGCACCACCCTGTTCCCTGGCCAGCATCTCTGTCTCCGGCTTGCTACAGTGTTCCAGTGAAGCCCGACGCAAGCTGGAGGAACAACACCTCATTTTCCACTTGGGGATCCTACAGCCCTCCGGACTCAATATTGAGTTCAATAATTTTAGGGCCTAAACTCTCCCATGTCCCAGCCCTCCTACCCCACACGCCAGGCCTTGTTACCACATAGCCTGCCATTACACACCCCCTGTTGTTAGTCACTAACAGTCCCCATTAACAACTACTCACCCTCCCAGCCTGATCGTTAGCAACTCATTTGTCTGTCCAGCTGTCTTTCTCTTTCTTTGGGCTATATCCAATCGTTTACTCCCTACCCCACCCACCTCCCTATTTTCTGCATATAAACTGACATTTTCCCAGCCACCATCAGTTCTGAGGAAGGGTCACCGGACCCGAAACGTTAACTCTGTTTTCTCCTTCACAGATGCTGCCAGACCTGCAGCAACTTTGTGTTTTTTCCCCAGAACATTATCTGGATTAACAGTCCAGCAATAGTCTTAGCTCCCCTAAGCTCTACAAACCACTGAGCTATCTCCAGGCTTTTGAGTAGGTCTTTCAGTTCTCACTCTGTCCTTAGCAGAATTAGAAAGAGAATTACTTAAGACCTGGACACCTGAATACACAACCATCAGGCATTGTGTCATCAAGATCGAAAATGTGCAAGAGGCAAGAATTGGAGGAGACAGAGATTGTGGAGTGTTGTGTTGCTGAAGGAGGTATGTGGGAGGGCTAGAATGTGAACGGGTGGATTGGAAAGCAAGAAGGATAATTTTTAAATGAAGCCATTGCCAGACTGGAAGTCAATGTGGGCCAGGAAGCATCAGGAGGGTGAGAAACAACTGGGTCTTGTAATGGTTTAGGACTGGGGCAGGAGAGTGCTAGACGGCCTCATGTTTATTTATGGTGGGAAGTAGGAGGCTGTCCAGGAGGGAATGGAAATAGTCATAACTAGCAGAGGCTCATGGGGAGGGGAGTGTCACAGAGTTGGAGTTAGGTGGTTCAGTCATGGAAATGTCATTCGTTTAGGAGTTCAACCCAGAGAACTGGCAGGCTGTGATTGGTAGGATCCCACCATGATCCATACTTGGCCCCAGTTGTTCACAAATACATCACTGATTAGGAGGTGGGGACCACATACAAAATCTCTAAATTTGTGGATGATACAAAGTTAAGTAAGAACATGTGCTGTGAGGAAGATGTAAAGTGGCTTCAGGAAAGTTGAGAAAGATTCAGTGAAATACAGGCAAATGTAATCTCATGTGGACAAATGTGAGGTTATCCTCTTTGATAGGAGAAGCAGATGAGCAGATTATTTCTTAAATGGTGAGAGGATGGGATGTTAAGATGTACGTGTCCTTGTCAATAAATCATTGAAGACAACCTGCAACCTATTAGGAAGGCTAGTGGAATGTTGGCCTTTATCAGAGGAGGATTTAAGTACCAGAGTAATGAAGTCTTGCTACAATTGTATAGGAGCACGGCTAGATCACTCCTGGATTACCAATTTTACTCCTTATCTCAAGAAAAATACTATTACCAGAGAGAGAGAATGCAATTACGATTCACCAGAAACAAAAACTGTAAGTGCTGGAGAAACTGAGCAGGTCTGGCAGTATCCATGGAGAGACAAACTAGAGTTAAGGTTTTGAGTCCAGTGACCCTCCATCAGAACCAGATCTGACAAAGGACAACTTGTCTAGAAACGTTAACTCAGCTTTCTTCCCACAGATGCTGTCAGACTTGCTGAGTTTCTCCAGCGCTTTTTCCTTTTGATTCAGACTTCCAGCATCCACAGCTCCTTGAGCTTATTGATGGTTGACTAGACTTACCCCAGAATTTCTGTAAAGAGATTGGGCAAATCTGAGCCTGTATTCACTACAATTACAGGGAATGTGCTGATCAGATTGAAATACACAAAATACTTAGAAGGACAGACAGATTGAATCCAGGTAAGATCATCTCCCTGGTTAAGGAGTCTAGAACCAGGGCACACTTGAAAAATGAGGGAGATACGTTTATGACTGTGATGAGGAGATATTTTTCTTTTTCTTGGAAGGTAGAGAGTTAGGATAAGGGGAACATTTTCAGCCATGCATCCTGTAACTAGTGGAGTGCCACAGGGATCAGCATTAGGGCTACAATTATTTACAATATATTTTAATGACTTGGATGAAGGTACTATAGCCAAGTTTTCAGAAGACACAAAAATAGGTAGGAAGGCAATTGGTAAGGATGGCACAAAGAATCTGCAGAAGGATGTAGACAGGTTCAGCGAGTGGGCAAGAACTTGGCAGATGGAATATAGTACATGGAAATTTGGCAGAAAGAATAGAGGCACTGAATATTATTTAAATGAAGAAAGACAGCAGAAAGCTATGGGACAGAGGATTTGGGTGTCCTTGTGCATGTATCACAGAAAGCTAGCTTCCATATTCTGCAGATAGAAAGGGTGACAAATAGGGAATTCTCACTAAACTCTACAAGGCACTCGTCAGACCACACCTGGAATACTCTGAGCAGCTTTGGGCCCATTTTCCAAGGAAAGGTACATTGGCATTGGAGGCAGTCCAGAGAAGGTTCACTAGACTGATACCAGGTATGGAGGAACCGTCTTATGAGGAGAGGTTGAGTAGGTTGGACCTGTACTGAATGGAGTTTAGAAGAATGAAGTGATCTGATTGAAATATACTAAGTTTTTAGGGGATTTGACAGTGTAGACTCTTGTGGGAGAGTCTAGGACCAGAGGCCATCATAGAACAGCACAGGAATGGGTCCTTCGGCCTACAATGTTGTGCCAAACATGATGCCAAGCAAAACTAATCCCTTCTGCCTGCCCTTGGTCCATATCCCCCCATTCCTTGTGTCTTTAAATGCTTTTGTAAAAGTCACTTAAACGCCCCTATCATATCTGCCTCCACCACCACCCCTGGCAGCACGTTCCAGACGCCTACCCCTCTCTGTGTAAACAAACGTGCCCCTCACATTGCCTTTGAACTTTCCCCCTCTAACCTTAAATGCATGTCCCTTGTTTTAGACATTTCAACTCTGGGAAAAAGATTCTATCAACCCTATCTATGCATCTCATAGTTTTATATTCATACTTTATATTAAAATGATTCATTTTCTGAAGAAGGATCCAGACCTGAAACATAGGAGCACGATGCTCCTATGATGCTGCTTGACCTGCTGTGTTCATCCAGCCCCATGCTTGTTATCTCGGATTCTCCAGCATCTGCAGTACCTTTTATCTCCAGACCTGAAACGTTTGTTTTCCTGCTCTTCTGATGTTGCCTGGCCTGCTGTGTTCATCCAGCTCTACATCTTGTTATCTCAGATTCTCCAGCATCTGCAGTTCCTACTAGCTCAACATGATATCCTGACTCTTGTACTCAATTCCCCAACCAATCGAGACAAGCATGCCATACACCTTCTTTACCACCCTATCTACTTGTGTGGCCACTTTCAGAGAGCTATGCACTTGAACCCTAAGATCCTTCTGTACATCACTGTTGTTCATAATCCTGCCATTAACTGTATATTTTTCCTGAACATTTTATCTCCCAAAATGCAACACCTCACACTTACCCAGATTAAACTCTATCTGCCATTTCTCCGCCCATGTCTGCATCTTATCTATATTCTGCTGTAACCTTTAACAACCTTCTACACTATTCACGTCCCCACCGATCTTTGTATTGTCTGCAAACTAACCCACCCAGGTACATTTTCATCCAAGTCACTTGTACATATCACTAACAGCAGAGGTCCCACTATGGATCCCTGCTGAACACCACTAGTCGCAGACCTCAGGCCTGGAAAATTCCATTCCACCAATATCCTCTGCCTTCTATGAGCAAGCCAATTCTGAATCCATGCGGCCAAGTCACCATGGATCCCATGCATCTTAATCTTCTGGATGAGCCTACCATGAGATATCTTGTCAAAAGCCTTACTAAAATCCAAGTAAACATCCACTGCTCTGCCCTCATTGATCACCTTCATCACGTCTGCGAAAAATTCAATCAAGTTAGTAGGACATGACCTTCCCTCCACAGAGCCAGGCTGACTGTCCCTAATTAGGCCATGCCTTTCCAAATGTGCATAAATCCTATCATTAGGAATTCTCTCCAATAGCTTCCCAACCACCATGTGAACTGACTGGTCTATAGATTCCTGGATTATCCCCATTTCTTTTCTTGAACCAAGGATCAACATTAGCTACTTGCCAGTCCTCTGGCACCTCTCCAGTGGCTAGTGAGGATACAAAGACTATGGTCAAGGCTCCAGCAATCTCCTCTCTTGCCTCTCTCCATAAGTTGGGGTAGATACCATTGGGCCCTGGGGACTTATCCACCTTAATGCTCTTCAAGAAAATCAACACCACTTCTTTCTTGATCACAGAATGCCTGAGCATATTCGCAAGCTCCACATAAATCTCACTATCCTCCATGTCCTTCTCCTGGGTGAATACCGATGCAAAGTACTCATTTAGCATCTCATCCACATCCTCTGCATCCATGCACACAAATTCCATCCTTTATCCTTGAGTGGTCCTACCTTCTCCCTAGTTATCCTCTTGTTTTTAAATGTATGTATAGAATACCTTGGGATTTTCTTTAACCCTACTTTCCAAGTTCATTTCATGGCCCCTTCTTGCTCTCCTAATTCCCTGCTTGAGTTCTTTCCTGAATTCCTTAAATTCCTCATGGGCCCTGTCCAATTTTAGCTTCCTCAACCTTACATATGCTTTTTTTCCCCCTTTTGACTAAATTCATAACCTACTTGTTATCCAAGGGTCCCTTACCTTGCCATGCTTGTCATTCCTCCTTATTGGAACATGCTGGTCTTGAACTCTTCCCAACAGGTCTTTAAGCAGTTCCCGCATCACCTCAGAATAAGGGGTTACACGTTTAAGACAGAAATGAGAATGAATTTCTTCTCTCAGGGGGGAGTGAATCTGTGGAATTCTTCACTTCAGAGGTCTGCTGCTGCTGGGTTGTTGAGTACATTCAAGGCTGAGATTGATTTTTAAGGGAATCAGATGTTATGGAAAGTGGCTCTTTAACAAGCTAAATGGACACCATGATCAGCATGGACCAGTTCGGGCCGAAGTGCCTGTTTCCATGGTGTATTACTCTATGACTCTCAGATCATCAGACCAACCATGATACCATTGAATAACAGAGCAGACTCAGTGAGCTGAATAGCCTGTTTCTGTTCCTCTGTCTTATACTCGCTGGTTAGGTAAAGGTGATTGGCCGAAGCTAATGGCTTTTATACCTGCTTGGAGATTTCTGTTCCTCCAGTACTGAATGGCAGACAGATCAGAGATACTGCAGAAGTTGAGAGAGGCAGTGCTGAGAACGAGCTGGGAGTTCATGGTTCAGAGATAGTGGGAACTGCAGATGCTGGAGAATCTGAGATAACAAGGTGTAGAGCTGAATGGACACAGCAGGCCAAGCAGCATCAGAGGAGCAGGAAAGCTTGATGTTGTTTCACCTGATGCAGTTATTTCCAGCGATATCACTAGGGGGCAGCATGTTGATGAGCGAGCTGGAGTTCTGTCTTTACATGGCAGAGGGGGATGAGAATGGGACTTGGGAAAGTAAGCTGGATAGACATTCACCGCTACAGAAAGAGAACAGCAGTGGAAACCCTTTAAACCAGTGACCAGGGAAATGCCTCTGATCAAAGAGCAAGAAGAAACCAGACAGTACTGACACATCCTGGTGATTGATCGTAAAGACTAACCACACAGACAAGAAAGGAGAGAATAACAAGACAGAATATAAACAGGTTAGGAAACAAGACAAATTGTAGATAAAGAGAGAGACTGTACAATTAAATTCTCAAGGAATCTAAAATAAATTATTAAGTATCCTATTGAGACATCAATGACAAATGTAATATTTCCTACAAATGGATGAATAATGGCAGAAATCCTAAATTCTTTGTTTGCATCAACATATACCAGGATAATATAAAATAGAAGGATCAAAACGGATGTTAAAGTATTTGAGGCAGAAAGAGGTGGGGTCAATAATTGCTGAACTAATCAAACTTTAATGGGGTAAGACATCTGGACCAGTGGAAGTATGTTTGGGAATGTACAATGGGAAGAAATAGGGATACAATATTACACCAGATTGAAATCATTGATTAGAAAAGGGTATCAGCTGACTGATGGATTGTTCATGCATTTAAAACAAGGAGATGGCAGTGTGAGATGCTACATCAAGGAAGGTGTGGGCCTCAATTAGTTACAATGTACACCAGTGACCTGGATGAGGAGACCAAATCATCCTAATTGTGTTTAAAACTTTAATTTGTGCAAATCTGCAGGTTTAAAATTCTGTCACTGAGATCTTTGAGCAGGACTTTTTTTCCAAAGAGTGCATGGAAAGAGCAGCCTAATTAAGGCTGAACCTGAATCCTCATTAACTGACATTAAAGACCGTGATATAATTAAAGAAATTAGTGTAGTCAGAGAGCCTCCTGATTCTAAGGGCTGGATCTGATTTGAGCTGGCTGGTCAGAGCCATGTAAAAGAAAAGGAATAAACAGAGAAAAGGTTCTAAGTGGTCTGCCAGGGTTAAAAATAGATAAATCTCCAGGGCTGGATGAAATGTATATCAGTTTTTTTGTTTAAATATTCACTTATAGGATGCGGATATTATTTGCCAGGCCAGTGTTTATTGCCCACCCCTAATTGTCCAGAATGTAGTTGAGAGTCAACCACATTGTTATGTGGTCTGGAGTCACATGTAGGCCAGACTAGGTAAGTTTCCTTCCTTAAAGAACATTAGTGAGCCAAATTTTTTTTTACCCCTGACAATTGGCAAAGTTTCCATGGTTATCAATAGACTCTTAATTCCAGATTTTTATTGAATTCAAATTCTACCATAGTGGGATTTGAGCCCAGAACATTACCTATGCCTCTAGGTCATTAATCCAGTGACAATCTCCCCAAACACCTCACTGTTGAGTGAGGCAATGGAGGAAACAGCAAGGGAGCTTGTAAGAATGTTTAGTTCCTCTGTGGCTACAGGAGAGGTGCTGGAGGACCGGATGACAGCCAATATGATACTGTTATGCAGGAAGGGAGTAAGGGATAAACAAGAAACTACAGGTCAGTCAGTCTAACCTCAGTGGTGGGGAAACTATTGGAAGCAATTCTGAGAAACAAAATTAATCTGCATTTGGAGAAGCAGAGGTTATTAAAAGAGAACCAGCATGGTTTTGTTGAAGGCAGGTCATATCTGACAAACTTAATTGATTGAATTTTTCAAAGAGGTGACCAGGTGTGTAGGTGGGGGCAATGTTTTTGATGTAGTCTACTTGGATTTCAGCAAGGCTTTTGATACGGTCCCAGATGGAAGACTGATAGTGCCGGTGGGGGCCCATGGGATCCAAGAAAATTTGGCAGAGTGATAGGAAGCAGAGGATGATAGCTGAGGTGTCTTTTTCCGACTGGAAGTCTGTGTCCAGTGGGGTTCCACTGAAGTCAGTTTGGTGCCCTTGCTGTTTGTGGTTTATATAAATGTTTTGGACTTGAATGTAGGACGGCTGATCAGTAATTTTGCAGATGATACAAAAATTGGCGAGGTAGTAAATGGTGAGGAGGATAGCCTTAGAATACAGGAGGACAGGCTGGTCAGAGGGACTGATCAGAGACAAATGGAATTCAGTCTGGATAACTGTGAGGTGATACACTTGGGCAGGACAAACAAGGCAATGGAATACACAAGGACCCTGGGAAGCAGCAAGGATTAAAAAGACCTTGGAGTGTGTGTACACCAGGCTCTTAATGTGTCAGGACAAGTGGATAAAGTGGTTAAGAGGACACATGGGTTACTTACCTACATTAGTTGAGGCACAGAGTTTAAGAGTAGGAATGTTACACTGAAACTGAATAAATGCTGGTAAGGCCACAGCGAGAGTATTGTGTGCAGTTATGGAATCCACATTATAGGACGGATGTGACTGCACTGGAGAGAGTGCAGAGGGACATTTACCAGGATGTTCCCTGGGCTGGGCAGTTTCAGTTATAAAGAGAGATTGGACAGAGTGGCATTGTTTTCCTATGAGCAAAGGAGACTGAGAGGGGACATGGGTGAAATGAATAAAGTTATGAGGAGGGAAAAGACAGGATAGATAAGAAGAAGTAATGATCAGATTTGAGGCAAGGGACAGGAGATTTAGAGGGGGTACAAGGAAGGGTGTGCTGGAATTGGAAGGGGGCCAGAGGAGGTTTACAAGAATAATCCCAGGGCTGAAGGACTTGTCATTGTGAGGAGCAGTTGAGGGCTCTGGGTCTATTCTCTGTGAAGTTTAGAAGGAAAAGCTCCATTGAAACCGATTGCAACTTACAGGATACTGAGACGTCTGAATAGAGTGATTGTGGAGGTGTTTCCACCCGTAGGAGAGACTAGCAGCCGTAAGCACAGTCTCAGAGTGAGGAGATGGCCCTTTAGAACTGCAATGAGGAGGAATTTCTTCAGCCAGAGGTGGATCTGTGGAACTCATTGCTGCAGAGGGCTGTGGAGGCCAAGTTTTTAAGTATATTTAAGGTAGGGATATATAGGCTCTTGATTAGTAAGGGAATCAAAGATTACAGGGAGAAGGCGAAAGGGGTTGAGAAACATATTAGCCATGATTGAACAGGGGAGCAGACTCCATGGGCTCCTATCTGCTCCTATGCCCTATGGTCTTATGAATGTGAGGAAAAATCTTCACCTGAGGGTGGTGGAACTCTGGAACTGACTGCTTGTAAGACTATAAGACCATAAGACATAGGAGCAGAAATTAGGCCATTCGGCCCATTGAGTCTGCTCCGCCATTCAATCATGGCTGATAAGTTCCTCAACCTCATTCTCCTGCTTTAAACATAGAACACAGAACAGTGCAGCACAGTACAGGCCCTTAGGTCCACGATGTTGTGCCGACCTATTATCCTACTAAGATCAATCTACCCTGCATATACCCTACATTTTACTATCCTCCATGTACCTATACAAGAGTCGCTTAAAAGTCTCTAAAGTATCTGACTCCACTACCACTGCTGGCAGCGCATTCCACACACCCACCACTCTCTGTGTGAAGAACCTACCTCTGACATCTCCCCTACACCTTCCTCCAATCACCTCAAAATTATGTCCCCTTGTAATAGTCATTTCTGCCCTGGGAAAAAGTCTCTGGCTATCCATTCTATTTATGCCTCTCATCACCTTGTACACCTCTATCAAGTCACCTCTCATCCTTCTTCGCTCCAATGAAAAAAGCCTGAGCTCCCTCAACTCTTCTTCATAAGACCTGCCCTCCAGTCCAGGCAGCGTCCTGGTAAATCTCCTCTGCACCCTCTCAAAACTTCCACATCTTTCCTATAATGAGGTGACCAGAACTGAACACAATATTCCAAGTGTGGTCGAACCAGAGTCTTTTAGAGCTGCAGCATAACCTCACAGCTCTTAAACTCAATTCCCCTGCCAATGAAAATCAACACACCATAACCCTTTCTTTCTCCCCGTAACCCTCGATCCCCTTGATAATCAAGAACCTATCTATCTCAGTCTTAAATGTAATCAATGACCTGGCCTCCACAGCCTTCTGTGGCAGTGAATTCCATAGATTCACCACTCACTAGCTGAAGAAGTTTCTCCTTATCTCTGTTCGAAAAGGTCTTCCCTTTACTCTAAGGCTGTGCCCTAGGGTCCTAGACTCTTCTACCAATGGAAGCATCTTCCCAACATCCACTCTGTCCAGGCCATTCAGTATTTTGTAAGTTTCAATTAGATCCCCCTCATCCTTCTAAACTCCAATGAGTATAGTCGCAGAATCCTCAAACGTTCCTCATATGTTAAGCTTTTCATTCCTGGGACCATTCTCGTGAACCTCCTCTGAACCCGCTCCAGGGCCAGTACATCCTTCCTGAGATATGGGGCCCAAAACTGCACGTAATACTCCAAATGTGGCCTGACCAGAGCCTTATAGAGCCTCAATAGTACATCCCTGCTTTTATATTCAAGTTGTCTCAAAATAAATGCCAACATTGCATTCGCCTTCCTGACAACTGACTCAACCTGCAAGTTTACCTTGAGAGAATACTGGACTAGAACTCCCAAGTCTTTGCACTTCAGACTTCTGAATTTTCTCCCCATTTAGAAAATAGTCCATGCTTTTATTCTTCCTAACAAAGTGCATGACCTCACACTTTCCCACGTTGTAACCCATCTGGCACTTCTTTACCCACTCTCCTAACCTGTCCAAATCCTTCTGCAGCCTCCCCACATCCTCATTACTACCTGTCCCTCCACCTATCTTTGTATCATCTGCAAACTTGGTCAGAATGCCTACAGTTCCTTCATCGAGATCATTAATGTACAAAGTGAAAAGTTGTGGCCCCAGCACTGAACCTTGTGGAACACCACTTGTCACTAGTTGCCATCCTGAGAAAGACCCCTTTATCCCCACTCTCTGCTTTCTACCAGACAGCCAATCTTCTATCCATGCTAGCACCTTACTTCTAACACCATGGGCTCATAATAAATAGAGGCATGGTGTATAAAAGCAAGGAAGTGATCCTATATCTCTTTCAAACCATTGGTCAGAGCACACTTGGAGTATTGTGTGCAGTTCTGTTCAAGGCAAGATGTGAAACCCTGATGAGACTGCAAAGGAGATTAACTAGAATAATATTAGGAAGGAAGGACACAGTGTTTACTAACATATTTGACAAGGATATTAAAGTATTTAACCCTAACCCTTTCACATGGTAGGCTGGTCCAGAAGATTAGGTCACAAAAGATCCAAGGAAGGTTGTCAAAGGATATAGCAGGACATAAAGATCAGGATAAAGTTGGAAAGTTGGGCAGAGAAATGGCAGATGGAGTTTAATGCGGGCAAATGTGAGCTGATGCATTTTGGTAGATCAAATAGAACAGGAAAGTATACAGGAAGGACCATCAGGAGCATTGATATACAAAGCATAGAACAGTACAGCACAAGAATGGGCCCTTTGGCGTACCATGCAGTGTTGAACATGATGCCAAATGAAACAAATCCCTTCTGCCTGCCCATGATCAAAAACCCTCTATTCTTTGCATATTTTCACCTGCTTGTCTAAAAGTCCCTTAAACTCCCCTTCCATATCTGCCTCTACCACCACCCCTGGCAGCACATGCCAGACTCCTATCACTCTCTTGGGGTGGAAGTCCATAGTTTGCTGAAACTGGTAACACAGGTGGATAAGGTGGTAAAGAAGGCATACGGCGTGCTTGCCTTCATCCTTTAGGGCATTGAGTTTAAAATTTGGCACGTCATGTTGCAGCTGTATCCAGAAATATATAAAATTATGGGAGGCATGGATGCGGTAGATACCTGGAGTCTTTTTCCCAGGTTGGAACTGTTAAATACTAGGGGTTTAAGGTGAGAGGGGCAAAGTTTAAAGATGATGTGTGAGGCAAGTGTTTTTATTTCACACAGAATTGAATTATCTTTATTGTCACGTACTCAAATGAGTACAATGAAAAGTTTACAAGCCGCCACTTACAGCACTACCTTAGGTATAATCTCTGCAATCCCCTTAATCACCCTTTCACTGCTGACTGCCCTTTTGAAAATATACATTCTCCTGAATATTTAATTCCCAGCTTTGTATTCTTTGTAAACCTGTGTAATGACTGTAAGATCATTCAATTAATCTGTATTTGTTCCATTAATTCACTGACTTTTTTCCAAATATTCTATGTATTCAAATAAAAAGCCTTGAACCTTGCCTCTTTATCATTTTATCCCCCTTTGATCCAAATTAATTCCGTCTCTTGCTGGCCCACTCTGGGTATTGTTATCTGAAGAGCTGCCCTGTAATTCTGCCATACCCTCTTTCTTTCAAAACTTATATTAGGCGTCTCCCAAACCTTTCCCCTCTCATTAGTGTCCTGATGAATCATAAGACCCATAAGGTAGCTTAGGTACCTAGGGGAGGCAATGGCCTAGTGGTATTATCACTGGACTGTTAATCCAGAGACCGAGATGACTCTGGGGACCCAAGTTTGAATCCTGCCATGACAGATGATGGAACTTGAATTAAATAAATATCAGGAATTAAGAAACCGATGACAACTATGAATCCATTGTCGATTGTTGGAAAAACCCACTGGTTCACTAATGCCCTTTAGGGAAAGAAAGTGCCATCCTTACCTGGCCTGGCCTACACGTGACTCTAGACCCACAGCAATGTGGTTGACTCTTAACTGCCCTTTGGACGATTAGGGATGGGCAATAAACGCTGCCTGGCCAGCAACGCCCTCATCCCATGAATGAATAAAGAGGTTAAAAAAAAATCAAGGTACCTGGGTACAGATTCTTCAGTACAAGTTCTCCAGGGAAAGAAAAATAACGAAATAGAGGGTGTTAGGTGACTGAAATGCACGGCCAGGGAAGGTCGTAGAAGCAGATACAATAGCAGCATTTAAGGGACACTCAAACAAACAGATGACAGACAAGGGATACTGACCACATGCAGGCAGATGGAATTAATTCAGAATGGCATCATGGTTGGCACAGACATTGCGCAACCAAAGGGCCTGTTTCCGTGCTGTACTGTCCTGTGTTCTATGTACTATGTTCAGTTCAGCCTTGGACTGAGAGCTGGGTAACAAAGTGTGTGAAGCTTCAACGTGTGTGGATCCGCAGTTATAAAATTCCGTCATCATGAGCTTTGAGCAGATTTATTTTCAGTGCTGTACACAGTGAGTGTGAATGAGATTTCAGCTGGGTCAGACAAAACTGAGTGAGTCAATTGGAAATTTCATTCATGAGGGTTTTCGGCGCAAAGGTGAGCAGAGATGCTTTAACGGGGGTTTACCGCAAGAGGTACACTTTCTTGAGTGAAAGTTAAGTAAGAGGGGATAATAGGTGTGGATAAAAAACCGACTGCGGTGAAGTGATATCACTAACCACTGTGTGATGTGTACACAGGGAAAGAAGCCAATTGCTGAGTAGGACTGGTGAATATTTCCAGTTGTTAAAGGTAAAATTGTCTTTAGATCTCCAGTGTTTTTCTTTCCTCTTTTTTTCTTAAAAGCAACCGCTTAAGTATAAGATTAATACTGGTGATTGTCTTATTTTTAAAAAGTCATTACAGTAAAGTGTAAAGATTGAGGAACCTAGATTTATAATTTTAATCAAATTCAATAGTGATGGCAGGATGTGTTGCTGTTGCAGTGTGTGGGAGCTGCTGGACACCTCAGTGATTCAGAGTGAACACATCTGTAGTAAGTTTTTGAGAGAGATAATAGGAACTGCAGATGCTGGAGAATCCGCGATACCAAGGTGTGGGGCTGGATGAACACAGCAGGCCCAGCAGCGTCATAGGAGCAGGAATGCTTGACGTTTCAGGCCTAGACCCTTCATCAGAAGTAAGTGTTTGCAGCTTGGGAACTTTGGATCTGAGTGGAGGAGCTGGTCTCAAACATTGTACCACATCAGGGAAGGGGCAAGTTACCTGGGCACCGCTCCAGAGGGTGGTCACATCCCTCAGATTAGGGAATTCAAACCTGGTTTGTGATCATGGATGGGAGGGTGTGATTGCAGGTGAGGCAGGTATGATGTTAAAATTGAGGAGCTATGGGGTTCTTGCATGCTGTGCAGATGAGAGTGGGGACTGTAGAGATGATGAGCAAACTGACCACAGCACCTTGTTATTCAAGTGGGAAAAGGAAATTGGAATGTAGTGGCGGAAGGGGACTTTATAATTAGGAGAATAGATCCTGTTCTCAGCAGCCAAGAGCAGGAATCCCAAAGGCCGAGTGGCCTCCCCAGAGTCAAGGTTAAGGACATCACCTCAGGGCTGCAGAACTTGGAAAGGGAGGGGACAGATCCAGTTCTTTCATTCACATTGGCACCAACGACATTGATAGGATGAGAAAGGAGGTTCTGCTGAAAGACTTTGAACAGTTAGGAACTAAATTACAATGCAGAGCCTTCAGGGTAGTAATTTTGGGATTTCTCCTTGAGCCACAGGCAAACTGGCACGGGGTAAATAATGTCACAGAGTTAAATGTGCAGCTCAAGGATTAATGTGGTTGGAGTGGGTTTCAGTTAATGGAGCACTGGCACCAATACTCGGGTACCAGGGAGCTGTTCTGGTGGAATGGACATCACTTGGACTGAGTTGGGACCAGTATCCTGATGACTCATAAGACCCATAACAAATAGGAGCAGGAGTAGGCCATTCGGCCCATCAAGCCTGCTGCACCATTCAATAGGATCATGGCTGATCCAATATTCCTCACGTTCCCTTTCCTGCCCTCTCTCCATTACATTGGATTCCCTGGGTGATCAATAATCTATCTCTCCAGTCTTAATTTGGTGTCCCTTTTATTCTGAGACTATGGCCTCTGATCTTGGACTCTCCTACCAGGGGAAACATCCTCTCAGCATATACCCTGTCAATGGATAAATACAAGTTGAATAAAGAGAGCTGTGGAGAGGGTTTCAAACTAATGAGAGGGGAAAGGTTTAGGAGACGCCTAATATAAGTTTAGAAAGAAAGAGGGTATGGCAGATTTACAGGGCAGCTCTTCAGATAACAATACCCAGAGTGGGCCAGCAAGAGACGGAATTAATTTGGATCAAAGCGGGATAAAATGATAAAAAGGCAATGTTCAAGGCTTTTTATTTGAATACATAGAGTATTTGGAAAAACGTCAATGAATTAATGGAACAAATACAGATTAATTGTGTGATTTTACAGTCATTACACAGGTTTACAAAGAATACAAAGCTGGGAATTAAATATTCAGGGGAATGTACATTTTCAAAAGGGCAGTCAGCAGTGAAAGGGTGATTAACGGGATTGCAAACTTTTATTGCAGCTTCTGTTAGTACTGGTGTCTGTCGGTGTCGGGGCTGGTGTCTGTCGGTGTCAGGGCAGGTGTCGGTGTCAGGGCAGGTGTCTGTCGGTGTCGGGGCTGGTGTCGGTATGCCCCATTAATTTTGAATTCTCTCACCCGAGGAAAAAGATCTTTGCAATTCACCTTATCTATACGCCTCATGATTTTATAAACCTACCTAAGGTCACCCCTCAACTTCCTATGTTCCAGTCAATAAAGGTCCCAGCCTATCCAGCCTTTCCACCCTGTCCTCTTAGCTCAAACACTCCATTCCAGGTAAATCTTTTCTGAGCCCTCCCAATTTAATAATATCCTTTATCTAGCAAGGCAACCATTTAAAGAACTATGTACCTGAACCCCTAGGTCTCTGTTCAACAACACTATCCAGGGCCCTACCATTTACTATATACACCCTGCCCTTGTTCATTTTACCAAAATACAATACCTCGCATTTATCCAAACTAAACTCCATCTGCCACTCTTCAGCCCATTGGCCCAATTGATCAAGATCCCTTTGTAATCTTTGATAACATTCTTCACTATCCACTATACCATCCACAAACTTACTAACCATGCCTCCTAAATTCTCACCCACATCGGTTGTGTAAATGATAAACAACACCGATCCCTGCAGGTCACTGCTGGTCACAGGCTTCCAGTCCTGAAAAACACCAATTAGTCTCCTACCATTAAACCAATTTTATTTTTAATTGGCAAGCTCCTCCTGAATCTCAGGTGATCTAACTTTATTAAATAGTCTACCGTGCGGAAGCTTGTCAAAGGCTTTACGTCTAACATTCTGCCCGCATCAATCTTTTTGGTTATGTTCTCAAAAACTCAATCAAGTTTGTGAGACATAATTTCCCATAGACAAAGCCATGCTGATTATCCCTAATCAGTCCTTGCCTCTCCAAATCCTAACTCTCAAAATCCCCTCAACAATTTGCCTACCACTGATGTCAGACTCACTGGTTTATAGTTCCCAGGCTTCTCCTTACAGACTTTCCTAAATAAACATTAGGCACAACATTAGCCACTCTCCAGTCCTCCGGCACCTCACCACTATATTGGAGAGACAAAACATAGACTGGGTGTCCACTTTGTGGAACATCTCGGTTCTGTCCATAAAAATGACCCCGAGCTTCCAGCTGCCTGCCACTTCAACACACCACTGTGTTCTTCGGGTAACGTTTCAGTGTCGGGCTTGCTGCAGTGATCCAGCAAAGCTCAACGCAAAGCTGCTGGAACAGCACTTCATCATCTGTCTAGGTACCTTACAGTCTTCAGGACTCAACTCTGAGTTTAACAATTTCAGAAGAATGAAAACCCTGCTCCTCATTCGTTACCCATACTCACAGCCCCAGATCCTGTTTTGTAACACGGCTCCCAACACAGCCAAGATAACAAGGCGTGGGGCTGGATGAACACAGCAGGCCAAGCAGCATCATAGGAGCAGGAAAACTTGACGTTTCGGGCCTAGACCCTTCATCAGAAGGGTTCATCCAGCCCCGCGCCTTGTTATCTCGGATTCTCCAGCATCTGCAGTACCTTTTATCTCTCCCAACACAGCCAACCCATTTTCAACCATTCATAGAGTCTTGGAGTCATACAACATGGAAATAGACCATTTAGTCCAACCAGACCATGCTGACAATAAACCCAAACTAAACTAGTCCCACCTGCCTCCACTTGGCCCATTATCCCCTCCAAACATTTTCTAGTCATGTACTTATCTAAATGTCTTTTAGATGTTGTAACTGTACCTGCATCCACCACTTCCCCTGGAAGTCCATTCCACACATGAACCACTCTCTGTGTAAAACATTAACACATTCACATTTCCTGTTAGCATCCTACTCACTATTTATCCACTTCTTAGCTCATCATCAGCAATCTCATTGTTTCTCTCTCCTTTTTTCTTTCTCTGTCTCTCTCTCCCTCTCTCGGAATTGTCTCCATTTATTCTTCATCCCCCCCAACCCCACATCCCTACCCACCATCAGCATAAGTACCACCCTTTCTCAGCGGCTTCCAGTCCTGATGAAGGAGGCCTGGACCCAAAACATCAATTCCATTTTTCTCTCTTCTGCATAGTGTTTAAAATTTGGTGTTCCATCTTGGACTGAAACAGACACAAGAGGATTTGGGTGTGGTATTAGCAAGTAACAGAGTCATAGAGTCAAAGTCGTAGAGTCATACAGCATAGACACACACCCTTCAGTCCAACTCATCCGTGCTATCCAGACATCCCAGTCTGACTAGTTCCATTTGCCAACATTTGGGCCAAATCCCTCTAAAGCCTTCCTATTCATGTACCCACTTAGATGCCTTTTAAATGTTGTAATTGTACCAGCCTCCACCACTTGCTCTGGCAACTCGTTTCAGACATGTCCCACCCTCTCCGTGAAAAGGCTACCCCTCAGGTCCTTTTTAAATCTTTCTCCTCTCACCTTAAACCTATGCCCTCTAGTTTTGGACTCCCCTACTCTAGGAAAAAGACCTTGGCTATTCACCCTATCCCTGCCCCTCATGACCTCATAAAACTCTGTATGATCACCCTTCAGTCTCCGATGGTCCGGGGAAAATAGCCTCAGCCTATTCAGCTTCTCCCTATAACTCAAACCCTCCAGTCCCGGCAACATCCTTGTGAATCTTTTCTGCACCGTCTCAAGTTTAACAACATCTTTCCGACAGAAGGGCGACCAGAATTAGACACAATATTCGAAAAGTGGCCTCACCAATGTCCTGTACAGCCACAACATAACATCTCAACTTCAGACATACACTGAATGTTATGACCAGTGAAGGCCAGCATGCCAAACCCTTTCTACTTGCAACTCCACTTTCAAGAACTATGCATCCGCATCCCAATGTCTCTTTGTTCGAGAGGTGAAGAACAACACCAGGTTCTGTAATGCACTTAAAACATGCCATTGGAAAAGGTAATGGATTTCCTCCAAGGAAAAGGAACTCTTAAAACACAATTTGATCGACTTGGTGGGTAAACTGGATGTAACATTGACTGGCATTTCTATGAAGGTAGAGATAATTGAGGTTCTGTCACAGCACTTGGGTTTAGAGGAAATACAACAGTGTCCAAATACTCTGGGTAATAAAACATTGGAATCAGGTGATATTCAGTGCAGTCAAAACAGCTTGAGTATTAAAAAAGAATGAAAAAGGTGGCAGTAAAAGACAAGGAAAGAGCAAAAAAAATAAGGAAAGGGAAATGGAACTAAAAAGGATAAAAATTAATAAACTAAAATTACGACTGCAAGCTATACTTTAAGAGGTTGGAATTAAAATAGGAGATATCAGATAATGATGTAGGTCTCAGTGACGATGATCCAAGTCATGACTTAAAGTCCAGAAAGGAAATGTTAAGTTTGCACAGGCCCTACCATAACTTGAGGCAAAGGATATGGAAGTATTTTTCATGTCATTTGAGCAATGGTTAGGCCTGTGACCAGCAGTGTGCCACAGGATCGGTGCTGGGTCCACTGCTTTTCATCATTTATTTAAAAGATTCGGATGTGAATATAGGAGATATGGTTAGTAATTTTGCAAATGACACCAAAACTGGAGGTGTAGTGGGCAGTGAAGAAAGTTACCTCAGAGTAAGGGGAGGCGATCATCAAGTGGTATTATCGCTGGACTGTTAATCGAGAGACCTGGATAATAGCCTTGGGGGAGGTGATGGCCTCGTGGTATTATAGCTGGACTATTAATCCAGAGACCCAGATAATATTCCGGGGACCCAGGTTCAAATCCCACCATGGCAGATGGTGGAATTTGAATTCAATAAATGTCTGGAATTAAGAATCTAATGATGACCATGAATCCATTGCTGATTGTCGGAAAAATCGATCTGGTTCACTAATGTCATTCAAGGAAGGAAACTGCCATCCTTACCTGGTCTGGCCTACATGTGACTCCAGACCCACAGCAATGTGTTTGACTCTGGGCAATTAGGGATGGGCAATCAATACAGCCTGGTCAGCGATGCCCTCATCCCATGAATGAATAAAAAAAACAGGACTTTGATAAGATTGGCCAATGGGCTGAGGAGTGGCAGATGGAGTTCAATTTAGATAAATGTAAGGTGTTGCATTTTGGAAAGGCAAATCAGGGCAGGTCTTATACACTTAATGGAAATATCATAGGCAGTCTTGCTGAACAAAGAGACCTTGGAGTGCAGGTTCATAGTTCCTTAAAAGTGGAGTTGCAAAGGTAGACAGGATAGTGAAGAAGGTGTTTGGTATGCTAGCCTTTATTGGTAAGCACACAGGACTTAATAGCCTACATCATGAGATGTTGAAGAAGATAGCTATAGAGATAGCCAATGCATTGGTGGTCACCTTCCAAAAGTTCCATAGATTTTGGAATGATTCCTGCAGATTGGAATGGAGCACATGTCACCCCATTATTTAAGAAGGGAACCAAGAGAGAAAATGGGATCTATAGAGCTATCAGCCTTACATCAGAAGTAGGGACAATTCTTGAATCAATTGTTAAAGATGGGATAAATGGACACCTGGACAATAATGTCCTGATTGTGCACAGTCAGCATAGATTTACAAATGGAAAATTATGCTTGACAACCTTATTTAAGTTTTTTGACATTACGACCAAATTGAGAAGGGAGAGCCAATGGATGTAGGTAGTGCAACAAAGCAATGTACAAAGTCCCATTTTTTCAGAGAATTTTTCATTTCCAAACAAAATATTTGTAGTCTTTACAATTTCAACATAACCCACATTGGGATGTTCTAGCATATCTGCACAACACAATAATCACCTGGTACATCTGTGTAAATGTACAGTAATCTCTTGGGATATCTGCATAACACAGGAATGTTGTCAGATATAAACATAATAATATCCTGAGATATCTAGATATCACACAGTAATCTCAATTACTAATCTACTGTATCTGTATAATCCTCAGCAACATCCTGTGATATCTACATAATCCACAGTAACATACTGGAATATAATAGCATAGGAAATCAGAAGTGGGCCATTCAGCCTGTGGAGCCTGCCCTGCCATTTGATACAATGTGTCTGATCAAACACTTAATTTCTTTTATTCACCCTGAATCACACAAATATTGTGGTAGAGAAGGAGGTAATTTAGCCTTCATGCTGCACCGGTTCTAGTATCTAGCTTGACTCTATTACCTAGTGCCAATCTCCTGCCTTTTCCTCATATCCCTGCACCCCATTACTATCCAAAAAACCCATCTTCTGTCCTGTCAGGTGCTTCAATCACATTTCCAGGCAGTGCCTTCCATACCTGAACAAAAACACTTGTTCTCATCACCTTTGATTGTTTGAAAATTGCTTGAAATCTATGCCCTCTCATTCCTGTTTCTTTTACAAGTGGAAACAGCTTCTCCCTATCTACTCTGTCCAGCATAATGTAATGATTAAAATCAGGGTCACTTGGATCCCATTGACTGAGAGTCTTGATTGGGCTGTTAACCTGGGCCAATCAGGGAGCTCTGGCTGACAGATATAAACAGAGCTGGCTGGCCACAGTCACTGTAAGGAAAGGAAAGGAAAGGAAAGGAATTCAGAAAGTTTCTTCAGTCTTGGGACAGGCTTTGAGCTGGCTGGTCAGAGCCCATGGATTGTGCACGTGAAAGTAGAGGGTGGCTTGGTGTCAGGATACTGCCCTTTGTGCAGTTATTTCACTCGCTCGTGATATTGCAAACCCTAATCAGATCTCCTCTCAGTCTACTTCTCTCCATGGAGAACAATCCCAGCTGGAAATCCATATGTACCACATCATAAATATTTCCCTCATTGGGCATTTCAAAAAGCCTCAGCCCACCTTCGTCCATGTGATTTCTAATTCAGTCCCAAAGAATTGTTTCCATAAGTTTCCCCACCACTAAAGTTGAACTGACTGGTCTGTAATTGCAAGAGATTATCCTTACAAATGTCTTTGAACGATGCTGTAATGTCAGCAATTCCCCAGTCTTCTTGCACCTCCCCCCACCACCACCTCCCCCCAAGACCAGGGAAGACTATAAGATTGTGACCAGTGTCTCTGCAATTTCTACCCTCACTTCTTTCAAAATCCTTGGGTGCATCTCATTCAGTTCCTGTGCCTTGTCAACATTAAGTGCCAACAATCTATCCAAGACTTCTTCCTTCTTAATTCTGAACCCCTTAGTGATGGAGTTTCCCCTTTTGTCATCATAGTCTGGACAGCAACCTCCTCCTTGGCAAAGATAGATGCAAAATATTCATCTGATACCTCAGCTATCTGTACATCTTCTTTCTGATCTCTGGTTGGCCTTTCCTGTCCTTTGAACTCTCTGTTTATATGTCTATAAATGACTATGATGCTGCTTGACCTGCTGTGTTCATCCAGCACCACACCTTGTTATCTCAGATTCTCCAGCATCTGCAGTACCTTTTATCTCAGGATTTTCCTTCGTGTTAGCTGCTAGTCTTTTCTCATCATTTTTCCATGGAGAGAAGTAGACAGAGAGGAGATCTGATTAGGGTTTGCAAACTCATGAGCGAGTGAAATAACTGCACAGAGGGTAGCATCCTGTCACCAAGCCACCCTCTATCTGACTAGCCCAACTAGGCCCTACACTGACTGTGGCCAGCCAGCTAGCTCTGTTTATATCTGTCAGCCAGAGCTCCCTGATTGGCCCAGGTTAACAGCCCAATCAAGACTGTCAGTCAATGGGATCCAAGTGACCCTGATTCTAATCATTACATTATGCTGGACAGAGTAGATAGGGAGAAGCTGTTTCCACTTGTAAATTTCTAATTTGCTTTTTCAACTCTCCCCTAAACCTGCCTTCCTGTTCATTCTCAATTCTATTTTCTACTGCGCACCTGTCATAAGCACAGCTTTTCATGAAAATGATCCATTTATTCTTACACTTTGTTTTCTGTCTGTTGGTCAGTCAGAAGTTTGTGATTGCATTGGAGAACGTGCAGAGGAGATTCACCAGGATATTGCCTGGGCATGGAAACTGTCAGTTATGAGGAGAGATTGGATAGGCTGAGTTTGTTTTCTCTGGAGCAGAGGAGGCTGAGGGGGGGATCTAACTGACAGACCTGGACAGGGTAGATTGTAAGAATCTTTTCCTCATTGCATTGTGTCTAAGGTCAGAGGGCATAGGTTTAAGGTGAGGAGTAAGTGGTTTAGAGGAGATCTGAAGAAAAGACTTTTCACCGAGAGGGTGGTAGAGACAGATACTCTCACAACATTAGAGAAATATCTGGATGAGCACTTAAAATGCCAGGGCATAGTAACCTGTGGATCAGGTGCAGATAAATGGGATTTGATGTTTGTCGGTGGGCATAGACATCGTGGGCCAAAGGCCCTATTTCTCTGCATATGACTCTATGACTCTATCGCTGCCTGTACCATGTGCTTTAATTGTTGTAATCAATATCCTGTGGAGGACTTTATCAACACTTTTTTTTATATATAACTAAAAGAGGAGCTGAATGGTGTGGTCACTGACCAGTTGCACAATGAAGTACCTTTTTGGGAATAACTAGCTTTTGCTTAAAATAAAAGGCTACAGGCAGAGCAATGGCTAAGTGATGTTCATTCACAAGCAGAAGAGTAGCCAAAACTTTCTTTAAATTTGGGGATGATTCAAAAGAAAGGTTTAATGTTAATTTGGGCTCAGCAAGCAGATCCAGGGCTAAGTAAATTAGGAAAGAGAGCTCACACTGAAAACTGAGGCTGAAGGACATCATGGTTTTATTATAGTAGAAAAGGGATTATGATGAGGAGTTGGAGGCATCCTCACAGACCTGTAGAGGAATGGACAGTGAGAAATAGACAGTTCTCCATCAGATAGTGGTACTGCCTGGAAATGGTAACGAGGTGTTGTGCAAAGCACATGAGGTTCCTATGGTTGGACCTGCAGGAATATGGAAACTTCAAGCATCAATAAATAAGCATGTTACCCTGACCAAGAGGATGTTGTGCAGTTGTGTTAGGAACGCCTTTAATTGTTTGGTGAGTGGAAAAAGCTCAAGGTGTAGTCAAACCGGCACCTTTAGAGCACATATACGTTTTTAAAAGAACCAATCTTTAGGCTATTAGTAGACAGAGTAAAACCAAGATCAAAAATGAAAACAGGACACCAGTATATCCGAGATAACAAGGTGTGGAGCTGGATGAACGCAGCAGGCCAAGCAGCATCATAGGAGCAGGAAAGCTTGACGTTTCGGGCCTAGACCCTTCACAGTTATGGATATGACAACCCAATTTCCAGAAGTTATTCCTTTAAGAATGGTTAACTCTGTTTTTCATGCATTATTGAAATACATTATATTTCACATAAGCCACTATGTCGTTCTGAGGTATCCATATATCATACAGTAATGCCTCAAGGTATCTATACAACATACAGTAATCTCCTGGAATAGCTATACAAAACACAGTGATATCCCTCAATATCTGGAACAAACAATAATGTACTGGAATATTGACATAACACACAAGGGTAATATTCTGATATATCTATATTGTTCATAGAAATGTCCTTTAATATCTGCATAACACAGTTGAATGACCAATTAAAATACATTCAGGCCAAGGTTCTAGCTTTATATCGAAAGATTTTCAGGACATAATTTGCAACTTGGCGCAAAACAAATTGAAGTCCATGAACTATCATCTGCAAAAACTGGGAGGGAACTTTGAAGAGGTACCATCACACTCTCAAGTCAATGATGAAGGCATATTGTCAAAAATACACCAGGATGGGGAAAAGGGATCAGATTGTTTGTTATTTGCTAACAGAGAGTTCCCAAAATAATCTAGGATTGGATTAATACTATTCTTATCCATTTGTGGGACGTGGGAGTCGCTGGCTGGGCCCAGCATTCATTGCCCATCCCTAGTTGCCCCTTGAGGAGGTGGGGGTGAGCTGCTTTCTTGAACTGCTGCAGTCCACCTGCTGTGGGTTGACCCACAATGTTATTAGGGAGGGAATTCCAGGATTTTGACCCAGCTACAGTGAACAAACAGCAATATATTTCCAAGTCAGGATGGTGAATGGCTTGGAGGGTAACTTGGAGGTGATGGCATGCCCATATGTCTGCTGCCCTTGTCCTTCTAGATGGAAGTGGTCGTGGGTTTGGAAGGTGCTGTCTGAGGATCTTTGGTGAATTTCTGCAGTGCATCTTGTAGATAGTACACACTGCTGCTACTGAGCGTCGGTGGTGGAGGGAGTGGATGCTTGTGGGTGTGGTGCCAATCAAGCAGCTGCTTTGTCCTGGATGGTGTCAAGTTTCTTGAGTTTTGTTGGGGCTGCACCCATCCAGGCAAGTGGGGAGTATTCCATCGCACTCCTGACTTGTGCCTCGTAGATAGCGGACAGACTTTGAGGAGTCGGGTGATGAGTTATTCACTGCAGTATTCATAGCTTCTTGTAGCCACTGTGTTAATGTGGTGAGTCCAGTTAAGTTTCTGATCAATGGTAACCCAAGGATGTTGATTGTGGGCAGGTTCAGTGATGGTAACACCATTGAATGTCAAGGGGCGGTGGTTAGGTTGTCTCTTATTGGTGGATGGTCATAGCCTGGCATTTGTGTGGTGTGAATGTCACATGCCACTTGTCAGCCCAAGCCTGAATATTGTCCAGATCTTGTTGCATGTGAACACGGACTGCTTCCGTATCTGAGGAGTCACAAATGGTGCTGAACATTGTGTAATCATCGGCGAACATCCCCACTTCTGACCTTATGATGGAGGGAAGGTCATTGATGAAGCAGCTGAAGATGGTTGGGCCTGGGACACTACCCTGAGGAACGCCTGCAGAGATGTCCTGGAGCTGAGATGGTTGACCTCCAACAACCACGACCATCTTCCTATGTGTCAGGTAAGACTCCAACCACCGGAGCATTTGCCCCCTGATACCCATTGATTCCAGTTTTGCTAGGGCTCCATTCCACTCAGTCAAATGCAGCCTTGATATCAAGGGCTGTCACTCTCACCTCACCTCTGGAATTCAACTCTTTTGTCCATGTTTGAACCAAAGCTGTAATGAGATCAGGAGCTGAGTGGCCCTGGCGGAACCCAAACTGGGTGTCACTGAGCAGGTTATTGCTGAGCAGGTGCTGCTTGATAGCGCTGTTAGTGACACCTTCCATCACTTTACTGATGATCGAGAATCTGATGGGGCAGTAATTGGCCGGGTTGGATTTGTCCTGCTTTTTCTGTACAAGACATACTTGGGCAATTTTCCATGTTGTCGGGTAGATACCAGTGTTGTAACTGTATTGGAACAGCTTGGCTAGGGGAGCGGCAAGTTCTGGAGCACAGGTCTTCAGTACTATTGCCGGAATGTTGTCAGGGCCCGTAGCCTTTGCAGTATCCAATGTGTCCAACCATTTCTTGATATCACGTGGAGTGAATTGAATTGGCTGAAGACTGGTATCTGTAATGCTGGGGACCACTGGTGGAGGCTGAGATGGATCACCCATCCGACACTTCTGGCTGAAGATTGCTGCGAAAGCTTCAGCCTTATCTTTTGCACTGATGTGCTGGGCTCTTCCATCATTGAGGATGGGGATATTTGTGGAGCCTCGTCCTCCAGTGAGTTGTTTAATTGTCCATCACCATTCACAACTGGATGTGGCAGGACTGCAGAGCTTAGATCTGATCCATTAGTTGTGGGATTGCTTAGCTCTGTCTATCACTTACTGCTTTCGCTGTTTGGCGTGCAAATAATCCTGTTTGGTAGCTATACCAGGTTGATACCTCATCTTCAGGTATGCCTGGTACTGCTCCTGGCATGCCCTCCTGCATTCTTCGTTGAACCAGGGTTGACCCCCTGGCTGGATGGTAATGGTTGAGTGGGGGATATGCCGGGCCATGAGGTTACAGATTGTGCTGATGTACAATTCTGCTGCTGTTGATGGCCCACAGCGCCTCATGGATGCCCAGTCTTGAGTTGCTAGATCTGTACGAAGTCTGTCCCATTTAGCACAGTGATAGTGCCCCACAACACGATGGGGGTTATTTCCAATGTGAAGGCGGGACTTTGTCTCCACAGGACTGTGCAATGGTCACTCTTACCAATACTGTCATGGACAGATGCAACTGCAGCTGGCAGATTGGTAAGGATGAGGCCAAGTATGTTTTTTCCTCTTGTTGGTTCCCTCACCACCTGCTGCAGACCCAGTCTAGCAGCTATGTCCTGTAGGACCCAACCAGCTCGGACAGTAGTACTTCTGCTGAGCCACTCTTGGTGGTGGACATTGAAATCCAATGCACATTTTGTGCCCTTGCCATCCTCAGTGCCTCCTCTAAGTGTTGTTCAACATGGAGGAGGACCAATTCATCAGCTGAGGGAGGATGGTATGTGGTAATCAGCAGAAGGTTTCCTTGCCCATGCTTAACCTGAATCCATGAGACTTCATGGGGTCCGGAGTCAATGTTGAGGACTCCCAGAGCAACTTCCTCCTGACTGTATCCCACTGTGCCCCCACCTCTGCTGGGTCTGTCCTGCTGGTGGGACAGGACATAGCCAGGGATGGTGATGGTGGTGTCTGGGACATTGTCTGTAAGGTATGATTCCGTGAGTATGACTATGTCAGGCTGTTGCTTAACTAGTCTGTGAGAGGAGGGGAGACAATGGCCTTGTGGTATTATCGCTGGACTGTTAACCCAGAGACCCAAATAATGTTCTGGGGAGGTGGGTTTGAATCCTGCCATGGCAGATGGTGGAATTTGAATTCAATAAAATATTTGGAATTAAGAATCTAATGATGGCCGTGAATCCATTGTCAATTGTTGGGGAAAAAGCCATCTAATTCACTTATGTACTTTAGGGAAGGAAACTGCCATCCTTACCTGGTCTGGTCTGACCTACATATGATTCCAGACCCACAGCAATATGTTTGACTCTTAAGTGCCTTGGTTGATGCCAAGTGATCTGTCCCGTTCCATTTCTTTGAGACTATGTAGTGATTGGTACAACTGAGTGGCTTGCTAGGCCATTTTAGGGGACAATTGAGAGTCAACGACATTGTTGTGGGTCTGGAGTCACATGTAGGCCAGACCAAGTGAAGATTGTGGGTTTCCTTCCCTGGAGGTCTTTAGTGAACCAGATGGGTTTTTCCAACAATCAACGATGATTTCATGGTGATCAGTAGATTCTTAATTTGAGACTTGTTTCTTTTTCCTAATTATTGAATTCAAATTCCACTGTGGTGGGATTTGAACCCAAGTCCCCAGAACATTTGTTGGGTTTCTGTATTAATAGTCTAGTGGTAACACCATTAGGTCATCGCCTACCCGTTAGTCCATTCGAATTGGTCATGACAAAAGAGATCCATTCAAACTGATCATTGAAACATCTTTAAGGTAAAAGAATGTATTCTCAATGTTAGATGACATGTCCTTGTTTCTCAAGACTCACAGAAGTATGTAAAATAGCACAGGAACCATAGAAAGCAATCTATCTGAATACATCAGAGATAATAGGTACTGCAGATGCTGGAGAATCCGAGATAACAAGGTGTAGAGCTGGATGAACACAGCAGGCCAAGCAGCAGCATAGGAGCAGGAAAGCTTGGCACAGCAACTGCTCTGCCCAGAACCCTTAGAAACTACAGAAAGTTACCTTACATCTGTTGTAGGAAAAGTTTTGGAAAGGATTATAAGAGATAGGATTTATAATCATCTAGCAAGCAACAATTTGATTGGAGATAGTCAACATGGATTCGTCAAGGGCAGGTCGTGTCTCACAAACCTCATTGAGTTTTTTGAGAAGGTGACCAAGCATGTGGATGAGGGTAGAGCAGTTGACGTGGTGTACATGGACTTCAGTAAAGCTTTTGATAAGGTTCCACATGGTAGGCTATTGGAGAAAATGCGGAGGCATGGGATTGAGGGAGATTTAGCAGTTTGGATTAGAAACTGGCTTTCTGAAAGAAGCCAAAGAGTGGTGGTTGATGGAAAATATTCAGCCTGGAGTCTGGTTACTAGTGGTGTGCCACAAGGACCTGTTTTGGGACCACTGCTGTTTGTCATTTTTATAAATGACTTGGACGCAGACATAGGTGGATGGGTTAGTAAGTTTGCAGATGACACTAAAGTTGGTGGAGTGGTGGACAGTGTGGAAGAATGTTGCAGGTTGCAGGGAGACTTGGATAAACTGCAGAATTGGGCTGAAAGGTGGCAAATGGAGTTCAATGCAGATAAATGTGAGGTGATGCACTTTGGGAAGAATAATAGGAAGGCAGAATACTGGGTCAATGGAAAGATTCTTGGTAGTGTGGATGTGCAGAGGGATCTTGGTGTCCAGGGACATAGATCCCTGAAAGTTGCCACCCAGGTTGATAGTGCTGTTAAGAAGGCATACGGTGTGTTAGGTTTCATTGGTAGAGGGATTGAGTTCCGGAGCCGTGATGTCATGCTGCAACTGTACAAAACGCTAGTGCGGCCTCATTTGGAATATTGCGTACAGTTCTGGTCGCCCCATTACAGGAAGGATGTGGAAGCATTGGAAAAGGTGCAGAGGAGATTTACCAGGATGTTGCCTGGTCTGGAGCGAAGGTCTTATGAGGAAAGACTGAGGGACTTGGGTCTGTTCTCATTGGAGAGAAGAAGGCTAAGAGGGGATTTAATAGAGACCTACAAAATGATCAGAGGATTAGATAGGGTAGACAGTGAGAGTCTTTTTCCTAGGATGATAACGTCGGCTAGTACGAGGGGGCATAGCTGCAAATTGAGGGGTGATAGATTTAAGCCAGATGTCAGAGGCAGGTTCTTTACTCAGAGAGTGGTAGGGCGTGGAATGCCCTGCCTGCCAATGTAGTTAACTCAGCCACATTAGGGGCATTTAAACAGTCCTTGGATAAGCATATGGATGATGATGGGATAGTGTAGGGGGATGGGCTTAGATTAGTTCACAGGGCGGCGTAACATCGAGGGACGAAGGGCCTGTTCTGCGCTGTATTGTTCTACGTTCTATGTTCTATGTTATGAACATAGCCCAGTCCATCTCGCAAACCAACCTGCCATCCAATGACTCCATCTGCCTCAGGAAGGCAGCCAACTTAATCAAAGATGTGGGAGCTCTTATTTACTGCTAAAAACCGGGGCTCTTTCTGCTGCAGGAATTGCATGTGAGACAATCTATTTTACTGAATTTGCCTTTGCCAAGGGCGTGTTTATGGGATGTTACCAGATTGGAACAGCTAATTCGTGGTTTATTATTTTGTTAAGTATTTTGATAGAATTACAGTTAAGCCAATTGTTTTATTTTGTTTTTATTTTGTCTACATTTTAACTACATTGTATGAATACAGTGTGTTTTGCTTCAAGTCTGGTAGTTAAACCAATTGAATTGCATCTGGAATGCAACGCCTGGCACTTGCCTTTAAAATCAGGAATAAGTTAGGGTCTAGGCTATCTCTTTGACATGTTTTGAAGGGTTTTGGTGTAGTCCATAATAAATTGGGGGCTCTTGCTGGGATCAAAATCTCTAATTCCAGTTTGGGTTTAGAATTATTGGACTCGAAGGCAGTGAGTGGTGAGTTTTTTTTTTATTTTGGGTGTTGGATTTGGTTGGTTTAAACAAGGTGTGCCTTATGTAATAATGGATCTTTCGGTCGCTAAGAGTTTCCAGGGGGTGAAAGAAGTCACTTTGGGAGTTTTACAGAAAGTGAGCAAGGCAAAGCTTTTGGAATTGGCAGACAAGCTAGAGTTCGGGTTGGCTGTGTCTGTGAGGAAAATAACTACATTTCCAATTGCCAGGAATGCAAACAGAATCATTGGAGATCGCTCAAATTCAATTGCAAATGAAGCAGCTTGAATTAGAGACAATGGCAAGGGGAAAAGAAAATAAGAATAGCCCTGGCAGCACAAAAACAGAAAAGGAAATGAAACAGTTTGAATTACAATTAAAAGCAGAGGAAAAAGAAAAAGAAAGGGTGGCCTCAGCAGAAGAAAGGGAGAAAGAGAGAGTTTTTGAACTTCAGAGGTTGGAATTAAAAACTCAAAGTTGACTTAAAGTGGCGGAGGTCGAGGTGAAAGGTCAGAGTTATGATGAGGACAGCGATGGAGAGCAATCCCATCATAGGCAAATGCTGGGGACTGTTTAAACATGTCCAAGCATTGCCTAAGTTCGACGAGAAAGATGTAAAACTAAAGCAGTTGTATCGAAAAGCGTACGCAGAAGAAGAATCTCAGAATGTTACTATCTTAAAAATGAAGTCTTGATGAGAAAACGGACACCATCACATATTCAGGCAGATGAGAAATGGGCAGACATTCATCAAGATGTACTACTGGTGGGGTATAGGAAGGAGGAGCTGCAGGTAGCACATGAATTACCAGGAGGAGGTCATTTAGGAGTAAAGAAAACTCAAGCCAAAATTATTAATTATTTGTTCATTATTTTAAGTATTTTGATGGAATTACAGTTACGCCAATTTTTTTGTCTGTATTTTAACCGCAGTGTATAAATAATGTGTGTTTTTCTTAAAGCCTGATAGTTTGACCAATTGAATTCCATCCTGAATGTCATGCTTGACACTTGCCTTTACAATAAGAAATGGTTAGGGTCTGGGCTATCTCCTTATCATGTCTTGAGGGGATTTGGTCTGGTCCATAGCAATAGCCAATATTGAAAAACTGAGGCAGTTAGACAATACATCCTCAAATTTAGAGGAAAAACAATGCGAAGTTCTGGTAAGTTTGCTTATGAATCATAGAATCGTAGGGTGCAGAAGAGCCTCTTCGGCCCATCGAGTCTGTACCACCAAAAATGCACTACTACCTACATCAGCCCCATTCTCCTGCACTGGGCCCATAGCCTTGAATGTTATGACAGTTCAAGGGTTCTTCCAATACTTTTTAAAGGTTGTGAGATTTCCCACCTCAACTACCCTCCCAGGCAGTGCATTCCAAGCCCCACCACCCTCTGGCTGAAAAGAGTTTTCCTCAAAACCCATCTAAACCTCTCCTTTAAAATTACACCCCCTTATTATAGACCCTTCGACTAAGGGAACAACTGCTTCCTATCCTCCCTGTCCATGCCCCTCATAATCTTGTACATCTCTATCAGGTTCCCCCTCAGCCTTCTCTGCTCCAAGGAAAACAACCCAAGCTCTCTTCATCGCTGAAATGCTCCATCCCAGGTAATATCCTGGTGAATCTCCTCTGCATCCCCTCCAATGCAAGCACATCCTTTCTATAGTGTGGTGAACAGAATTGCACACAGTACTTCAGTTGTGACCCAACTGAAGTTCTGTATAGCTCCAATATGACTTCCCTGTTCTTATAATCCATTCTACAACTGATAAGGGCAATTTAAAGAATCAAATTGAAGGAAGGCAAAGTGATAAAGGAGAAAGACTAGAACCCAAAAGTGATGCCAATAAAATAATATTCTTCCACTGTAATAGGGCTGGACAGACTAAAACTGATTGCTGGAAGTTATCTAGGGTCATAGACATCTATAGAAAAAGTATTTTTGGCCTATTCTGTCCATGCCAGTCAGAAACAACCACATCACTATTCTAGGGTTAGTAGGAACTGCCGATGCTGGAGAATCTGAGATAACAAGGTGTAGAGCTGGATGAACACAGCAGGCCGAGCAGCATCAGAGGAGCAGGAAGGCTGACATTTCGGGCTTAGACCCTTCTTCAGAAATGACCCTTCTTCTGAAGAAGGGTCCAGACCCGAAACATCAGCTTTCCTGCTCCTCTGATGCTGCTTGGCCTGCTGTGTTCATCCAGCTCTACATCTTGTTACTTCATTATTCTAATCCCATTTTCCAGCACTTGGCCCATAGCTTTGCATGCCTTGATATTGCAATGGCACTTCTAAATATTTCTTAAATGTTATGAGGGTTTCTGCCTCTACCCTTCCTACAGGTAGTGAGTTCCAGATTCCCACCACTCTCTGGGCGAAAAAGTTTTTCCTCACATCTCCTGTAAACCTCCTGCCCCTTCCCTTAAATCAATGCCTCTGGTCATTGATCCTGCCTTCAAAGAGATGTGTCTCTTCCTGTCTCCCCTGTCTATGTCCCTCATAACTTTATACATCTCGATCATGTCCCCCATCAATCTCCTACATTCTGAGGAAAACAACCCCAGTGGGTCCAACCTCTCTTCCTAACTGAAAGTTTCCAATGTAGGGAATATCCTGGTAAATCTCTTCTGTACCCTCTCCAGCACAGTCACATCCCTCCTGTTCAGTGGATTCCAGAACTGCAGAAATTGGGAGCCCTATTGCAAAAATAGGAATGCCTAAGAAATCCTCAGAGAAAGATGCATCAGAAAGGTAAATCGATATTAAAAATGTAGCAATAAGACATGTGGAATATGTTCCCTTAAAACCTGTTAAGAAGTGTGGAATGGCTCAGTCTAGTCAAGAAACGTCTTCATAGATCATAGAGTCATAGAGATGTACAGCACGGAAACAGACCCTTCAGTCCAACTCGTCCATGCCGACCAGATATCCTAAATTAATCTTGTCCCATTTGCCAGCGTTTGGTCCATATCCTTCTAAATCCTTCCTATTCATGTATCCATTCAGATGCCTTTTAAATGTTGTAATTGTACCAGCCTTGGGGGAGGTGATGGCCTTATGGTATTATAACTGGACTATTAATCCAGAGACCCAGATAATGTTCTGGGGACCTGGGTTCATATCCTGCCATGGCAGTTGGTGGAATTTGAATTCAATAAAATATCTGGAATTAAGAAACTAATGATGACCACGAATCCATTGTCAATTGTTGGGAAAAACCCATCTGGTTCACTAATGTCCTTTAGGGAAGGAAGCTGCCAACCTTACCTGGTCTGTTCTACACATGACTCCAGACCCAGAGCAATGTGGTTAACTCTCAACTGCCCTCTGCGCAATTAGGGATGGGGCAATAAATGTTGGCCTAGCCAGCAACGCCCTCATCCCGTGAATGAATAAAGGAAAAAAAATCCTCCATCACTTCCTTGGCGGTTAATTCCATACGGACACCACCCTCTACATGAAAATGTTGCCCTTCAGGTCCCTTTTAAATCTTTCCCCTCTCACCTTAAACCTATGCCCTCTAGTTTTGGACTCCCCTATCCTGGGAAAAGATCTTGGCCATTCATCCCTCAGCCTCTGGTGCTTCAGAGAGAATAGCTCCAGTTTATTCAACCTGTCCCTATGGCTCAAACCTTCCAACCCTGGCAACATCCTTGTAAATTTTTTTCTGAATCCTTTCAAGTTTAACAACATCCTTCCTACAGCAAGGAAATCAGAACTGAATGCAGTATTCCAATAGTGGCCTAACCAATGTCCTGTACACCTGCAACATGACCTCCCAACTTCTGTACTTAGTGCATTGACAGATAAAGGCAAATGTACCAAATGCCTTCTTCACTAACTTCCTTGATGATTGCAAAATGAATCAGGCCACAAACCTAATCAATTACATAGTGTTGGGTTAAAAAGTACCTTAGTAAATAGAGAGGTTTGCTTGGAGAATTGTAACAGATCCCAATAGAAAAAATTGATTTTATCTTGGGGGATGGCCTGGTTGGTTAAAAATATCAGCCTCACTGAGGGTGCTGGAACCAATCAAATGGGTAGAAAACTGTCGTGTTTCAGGAGAACATCCTAGATTGTTGAAATCAGTTCATTTTTTAAACAAGATATGGATTACCCAAAGCAATACAATCAGATCAAGGTTCAAATTTTGTGCCACAATTATTCAAGGAAATAGTGAATAGTTTGAGGATAAAATAATTTATGTCCCCAGTTTGTCATTCACAATCTCAAGGGGCCTGAGAAAGATGGCATCAAACCTGAAAGAACATGGTTCGAGGTTATTTCAGGAATATCCCAGACATTAGGATAAAGAAATTCCTATGTTACCATTTGCCATTAGGGATGCCCCTAATGACTCCGCAGCATTCAGTCCTTTTGAACAGATGTACAAACATGAGGTGAGACAGCCAATTAACTTAATTAATGGAACATTCATAAAACAAAGATCAGAAATTGCACTTCCAACCAATGTGTCAAATGTCCAGAAAGAACTAACCAAAGTATGTGAGTCGGCCAAAAAGCCGAAAAGTGCTCAACAAATAATGAAAACAAGAGCAAGTAAAAAGGTCAAAGTTCAGAATTTGTTGCTGGCGACATGGGGGACAATGAAAAGTGAGATTCATCAGACCTTACCAAATCAAAAGGAAACTCAATTATGTGAGTTACTCACTGACTACTCCATGTACTACATAGATTATTACAAATTCAACGTGGTAACAAAAGTGGATATGTGTCTGAATCCACAATTTGAGGACAATAGTGAGATGATTGGACAGTTGTGGTTCATTAAAATATTGACTTGACAAAAAAGAATTAGCAAGTTCCATCAACTGATATTGCCAATGTCAGTTTTTGTAACCTCAGATTGGTTGGTTAGCTCAGTTGGTTGGACATCTGGCTTGCAATGGAGAATCATTCTAACAATGCTGGTTCAATCTGTGTACCCGATGAGGACATCAAGATGGGCAGCATGGTGTCTCAGTGGTTAGCACTGCTGCCTCACAGCGCCAGGGACCCAAGTTCGATTCTAGCCTCAGGCAACTGTCTATGTGGGGTTTACAAATTCTCCCCGTATCTGCGTGGGTTTCCTCCAGGTGCTCTGGTTTCCTCCCACAATCTAAAGATGTGAAGACCATGCTCAATTGCCCATATTGTCCGGGGATGTGCAAGCTAGATGGATTAGCCATGGGAAATACAGAATTGTGGGCAGTGGATCTGGGTGGGATGCTCTTAGGAGGTTCAGTATGAACTCGCCAGGCCAAATGGCCTGCATCCACTCTATAGGGATTCCAAGGTCCTGCCTTCTCAACTGAGACTAGGTGGCCCTCAGGTTAAACTCATGACCAGTTTTCTCTCTAATGAGAGAGGAGAAACCATGGTGACTTTTATATAGTTTATCAGTAGAAAGCTATAGGGTTTGGAGTGAAAAATGTACCAGCAATTTTTCAACAATTAACAAACAAAGTCGTTGAAGGATTATGCAACTATGTTGTCCACATAAATGTATTGGTTTGGTCTAGTTAAACCAAACGTGATGTTTACTACACATGGAAAATTATTTGGCCAGCTACAAAGAGCCAGTTAGGACATACATAGGGTCATAGAGTCATACAGCACGGAAATAGACCCTTCGGTCCAACCTGTCCATGCCGAATATAATCCCAAACTAAACTAGTCCCACCAGCCTACTCCTAGCTCATATCTCTCCTAACCTCTCCCATTCATATATTCATCCAAATGTCTTTTAAATGTTGTAATTGTACGCACCTCTACCACTTCATCAGGAAGTTCATTCCACGTGTGTACCACCCTCTGTGTAAAACATTTCCCTCATGTCTTTTTTAAATCTCTCCCCTCTCACTTTAAAATGTGTCCCCTAGTCTTGAAATTTGCCATCCTACGGAAAAGACAACAATCATCAACTCTATCTATACCTCTCATTATTTTATAAACGTCTATGAGGTCACCTCTCAACCTCCTACACTCCAGTGAAAAAAGTCCCAGCCTATCCAGCCTTTCATTATAAATCAAACCTTCCACACCCAGCAACATCTTTGTAAATCTCTTCTGAACCCTCTCCAGCTTGATAATATCCTTCCTATATCTGGGTGACCAAAACTGGACACAGTATTCCAGACGAAGCCTCACCGATGCCCTGTACAACTCCAACATAACGTCCCACCTCCTATACTCAAGGGACTGAGCAATAAAGGAAGCGAGCCAAACATCTTTTTAACCATCCTGTCTATATGTGACACGAATTTTAAAGAATTATTTACCTGTACCCCTAGGTTCCTCTGTTCTATGACACTACCCAAGGCCCTACCATTCAGTGTATAAGCCCTACCCTTGTTTGTTGTACTAAATGCAACATCTCGCATTTATTCAGATTGAACTCCATCTGCCATTTTTCAGCCCATTGATCCATTTGATCAAGATCCCTTTGTAATCTTAGAAAACCTTCTTCACTCTCTACAATGCCACCAAATTTGGCCTTGTCTGCAAACTTACTAACCATGCCTTCAATATTATCATCCAAATCATTTATTATCAATAACAAACAAAAGAGGACCCAGAACTGATCCCTGTGAAATACCATTGGTCACAGGCCTCCAGTCCAAAAAGCAACCCTCCACTATTACTAAATAAAGGGTCACTGGACCCAAGACGTTAACTCTGTATTTTTCCCCTTCAAAGATGCTGCCAGGCCTGCTGAGCTTTCCCAGTAACTTCTGTTTTTGTTCCTCCACTATTACTCTCTGTCTGCCATTAAGCCAATTATTTATCCAATTGTCAAGCTCACCTGAGTCCCATGTGACCTAACTTTACTAATTAGTCGACCATGCAGAACCTTGACAAAGGCTTTACTAAAATCCAAATAAACATCTACTGCTCTGTCATCATCAACCTTTTTGGTAACTTCCTCAAAAAACTCAATCAAGTTTATGAGACACAATTTTCCTTGAACAAAACAACGTTGACTGCCCCTAATCAATTTTTGCCTCTCCAAATGTCCATAAATCCAATCTTTTACAATCACCTATTACAATTTACCCACAACTGAAGTCAGACTCACAGGTCTATTGTTCCCCAATTTCTCTTTACAACCTTTCTTAAACAAAGGTACGACATTAGCCACCCGCGAGTCATCAGGAACCTCACCCGTAGTTATAGATGATGTAAATATTTCTGCAAGGGGTCTCGTAATTTCCTCCCTTACTTTCCACAACATTCTTGGATACATTAGATCATGTCCTGGAGAGTTATCAACCATCATATTCTCTAAGACCTCCCAAACTTCCCCTTCTGTCATGTGAACTGTTTTTAAAACTTCAAGGTTTATTTCTCTGCATTCTCTAGACTCTGTTTCTTTCTCCACAGTAATAACTGACACAAAATATTCCTTTAGTATCTTTCCCATCTCCTGGGGTTCAACAAAAAGACAACCTCCTTGATCTTTAAGAGGCCCTAATCCATCTTGAGTCACCCTCTTGCTCTTAATGTATTTGTAGAATCTCTTTGGATTATCCTTAACCTTATCTGACAATGCTATCTCATATCTCCTCTTTGCCTTCCTGATTTCTCTCAAGAATGCCTCTACACTCATTATATTGATTCAGAGATTCAATTGAACAAAGTTGTCTATATCTAAAAAAAGATTGGGAACAAAAACAGAAGCTACTGGAAAAGCTCAGCAGGTTCCTCAGGATGGAGGAAGGGTCACTGGATCCGAAACATTAACTCTGATTCTTTTCTTCACAGATGCTGCCAGACCTGCTGAGCTTTTCCAGCAACTTCTGTCTTTGTTCCTGATTTACAGCATCTGCAGTTCTTTCGGTTTTTATTTTTAAAAAATTCTCTTTTATTCTTGACTGCAACCTCAATATATTTATTCATCTGTTCCTTAATCTTACCAGCCTTACCCTTCACTCTAACAGGAACAAAATGCCTCTGAACTCTCTTTATCACAATCTTCAACACCTCCCACTTGTCAGACGTCCTTTTACCTGCAAACAGTCTACTCCAATCAACTTTTGAAAGTTCTTGCTTCATGCCAGTAAAATTTGCCTTACTCCAATTAAAAACTTTAACTTTTATGAAAGGCTTATTCTTTTTCATAGCCATTTTGAAACTAATAGAATTATAAGACCATAAGACCATAAGACATAGGAGTGGAAGTAAGGACATTTGGCCCATCGAGTCCACTCCGCCATTTAATCATGGCTGATAGGCATTTCAACTCCACTTACCCGCACTCTCCCCGTAGCCCTTGATTCCTTGCGAGATCAAGAATTTATCAATCTCTGCCTTGAAGACATTCAACGTCCCGGCCTCCACTGCGCTCCGTGGCAATGAATTTCACAGGCCCACCACTCTCTGGCTGATGAAATGTCTTCTCATTTCCGTTCTAAATTGACCCCCTCTAATTCTAAGGCTGTGCCCACGGGTCCCAGTATCCCCACCTAACAGAAACAACTTCCCAGTGTCCACACTTTCTAAGCCATGCATTATCTTGTAAGTTTCTATTAGATCTCCCCTCAACCTTCTAAACTCTAATGAATACAATCCCAGGATCCTCAGCCGTTCATCGTATGTTAGGCCTACCATTCCAGGGATCATCCGTGTGAATCTCCGCTGGACACCCTCCAGTGCCAGTATGTCCTTCCTGAGGTGTGGGGCCCAAAATTGGACACAATATTCTAAATGGGGCCTAACTAGAGCTTTATAAAGTCTCAGAAGCACATCACTGCTTTTATATTCCAACCCTCTTGAGATAAATGACAACATTCCATTCGCTTTCTTAATCACAGACTCAACCTGCAAGTTAACCTTTAGAGAATCCTGTACTAGCACTCCCAGATCCCTTTGTACTTCGGCTTTATGAATTTTCTCACCGTTCAGAAAATAGTCCATGCCTGTATTCTTTTTTCCAAAGTGCAAGACCTCGCATTTGCTCATGTTGAATTTCATCAGCCATTTCCTGGACCACTCTCCTAAACTGTCGAAATCATTCTGCAGCCTCCCCACCTCCTCCGTACTACCTGCCTGTCCACCCAACTTCGTATCATCGGCAAACTTCACCAGAATGCCCCCAGTCCCTTCATCCAGATCATTAATATATAAAGTGAACAGCTGTGGCCCCAACACTGAGCCCTGCGGGACACCACTTGTCACCGGTTGCCATTCCGAAAAAGAGCCTTTTATCCCAACTCTCCGCCTTCTGTCAGACAACCAATCCTTAATCCATGCCAGTAACTCACCTCGAACACCATGGGCCCTCACCTTACTCAGCAGCCTCCCGTGAGGCACCTTATCAAAGGCCTTTTGGAAGTCTAGATAGATAACATCCACTGGGTTTCCCTGGTCTAACCTACTTGTTACCTCTTCAAAGAATTCTAACAGGTTTGTCAGACATGACCTCCCATTACTAAATCCATGCTGACTTGTTCTAATCCGACACTGCACTTCCAAGAATTTAGAAATCTCATGCTTAACGATAGATTCTAGAATTTTACCAACAACCGAAGTTAGGCTAATCGGCCTATAATTTTCCATCTTTTGTCTTGATCCTTTCTTAAACAAGGGGGTTACAACAGCAATTTTCCAATCATCTGGGACTTCCCCTGACTCCAGTGACTTTTGAAAGATCACAACCAACGCCTCCGCTATTTCCTCAGCCACCTCCCTCAGAACTCTAGGATGCAGCCCATCGGGGCCAGGAGATTTATCAATTTTTAGACCTTTTAGCTTTTCTAGCACTGTCTCTTTTGTAATACCTACCATACTCAACTCTGCCCCCTGACTTTCCTTAATTGTTGGGATATTACTCATGTCTTCCACTGTGAAGACTGACACAAAACTGACACAATAAGTTCTTCAGCTATTTCCTTATCTCCCATCACTAGCCTTCCAGCATCAATTTGGAGCAGCCCAATGTCTACTTTTGCCTCTCATTTGTTTCTTATGTATTGAAAGAAACTTTTACTATCATTTCTAATATTACTGGCTAGCCTACCTTCATATTTGATCCTCTCCTTCCTTATTTCTCTCTTTGTTATCCTCTGTTTGTTCTTGTACCCTTCTCAATCTTCTGATTTCCCAGTGCTCTCGGCCACTATATAGGCTGTCTCTTTTTCTTTGATACATTTCTTGACTTCCTTTGTCAGCCATGGCTGTCTAATCCTCCCCCAGATAATCTTTCTTTCCTTTGGGATGAACCTCTGTATTTTGTCCGCAATTACACCCAGAAACTCCTGCCATTGTTGCTCTACTGCCTTCCCCACTAGGCTCTGCTTCCAGTCAATTTTCGTCAGTTCCTGTCCCATGCCCCTGTAATTACCTTTATTTAACTATAACACCATTACATCCGATTTTGCCTTCTCTCTTTCAAACCGCAGACTGAACTCTACCATATTATGATCGCTGCCTCCTAAGTGTTCCCTTACTTTAAGGTCTTTTATAAAGTCTGGCTCATTACATAGCACGAAGTCCAGAATAGCCTGCTCCCTTGTGGGCTCCATCACAAGCTGTTCCAAAAAGCCATCCTGTAGGCATTCCATGAATTCCCTTTCTTTGGATCCACCGGCAATTTTATTCACCCAGTCCACCTGCATATTGAAGTCCCCCATGATCACCGTGACCTTGCCTTTCTGACATGCCCTATCTGTTTCCCAGTGCATCTTGCACCCCGGGTCTTGACCACTGTTAGGAGGTCTGTACATACCTCCCATTATGGTTTTTTTGCCTTGGTGGTTCCTCAACTCCACCCACACAGACTCCTCATCATCTGACCCTATGTCATTCAGTGCTGCTGATTTAATTTCATTCTTAACTAACAAGGCAACCCCACCCCCTCTGCCCACCTCCCTGTCTTTTCGATAAGTTGTAAATCCTTGGATGTTTAACTGCCAGTCCTGAACCCCCTGCAACCACATCTCTGTGATGCCTACCACATCATAATCATTCAGGATGATTTGTGCCATTAATTCATCTACTTTGTTACGAATACTACGAGCATTTAGGTAAAGTGCCTTAATGCTAACTTTCTCATCATTATTAGAGATATTGGAAATCATAAGATGAATTATGATTGCTAGACCCAAAGTGTTCCCCACTTTTACTTCGGTCACCTTCCCTGCCTTTTTGTCCAAAAGACAGTCTAGTTTTGCTCCTTTTCTGGTGGGATCATCCACATATTGATAAAGAAAATTTTCTTGACCGCATTTGACAAATTCTTCACCATCCAAACCTTTAACACTATGGTATACCCAGTGAATGTTTAGAAAATTAAAACCCCCCATTATTACAACGTTATTATGCTCACATATATCTGAGATCTCAGTACATATTTGTTTCTCAATTTCTCTCTTAGTATGGGGGGGGAGCTATAGTACAATCCTATCAAAGTGGTCTTTCCTTTCATATTTATAATTTCTAACCATATGTTTTCACTGGCTGATTTTTCAGAAATATCTACTCTAGTTACAGCAGTATTGTATTCCTCAAGTAAAAACACCATGCCCCCCACCCACTTTCTTGCCTCCTTTTCTATCCTTCCTATCACATCTAAAACCGGAAACATTGAGCTGCCAGTCTTGTCCATCTCTCAGCCAAGTTTCTGTAATAGCTATCGCATCCCAATCCCATGGGCTTAAACATGCCCTGAGTTCATCAGCCTTATCTGTAAGACCCTTGCATTGAACATAGAACATAGAACATAGAACATTACAGCGCATTACAGGCCCTTCGGCCCTCGATGTTGCGCCGACCTGTGAAACCAATCTGAAGCCCATCTAACCTACACTATTCCATCATCATCCATATGTTTATCCAACGACCATTTAAATGCCCTTAAAGTTGGCGAGTCTACAACTGCTGCAGGCAGGGCATTCCACGCCCTTACTACTCTCTGAGTAACGAATCTACCTCTGACATCTGTCCTATATCTATCACCCCTCAATTTAAAGCTATGTCCCCTTGTGCTAGCCGTCACCATCCGAGGAAAAAGGCTCTCACAGCCCACCCTATCCAATCCTCCGATCATCTTGCATGTATCTATTAAGTCACCTCTTAATCTTCTTCTCTCTAACGAAAACAGCCTCAAGTCCCTCAGCCTTTTCTCATAAGACCTTCCCTCCATACCAGGCAACATCCTGGTAAATCTCCTCTGCACCCTTTCCAATGCTTCCACATCGTTCCTATAATGCAGTGACCAGAACTGTACACAATACTCCAAGTGCGGCCGCACCAGAGTTTTGTACAGCTGCAGCATGACCTCACGGCTCCGAAACTCAATCCCTCTACCAATAAAACCTAACACCATACGCCTTCTTAACAACCCTATCAACCTGGGTGGCAACTTTCAGGGATCTATGCACATGGACACCGAGATCTCTCTGCTCGTCCACACTACCAAGAATCTTACCATTAGCCCTGTACTCTGTATTCCTGTTACTCCTTCCAAAGTGAATCACCTCACACTTCACAATAAATGTTATTTAGTTCTTCAGAGTTACTACACACTCTGACTCTCTCTTGTCTTACTTTTCTAATTGACGTGCTCTCGTCACATTCAGAACCTCCCCATAAATCTTCTGTTTACACTGCTAATTAGAACTTCTTCACTCGCCTTCTCTATCAGTATAAAATCTCCCTCAACAGAATGAGAAAATCTCCCTGCTAAGATATTGGTCCCTTTCCAGTTTAGGTTGGACCCATCCTTTTTGAACAGGTCTTTTCTATCCCAAAAGACAATCCAATTGTCCAAAAACCTAAGTCCCTGAACAATACACCAGCTCTTCTGCCACTGATTTATCTCCTTTAACCTTTTGTTCCTTCCCTCATTTGATTTTGGCATTGAGACTAAACCAGAAATTACTACTTTTAAGGTTTTATATTTTAATCCTTTACCTAGCCTCTTAAAATTCACTCTGTACTGCTTTCATCTTTTCTCTAAAAATGTCATTCTTACCAAAATGTACAATAATTTCTGGCTTATTAATCTCACCTTTAACAATATGCTTGAAAAGTTTAGAAACATTCTTAATCCTACCGCCAGGAAAGCAACAAACTATTCTAAATTTACGATCACTGCCACAGAATCGCCTTTCAACGCCCCTGACAGGACAGCACGCCGTAACAATAATTCTATTAAATCTTGTCAAACACTGCCTAACATAAGAATCGTTCCAAGTGTCCAATAACTGAGTGGCCCTTCCGTTTTCCTCTGGGAGACTATCCCCTTCAACTGTTCCAAAAACTGAACATCTATTTGATAGAAGAATAGCCACTGGACACTTTTGAACCTTCTTACTTTCCCGACAGTCACCTATCTACGGTCAGATCCAGCTGGTTAATAACTTTTCTAAATCTACTAGCCGTCTCACTCTGTACCTTATATATGGCCTTAATATCATTAACCCTAAAAAAAAGGATGTTTCAATAACACCTTATTTATAACATAAACTACTTTTCGTTGCCTATAGAAAATAATGTTGAAAGGAAAAAAATATTTAATATATATATATGTTAAACATCTCAAAATTAAATAAAATCAACCACTTAGCTGATTAACTGAATAAATAAATTCCTCAAAGAAAAAAAATCTTCTCCTGATGTAGGTCTCCCCAGAACGAAAACACAACTCCTTATTCAAGCACAAACTGTTTGATTTTTTCAAAAAAATCCTTTGCAATGTGAAAAAATCCTTCTAAAACATGCGTAGACTTTTTTAATTCCTGAATTAAGAATAGAAAAACCTCAGCCGTTCACTGTAGACCCTTAAAATAGTTTAAATAAAAACAGTTCGGCGAGCCAACCACCCACAACCCGAGCTACAAATCTACTCCAAAATAAAAAGTACGTTTGAAAGTAAAATTGTGATTTCTTTCTCTTTTTTTGGTTTTTTGAAGGTTAATGGAATAAAATGGAAAAATAAATCTTATATTAGTAAACTATAATAACTGTAAAACTGTAAAAAAAACTATCGTAAACCTTTAACATAGACTGCAATCCTAGGAGCAACTGCAAGATCCACGTTGCTCCTGTATCATTTAGCTAAAAGTGAACTTTCCAAGACAAAAGTGACTGACAATAGGGCAAGACCAAATAACACCTACAAAAGCAAAAATAATGACTCTCTTGTAAATCCCCGTGCCTAAGACAAAATACCGATATTTTGTGATACATTGGCATGTTTGAATCTTATTGAGACTTTATTCTGAATTTCACCTCTGGAATGGCTCCTTTGCCAAGTTTGTGAGAGAAAGTCCAGAAAGTTTAAACAACAAAAAAATTACAAAGTGCCTTTGATGACTTCAAAGCTGTACTGTACACCAGTTTTAGCGATACTGAATTACGCTAAGCCAACCTTACTGTTGAAAACAGTGTCATTGCAGTATATTTATGGGAGAATGATATGGGAATTGAATGGTCACTTATTTACGTTTGATGCACCTGATGAAAGAGCAGCACCCTGAAAGCCTGTGATTTCAAATAAGCCTGTTGAACTATAACCTGGTGTCATGTGACTTCCACCCCAGTCCAACGCTGGCATCTCCACATCATAACAAAATATTCAACTACAGAGAAGTAAGTTTGAAGTCTAAATATCTAACAACTCTGCAGATGCTGTTATCTTACAAATCACAATTCCCTCACTTTTCTTGAAAGATTTCATAACAAGAATTTGAGGCCATTTCATTAGGGTTTGTTGCTACAGCCATACAATTTGACAATCATTCATGCAGGCAGAAGTATTCTTTATCAATAGCAAATATTAAGGAAAATTAATGTCTTGATTAAAACGGACTTGTGCAGAATACAATTGTTGTAGCATATATGTATATTTAAAGTTAATATTACTACCGTCAAAATGAAATCTACAGAAAATAATAGATGCATAAAAAATTGTAACAGAAAAATTAAAGGTGACTTTTCCTTTTCTCGAGCAGAGAAGTGTGCTGAAGGTTATGTCTCAAATGTGAGATCCCTTTAATCCTAGATTATACCCTTTGGTCTCAGACTTTCCCATAGGGGGAAACAACTTTTCCACATTTACCCTGTCAAGTCATCCAAGAATCTTTTATGTTTCAATAAGGTCATCTCTCATTCTTCTAAACTTCATTGAGTACAGGCCCAATCTACTCAACCTCTCCTCATGCGACAGTCTCTCCATACCTGCTATGAGCCTCGTGAATCTTCTCTGGACTGCCTCCATATAGCTTTCCTTGATATGGAAGCCAAAAGTGTTCATAGTATTTTTTTTTCTTTATTCATTCACGGGATGAGGACATTGCTGGCCAGGCAGCATTTATTGTCCATCCCTAATTGCCCAGAGGGCAGTTAAGAGTCAACTACATTGTTGTGGGTCTGGAGTTACATGTAGGCCAGACCAGGTAAGGATAGCAGTTTCCTTCCCTAAAGGACATTAGTGAATCAGATGGGTTTTTTCCCGACAACCGACAATGGATTCACAGTCATCAATAGATTCTTAATTCCAGATATTTGTTGAATTCAAATTCCACCATCTGCCGCGGCAGGATTCGAAACCGGGTCCCCAAAATATTATCTGGGTCTCTGGATTAACAGTCCAACAATAATACCACTAGGCCATGAGACCTACCCAACACCAGCAGCCTCCCCCACACCGCCATCTCCCTTATATCACCATCTCTCCCACACCACTATCTCCCCCACACTGCCATTGCCCCACACCTCATCATCCCCCACATGACCACCTCCCCTGCACCACCATCTCCCCTATATCACCATCTCCCCTATATCACCATCTCCCGTATGTCACCATCTCCCCCACACCACCATCTCCCCAACACTGCCATCCCCCCACACCACTATCTCCCCGAGATCACCATCTCCCCAACATCACCATCTCCCCTACATCACCATCTCCCCACATCACCATCTCCCGTACACCACCATCTCCACCACACCACCGTCACCCCTATATCACCATCTCCCCTACACCACAATCTCCCCTACATCACCATCTCCCCTACACCATCATCTCCCCTACATCACCACCTCCCTTATATCACCATCTACCCCACACCACCATCTCCCCTACACCACCAGCCTCCCCCACACCACCATCTCCCCAATACCACCATCTCCCCTACATCACCATCTCCCCCACACCACCATCTCCCCTTCATCACCATCTCCCTTATATCACCATCTACCCCACCACCATCTCCCCTACATCACCATCTCCCCTACACCATCATCTCCCCCACACCACCATCTCCCCCGCACCACCATCTCCCCTACATCACCATCTCCCCTACATCACCATCTCCCCTACATCACCATCTCGCCTACACCACCATTTCCCCCACACCACCATCTCCCCTATATCACAACTCCCCCACATCATCATCTCCCCTGCATCACCATCTCCCCCACATCACCATCTCCCCCACACCACCAGCTCCCCTACACCACCATCTCCCCCACACCACCAACTAGCTACACCACCATCTCCCCTACACCACCAGCTCCCCTACACCACCATCTCCCCCACACCACCAACTAGCTACATCACCATCTCCCCTACATCACCATCTCGCCTATATCACCAAGTCCCCTATATCATCATCTCCCCTACATCACCATCTACCCCACTCCACCATCTCCCCTACACAAATCCCCGATATCACCATCTTCCCTATATCACCATCTCCCCATATCACCATCTCCCCATATCACCATTTCCCCTACACCACCATCTCCCCTATGTTACTTTACAATCTACATTGCCCTCTCACAACACCACCATGCCCATGAGAGTGCCAGCCCTTGTTATGTCATAACTTAGCTTGAAGGTACTCATCTGTGTTGTATGATTCTATGATTTTCCCCAAATCTGGATATATGGGACATTAACATGTGCTATGTACAGATTCCCTGTCACTATTCTGTGTCATATACATTTCCATCCACCCTGCACCAACATTTAATGAGGTCATGGCTGATCTGATTGTAACCTCCCATCCACATTCCTGCCTATCCCAATAATCTTCCAACCCCTTGCTGAACAAGAATCTATTCACCTTTGCCTTAAACAAATTCAAAGGATCATTTTCTATCTTCTTTTCAAGAAGTAAATCTCAAAACCTCTGAGAGAAAAGAGCCATCTAATCTTTGTCAGAAATGGGTGACCCCTGATTTTAAACAGTGACCCCTTTAGCTCTAGATTCTCTCACAACAAGAAACATTCTCTTCAAATCTACACCATCACGATCTCTCAACATTTTATAAATTTCAACCAAGATGCCATATAGTTGTGTTATCAGATTACCCCAGGACATTATTGTGTTTAATTACCCCAGGACATTACTGAGTGCTGTGTAATTATTCCAACCCTACACAGTATTGTACAACGACCCAGGGCATTTCTGAGAAAAGACGTAGTCACAAGAATGTCACATGACCTTGGTAGCAACAGTTGCGCAGGGAGTCTATTTGTACCAGAGTGTGTTGAGTCATTACCAAGATATATGGAAAAGGTATGAAGTGTGTGAACACCCTGTACCCGGGTGTGTGGACCCTATACCTGCAGTGTGAACACCCTGGACCCAGGCAGGTGGACCCTGTACCCGCAGAGTGTGGTCCCTGTACCTGTAGTATGAACACCCCGTACCCGGGTGTGTGGACCCTGTACCCGGGTGTGTGGACCCTGTACCCGCAGAGTGTGGCCCTGTACCCATGGTGTGCACACCCTGTACCTGGGTGTTTATACCCTGTACCCGGGTGTGTGTGGGCCATGTACCCGGGCGTGTGTATACCCTGTACCCAGGTGTGTGTGGGCCATGTACCCGGGTGTGTGTATACCCTGTACCCAGGTGTGTGTATACCCTGTACCCAGGTGTGTGGGGGCCATGTACCCGGGTGTGTGTATATCCTGTACCCAGGTGTGTGTATACCCTGTACCCAGGTGTGTGGGGGCCATGTACCCACGTGTGTGTATACCCTGTACCCAGGTGTGTGTATACCCTGTACCCGGGTGTGTGTATACCCTGTACCCCAGTGTGTGTATACCCTATACCCCAGTGTGTGTATACCCTGTACCCCAGTGTGTGTATGCCCAGTACCCCAGTGTGTGTATACCCTGTACCCAGGTGAGTGTGGCCCCTATACCAGGGTGTGTGGATCCTGTACCCATGGTGTATACACCCTGTACCCAGGTGTGTATGGGCCATGTACTCAGATGTGTGTGGGCCATGTACACAGGTGTGTGTGAACCCTGTACCCGGGTGTGTGTATACCCTGTACCCGGGTGTGTGTATACCCTGTACCCCAGTGTGTGTATACCCTATACCCCAGTGTGTGTATGCCCTGTACCCAGGTGTGTGTGGCCCCTATACCCGGGTGTGTGGATCCTGTACCCATGGTGTATACACCCTGTACCCGTGGTGTGTATACGCTGTACCCAGGTGTGTGTGGGCCATGTACTCAGATGTGTGTGGGCCATGTACCCAGGTGTGTGTGAACCCTGTACCCGGGTGTGTGTATACTCCGTCCCCAGGTGTGTGTATACCCTGTACCCGGGTGTGTGTATACGCTGTGCCCGGGTGTGTGTGAACTCTGTGCCCGGGTGTGTACCCAGGACTGTGCCTGCTCCCTGCCTCCTGTTACCTGGGTCTCTGAGAGGCTGAGGCAGCTGGCGAGTTGCTTCCTCTCGGCTCCGACGACATAATGATTCTTCTCGAAGGCTCTCTCTAGCCGGAGCAGTTGGGACGGGGAGAAGGCGGTGCGGATGCGCTTGGGTTTCCTGGCGAAAGGGCCGTGCAGTAACATGGTATCATGGGCAGAGTCAGTCCCTGTGGGTGTGAGAGAGACAGACAGGGTGAGCGACAGAGAGAGTTGGGGGTTGGGGGCCAGGCCGAGCTGCTGTCCAACCCCAACAATCCCAAAGAATTCCCGGACTGATCTCCTCCTTCCAGGGGCAAAAAAAAAAGCCGAAACGGAACCTGGCAGCTCACTTCAGATTAGTTTGTGAACTTGAGAGGACCATTTCTGATGAAGGGTCTAAGTCCGAAACGTCAAGTTTTCCTGCTCCTATGATACTGCTTGGCCTGTTGTGTTCATCCAGCCCCACACCTTGTTATCTCAGATTCTCCGGCATCTGCAGTTCCTGCTATCATTGATCTTCGGATCTTTTTTAAATCTTTGTTAATTCCGAAGTTTTATTTACTGTTTGAATTTTCCCCCTTTTTTCACTCTTCCTTTCTCCCTGATTTTAATTCCAACTTTTTTTTTGCGCTGGCCTTTAGTTTTGTCTCAGTTATGAATCTCAGTCCAATCGCACAGCGATCAAGAATTCCCTTAAAGCGCCGCTTAAATTATAATTTAGCCTTTGCAAATTAAAGAGCTCTCCTTTCTGTGGCTGGGTTGACATGGGCGTAGGAGTGTGTCAGTTTTACGGGGAAAATTGCGGTCTGCAATTGACTGTGACCCAGTTCCATCCGGTCCCTTCAAACTGCTGTTAACAAACAAAAAGATCAGGAATTTCTCTCTTTAGAAATACCAATTCAGTTTAATTTAACATTGTAGATTTATGCTCACACAATATCATATTTACACGCGTTTTAAACCGGTTTCACCCGCTGTTTAACCTCTGTCAGCGGAAGGAATTGTATTATGTGGAAAACCTATCGTGTTCCACAATGAGCAGGACACAGTTTTGCTGTGGGGTAGTTGCTAAATCCAGGGCGTAACAAAGATTCACTAGGCTTCCTTTTCGGTGTAAGAGAGGGAGTTAGCGTTTAGCTAGAACTAGTTTTGCGGAAGATATGCAGCTAGATCTCATTGAAACCAGTGCATCTGGGCTGGGGAACCTCTCAGTTAGGAGCTGGGAGAATGAGGCTGGTAAATGAGCCTTTACTCAGAGCCTGGTAAATCTTGGGAATTCTGTATCCGGTGGGAGCTCAATCCTTGAATATAAAAACCCACAGACTTCTGGTCCCTAAAAGCTCAGGAATCTGGGCGGGTAAATTCCCAGATGCTGGTAAACTTTAGGAATTATCGAATTCGTACAAACCCCATATCATTGAATATAGAAATCCACAGATTTCAGCTGACTCAAAGTTCTGGAATCTGGACGGGTAACATCCCAGAATTTAATGGAATGGGACAGGAGATCCTAAAAGCCGAAGGACCTACTCCATTGTTGCTCGGTCTTTAATTTGACCCCTGTGTGTGTGCAGCCGCGTATAGGTGTAGGACCGTGAACGGTTTATGTGGCTTTAATGAAATATCCGGTTGACTCTCAGTAACAGGGCGTCCCGCCAGACGGCCCCGCGTTCCTGTCGCAGCAAAATGGGGTTAAAGAGAGGGACTGGGGAGAGGGGGCATGAGGTCTCTGAGTCTGGGGGTATAAGGGGTTGGTACTGCGTCTCACATCCTCCATTCCCTGGTCCATTGAGAAAAGGGAGTACAGTCCAGGAACGTTCTCTCCCCACTGTGAACCCGCAAGAACATCAGCGCAACATTTCTGAAGAAGAAATATTGAGTTTTTTTTCTCTCTCTCTCTCTACAAATTCTGCCAGACCTGCTGAGTTTCTCCGGTAATTTCTATGTTTCTTTTTTCCTTATGATTTTCAGCATCCGTGGTTCATTGGGTTTGAGTCTGTAACACAGCATTCCCGTGTATAGAGAATAACTCGAAGCCAGGGACAGAGGGTTTAACTAATCTGGGTATTTTCTCTCCGATAGGGACACGCTTTCGTGATCTGAACACTGACTTCCCTCTTGTATTTCATATTTCCAACTCAGTTCAACAACAAAAAAATCCTTTCATCACGGGTAAGGACTGGTTCAAACATTTTGGGATTCTGAACTCAAAAACATCATTTTAGTTCGATGCTATTTCTAAACGAGATTTCCTGATGGGTTAGTCGTATGCTTCATTTATCTCTCTGTCTCTGTTTTTCCTTCCTTCTTTTCTTCTGTTTTGCCTCCTTTCTTTTCCCTTTCGTTGTTGCCACAATTATTCTGTACCTCTCTCTTCCCCTCTTTCTCGCTCCCCCTATCTCCCATCTCTCTCCTGTCGTTCTCCCGCGCTATTTCGTTCACCCGTTCCTTCTTCTTCTCTTTCTCCCACGCGTTCTCTCACATTCCATCTCTCCCTTGCTTTACCTCCGTTTTACTATCGGTCCCCAATCTGTGACAGACCCTTTTCAGCCCGTTCCCCACCAAGCTCCGCTCACGGTATCTCTCTCGGTTCCTTTAAACCCTGCAAATCCCTCCATCATCATCACCTCTCTCTCCACACCTCTCCGTCCTCGCTTTTACCAACTCCACCGATTCTGGGTCAGTCTCATTTTTATTTTACGGAGGGAAATAAACGGTGAGCAGCGAGGACTGAACGGGGCTGAGTTTAAAACGGCCTACCCAGAACAAAATCTGTCGGTTTTCGTTTGTCATGTTCAAACAAGTGGGGCTGAATTGACAACACTGTTTCTATTCTCTCTGCTTGTCAGGTACGTCCTCCCCTCTCAATCACTTTGTTTGATTTGCATGTGTGGAAGAGACAGAGAGAAAGCAGCCGTTCAACATTTTAAAAGTTCGAGTAACTTTAAAAGGGGGATTTGTTTAATTTTTTTTTGTTGAGGTGTTCAAACAGAACAATTTGGGATTGTCCAATCTGGCTTCGCATTCGCCGCTTCTGAGAATTAGCTGGGACGCGGATGAAATGTATTGGAAGTGAACACGCGAATTAACAAACCCGATGCAGAGCTGAGAAAAACCGAAATGAACTTGATAAACTGCGAGGAGCTAAAATTAAATGGAAGTGAAAAAGGCTTTTTGTTTAAAAATATATATATACAAAGGACGGGGAGATAAAACTGGATCATGTTTGGGATTTTGTTTTGTCTGCTGTGTACAGTGCGGTGATACGTATTACAGATGAGTTGCTGTATACATTCCCTGTGTGGCAGGTATAACAGCGCGGACACACTGCATCCTGCTGCTTCTCTCCCAAAGATTACTACAAAAACAAAGCCAACTAACCAGTGGGTTAACACAACTGTCCCCTGAAGTCTTCCTTCACCCACCGGCCGCTGCCCGTTCCCGTCACTGATCGATAATATTCTGAAGAAACGCGCGCAAATTGTTCTCGCTTTTAATTCCGTTTAGGTTAAACGTTATTTCTAATCGTTAAAAAGTGATACTTTTGTTTCTCAAAAGAGTCCATCGTTAAAATAAACAGAGCAAGAGGGGCCACTCGGCCCCTCTAGTCTGTTACTGCTAGCTGGATTTAACGTCTCGTTTTATTTGTGCCTTTCCACTCTGTATTCTGTACTACCCCGAAAAAAAACACAATGAAAGCTCAGGCTGGGGGTTTTCAAAGCAGCCCCAAAATGCACAGACTTTTCTGCTGGAACGAGTGAAGCCTGGGTGAATGAGGGCTTGGCTTGTGAAAGGCGATGTCTCACTGTCAAACGGTGTGAAGGTGCAACTGAGGGAGAGCATTGAGATGTAGTCAGTCCCTTTCTCTTTGACCTGGGCTGAATGTGTGTTAGAATTAGCCCTTACCCCAATCCCCTGAATCGACCCCTTTTTTCAATCCTACATTTGGCTGGAAGCAGGGGATTTTTCTTTCAGTTTTGGGGCTCGGAGATGGCCCTTTCGCTAAACTGTGGCGCTTGACCCCTCGTTTGGAGGAAGTTTCTAACAGACACTCAGTTCCTCAAAAACTGCCCCTATTCTTTACTCGAGAGATTGAGTGGACAAACCTCAGTCTGACCCTTGGTTCGGAAATAAGACGCAAATAAAGCACAGATTATTCTCTCGCTATTGGATTCACTTTATCTGCCTGGTCCTTTATATCGAAGCTAACGAGTTTAAATTCATTTAAACCTGTGAAGTAAGAATGGAAATCTGAAAACGCTGTTAATTCTTTTCTTTATTGTGTGGCTGCACGGGTTTTTTTTTCCCAAATAAAAACGATATCATTAATCGTTACTTTCATTTTGAAAAGAAAATCGAGCAATTATTTTATTTTGTCCCCGGTATTCGCTTTACTTTTCTCAATCCGAAATGTGGACGTTCTTATTTACTCTAGGAGACACTGAATTGTGCAAATTACTCTAGGATCTTAACACGGGAGACACTGAATTGTACAAATTACCTGACAGTTCAAATATATTCTTTCCACAATATTGACCTGTACAAACTCATATACTCCACTGGATATTTTAACCGGATTATTAATATGAACGTTTTTATTAATAAAATTTGTTGCAATTATTGAGATTAATTTAGAAATTCTGAAATGCAAACTAACTGGCAGTTATACCGAGAAGATACAGTTTTTATTCGTCATCTTAGCCGTAGAATATTCATCGTTATGAACTAATGCGGTGATTATACATTGAACAAGATATACATTCTATTTTTAAGCTACATGTGGTTTCTGGAGATGTTTCGTTGCCCCTCATAAGCAATTTCCATACATTCACATCTAGCTAGTACATAACGAGTTTTTCGGGCTCTGTCTACAAACGGGAGATGGTCATGTCTTTAGACACGGAATGATAATTTACCTGAATCTTCCGCTTACCTTGGAATCTGTGCCCGAAGAATCGGTTCCTGAGGACCCAGGGGTAGAAGTTGAGAGGGTCCCTGTGCTGGGGGGTGAAGAAAGGGTGCGGGTTCTGCAGGTGGTGAGCTCCGAGCTGGTGAGGGTGAACGGGCAGCGGAGTATGACTGACCGCCTCCTGGAACATCAGCTCGGGCCCCGAATACAGGGAGCGGCCCCCCGTCTGGAAACTGCTGGCGAAGGCATCGGCCGAGGGCGAGTAGGTGACAGCGGTGGGTCGGAGAGGCTCCTCCGGGGGCGACAAGGGGCTGTTATCCTTTGCTACCAGAGACTCGATGGTGAAACACCGCTTGCTGGCTGAGTGGAACATCCTGAGGGAAGGGGGCTTTGGAGCTAACGTTTTGTTTAAAATAACCAGGTGAGGTTTAATTTGTCCTATTTTAAGTCTTATTTTGTAAGGCCGGCTGAGCCTGGCAAATTTAGGGACAGTACAATTCAAAGCGTGTACTCAGCTCCCAGGTAAAATTACTCAGTCTCATTCCAAGTGCAGCTTATACTGTGTCTGTGTCCCTGCCTCTCACACACACTGCTCTTGAGAGAGGAGAGGAGGAGGAGGTGGAGCAGGGAGGAGGGCTAGTTGGAGGGAGGCTGCTGAAATCTGTTAATACGTGGCTGTAGACTTGGTGTTCACCCGCCCATTGGACAGTGTACCTGGGAACCAGGGAGGGAGAGAATGTATTCTATGTCATTGTCCCAGCATGCGGACCCTGGCTTTTTAGAGCCTTTGGATGGGGGGTGGGGGTGGGGGTGGGGGCTGGTGGTCAGTGAGGAGGAGGAGGGGGGGGTGGGGGGGGGGGGGGAAGGGAGAATGTCTGTTCTCGCCTCCCCTCTCGGGTCCTTACCTGTGCGAATTGTAGAGGGAGCTCTGTCACAGAACAATTGAAACAAAGGCAATAAGGTGCTTCATGGTTTTTGTAGCGTCGGTGGGGAAACGGTGAGGTGTTCAGCTCAGGAACGGATTATCAGGAGGTGAAATTCTCTCCGTCTCTCTGATTAAAAATAAACTTCTCTGACCCTGCCACATTAACTCTCTCTCTCTCTACATACACACTGCCAGATCTACTGAATATCTCCACTTTGCATTGTTTTTAAATTCCCCAGTATCGCAGTGTATTAGAATTTACACTTTATCGAACACGACAACTTCTCCAATTAAAATTCTCCTGCGTTGAAATAGAATTTTTCTTAATTTTTTTCCCCAAAAAAATCTTTCTTTAAAATAAATAGCGCGCGGCTCGCACTGAAGATTTCGTATTTTAATCGTCACTGTATGTTAAGGTGCGAGTGTGAGATATGTTTAATGCATATTATCTATTGTGTGTGGCCCGCATTCTGGTACTAAATCTCGTTATTAATTATCCCTGGAAACAGAGGGGTGAAGTATCAGGAGCTTGCGGGGGGGAGTGTACGTGTATAATTTCTCACCGCGACTGATTTTAACGGGCGACTGCGGACTTTTGGAGTTAGAGTGAGGAGGGGTTTGGGAAATTTTGGTTTCTGTAAAGGTGGGGGGGTGGGGGTTGTTTAGAGTGTGGGGTGGAGGGGTTGGAATGTGTCATGAAGATTGCTGTGGAAGTGTGTCTGATACGATGATGTGTGAATGAAGATTGCCACACGCGTGTGTGAAGATCAGTAGGATCAGATATCAATGTTTTGACACGTGTGTCTGGGATTTAGACAGAAAACTGTCAGTTCTAATGCTCAGTAAACACATTTAGTTTTTTTTCGAAAATGATAATAAAGTGAAACGGAAACATTGAAAACAGAGCATGAAACATTTACATTTGGAGTTGCAGCTCAGAGCAGAGACTGAAGTATACGGGGAGCTGTGTGCATGGAGCTGTTCTACAGAGTATGAAATGAGAACCCTTTATTGATAAGCAGGTTATATCGTTGTCGCTCTGTCGCCCACATTCCACAGCCAGGAGTCAAACTAAAGGGACATTAAAACGACGGGTCCGCTAAGCTTTCGTTATAAAATCCCCAGTTGGCTCTGTTAACCTTAAAAGGCAAATGAAACGCGCTCCCTGCTTGACGATGTTGTGTATATCTGAAACGGAGAGTTGGTGAGAGAGAGGAACATTCTCCCAGTGTCGTCCTCCTCCCGAGAATGGACCCCATCACAGATTTGTTGACGGAGTGTGTGTGTTTGAGGGGCCCGTTAATGCGAGGCGTTCTCCTGTGGGTGCTGGGAATTCTTGTTCGAGACTCTGGGATTCCATCCTACCGGGATGCCGTGCGGGGCTGAGATGAGAGTTTAGCATCTTTGAGGGTGGTAGGTGTATGGGGTGGGGACTGACTGGAACAGTGAAGCTGCCAGTCTCTGACACATTAAGGCTTTACTAAGAAAGCGAACAGAGGTACAGAGGACATGTTAGACTGACTGGCCTGGGATTTTCCTGGTTTATCCCTCGCTTCCTTCTTGAATAATGATCCTTTAGGGAAGGAAACTGCCAGCCTTAGCTGGTCTGGGCCTAGATGTGACTCCAAACCCACAGCAATGTGGTTGACTCTTAATTGTCCAATTAGGGGTGGGCAATAAATGCTGCGTGGCCAGTGATGCCCTCATCCAGTGAATGAATAAAACAAGGCACCTCACCCCAAGCCACACCCCCATCTCCTATCTACTAACATCATCCCGCCCCCTTGACCTGTCCGTCCTCCCTGGACTGACCTATCTCCTCCCTACCCCCCTACCTACACTCACCTTTACTGGCTCCATCCCCGCCTCTTCGACTTGTCTGCCTCTTCTCCACCTATCCTCTCCTCTATCCATCCTCTATCCGCCTCCCCCTCTCTCCCTATTTATTTCAGAACCCTCTTCCCCTCCCCCATTTCTGATGAAGGGTTTAGGCCCGAAACGTCAAGTTTTCCTGCTCCTATGATGCTGCTTGACCTGCTGTGTTCATCCAGCCCCATGCTTGTTACCACATTAACCTCCCTCCAGGCTTCTGGTACCGCTCCCACGGTCAGAGAGGATTTGAACTTTAGTGTCCGTTTCTGCAATCTCCTCTCTCACCTGCTACTGCAGCCTGGGATATACCTCACCTGGTCCTGGAGACTCATCCACTTTCAATCCTACTAAAACAGGGAATACCTTCAGAGATAAAAGGTACTGCAGATGCTGGAGAATCCGAGATAACAAGCATGGGGCTGGATGAACACAGCAGGTCAAGCAGCATCATAGGAGCTGGAAAACTTGACGTTTCGGGCCTAAACCCTTCATCAGAAATGGAATACCTTCTCCATCTTGAAACTGATTTGTTTATACATATATCACAGCTCTCCCTGATTTCTAGACACACACATTGCCAATTCAGTCTCAAATAAGACCTGCTCTTTCCCTGGTCATTCTCTTCACGATAATATGTTTATAAAACATTTCTGGACTTTACCTCATGTTACTCGCCAGTGTATTTTCATGTCATCTCTTCACTGCCCTAATTTCTTTGTTGAGTAGCCACCCACACTTTCTATATTCCTCTTGAGTATCTGTTGTTGAGTTTTTGGTATCTACCGTAAGCTTCTTTCTGTGTTCTTATCCAGTCCTGGATATGCCTTGAGATCCGGGGTTCCCTAGACTTCACCATTCCAGGAATATGTTGACTCTGCATTCTCACTTGTTCCCATTTAGAATGCTCTGATGTGATTTTCCTGTAGCTAGCTGTTCCCAGTACACTTTAGCCAGATCAGTCTTAACTGAATGAAGCCAGCCATCCCCCAATTCATAACTTTCAGTGCTGGTCCATCTTTATCCTTGTCCATAGTTATCTTCCATCTTTCTGTGATTATCAGGAAATGCTTCCCCACGGCCACATCTCCCACTTTCTCAGCTTCATTTCCCCAAATTAGATCCAGCGATAGCACCAGCTCCCAACCGCAACACCCCCACCCCCACCCCGTAGGACTCATTACTTGCTGTTTTAAACTGCTCTCCTGAACATATTTTAAGAATTCCACCCCCTCTAAGCCTTTCACACTTTCGCCATTCTAGTTAATATTGGGGAAGTTGAAATCTCTACTAGCGTTGCCCTATTATTTTTACATTTCCGTCTTTCTATCTGTCCCTGGCTGTTTGTCCGTCTGTACCACACCCTCCCACAAAATGATAGCTCACATTTGTTTTTTATGTCCTAGCCATATGGCTTCATTTAAGGAACCTTTTAAGATATCATTCCTCCTTAGCGCAGTATTCGACTCCTAGTTCAATATTGCAACATATCTCCTCTTTTACACACTCCGCCCATCTCACTGAAAGATTCTATAACTCAGAATGTGGAGCTGCTAGTTCTGTCTCTCCCTCGCCAATGTCTCAGTGATAGCAATTATATGGTAGCCCATGCATTAATCAAAACCCTCAATTCATTTGCCTTACTCACAACATTGGTTACATTAAAATTGTGCCTTAACTATATACACACTGCCTTCTAGATTGACTTGGTTCTGTGTCTGTATTTGTCTGTGCATCATTCCCTACTGCACCTCCGCTCTGTATCTCATTCCCTCCTCCCCCACCTACAAAATGAATTTAAACCCCTAAGCCCCAAAGAGGGATTCCAGTTCAAGTGCAACCTGTTGGCCTTGTCCAGATTTCATCTTCCTCAGAAACGGATCGCGTGATCCAGGAAACGAAAGCCTACTCCAACTCTTCGGCCACACATTCATCACCTCCATCCACCCGTTCGATTATTCACCAGCGCGTGATACTGGCTGTAATCCAGAGTGTACAACCTTTGAGGTCCTGCTTTTTCTTTAACATCTGTTGCAGGACCTCATATCTTTTTCTATCTTTGTCATTGGTCCACAATCTCTGACAGTTTACACCCCTCCTTCAAGAATGCCCTGCGTCCAATCAGTGAATTCCCTGACCCTGGTCCCAGGGATTTTCTGATGACTTACTTGCTTCCCTGCTTCTGACTGACCGTCAGCCATTCACTCTCTGACTGCACTTCCTTCAGGAACAAAAACAAAGTTGCTGGAAAAGCTCAGCAGGTCTGGCAGCATCTGTGAAGGAAGCTTCCTTCACGGTGACCACATCCAAAAATATTCGATCCACGTAATTTCCAGCCTCATGGACGCACGGCTGTGCCTTCAGCAGACACTGGATTGTGACCCTCCCCTCCAGCAGCAGGGAGAGAAGTAGGCAGCGAGCTTTGTAAACCTCGGGGAAGCCAAACTGTTTCTGAGCTGCTAGTTCTGTTTCCCAGGGTAAGTGGGCTGTCAGAGGGTGTGCACTGAGAGATCTTCTAATGCCTTGTCAAACTAACAAGCTGTTCCACCAACATACACGGACACACACACACTCATTCACACCTACACACACTTATCGCACCTATACACTCACAACACACTCTCATTCACACCTTACACATATGCCTACACTCATACACACAATCATTCATGACCCACACACACTCATTCACACCTACACATGCTCATATATTCATGTACACACACACTCATTCACACCTATACATACTCATACACTTGTGTACACACACTCATTCATGACTCACGCACACATTCACAACTATACATACGCACACACACACTCATTCATGTCTATGCATAGTCACGCACACTCATTCAAACCTACACACTCATTCACACCTACACAACCACACTCACACACCTACACTTAAGACACAGCTACACCCCTACTCTCTCACACCCACACACACACTTACACACACTGATAAATCATACACGTACCATTCATATGCCTATGCATCAAGGTCACACACAAAACCTATAGGACACTCACCCATTCACACACACTCACACACATATGCTCCCACACACAGACTCACCATACACACTCACATGCCCACACACTCACAAAACTGCACATTCAGATTCACACTTAGAGACACACTTATACACATTTATACACACATAAACACCTCACACACTCCATATTAACACTCACTCACTTAAACAATCATTCCTACAATGACCTACAGGTCATCTTCCAGGAATCTGTAGAGTCTGGAACAATCCCTCCAGATTGGAAGGTAGCTAATGTCACTCCAATATTCAAAAACGGAGGTAGAGAAAAAACAGGGAATTTTGCAGATAATGAAAAGTTGAAGATAATACCAAGTTGGGTGGGAGGTTGAACTGTGACAAGGATGCAGGGATCCATCAGCATGATCTCGACAAATTGGATGATTGGGCAAATCAATGGCAGATGCAGTATAGTTTGTATAAATTTGACGTTATTCACTTTGGAAGCAGAAACAAGAAGGCAGATTACTACCTGAACGGCTGTAAATTGGGAGAGGGGAGTGTGCAGTGGGACCTGGGTGTCCTTGTGCACCAGTTGCTGAAGGTAAGCATGGAGGTGCAGCAGGCAGTAAAGAAGGCAGATGGTATGTTGGCCTTCATCACGAGAGGTTTCAAGTACAGGAGCAGGGATGTGTTGTTGCAGTTATACAGAGCTTTGGTGAGGCCACACCTAGAATATTGTGTGCAGTTTTGGTCTCCTTTTCTGAGGAAGGATGCTCTTGCTCTTGAGAGAGTGCAGCAAAGGTTTACCAGGTGGGTGTGTCCAGAATGAGGGGTCACAGTATGAGGATTCAGAGTAGACCATTTAGGATAGAGATGAGGAGACATTTCTTCACCCAAAGAGTGGTGAGCCTGTGGAATTCATTACCACAGGAAGTAGTTGATGCTAAAACATTGAATGTATTCAAGAGGCGACTAGATATAGCACTTGGGATGAATGGGATCAAAGGTTATGGGGAGAAAGCAGGATTAGGCTATTGAATTGGACGATCAGCCATGATCGTGAAGAATGGCGGAGCAGGCTCAAAGGGCCAAAAGGCCTCGCCCTGCTCCCTGTTTCTATATACTCACAAACGTGCACACACATACACATCTACACTCAAATTACCATCAGGCATGCCCACCATACTCACTCTCACACACAGATCCTTGTCCACACACACTCACAAACACACATACCTCATTTGAACACACTTATGCACAAACAAACATCATCTCTCACTCATACAAATATTTTTCACATTTAGACTCGCAAATACACTGGGCAAAAGCATAGCCCCATGAAGTCAGCGTTGGAGGCGGGAGGCTGGGGAACCTTTTTTAAACCATGATCAGAGGGGGAGTCAGATTGACTCTAGCCTCCTACATGGCATGGAGAAGTGGGCAATTCTCCTCTTGGCTCCTGTGCTGAGGCTGAACCCAGGCGGGCAGCTACAGTCACAGGCAACATCTGGCCAAACTTACTTTCAGCATTTTCTGATAGCTAGAGAGAGAGGATGCCCTCAGGGATTCCCTAATAGAGCAGTGACCCCCTACTGTCTGTAGCTGGGACACTGCCCCGCACTGTCTGTAGTTGGGACAGTTCCCCCCACTGTCTGTAGCTGGGACACTACCCCCCATCCCCAACTGTCTGTATCTGGGACAGTGCCCCCCCACTGTCCATAGCTGGGACAGTATCCCTTCCCCACTATCCATAACTGGGACAGTGCACCCCTACCACTGTTCATTGTTGGGGCACTGCCCCCACCCACTGTCTGTAGCTGGGAGACTGCCCTCCACTAATATCTGTAGCTAGGGCAGTGCACCTTCCCCCACCTCATTGTCTGTAGCTGAGACATTGCCCCCCTCCCTGCAAACTGCCTGTAGCTGGGAGAGTGCCTCTCCGCTACTGTCTGTAGATGGGACAGTGCCGCCCCAAATGTCTGTAGATGGGACAGTGCCACCCCCAATGTCTGTAGCTGGGAGAGTGCCTCCCCACTACTGTCTGTAGATGGGACAGTACCACCCCCAATGTCTGTAGATGGGACAGTGCTGCCCCAATTGTCTGTCGATGGGACAGTGCCACATCCAATGTTTGTAGATGGGACAGTACCACATCCAATGTGTGCAGCTGGGACAGTGCTGCCCCCAATGTCTGTAGATGGGACAGTGCGGCCCCAATGTCTGTAGATGGGACAGTGCCACCCCCAATGTCTGTAGCTGGGACATTGCCACCCCCAATGTCTGTAGCTGGGACAGTGCCGCCCCCTCTCCCCCATTGTCTACAGCTGGGAAAGTACACCCCGCCAACTGTGTCTAGATGTGACAGTGTGGACCCCCTCCCCCCATTGTCTATAGCTGTGACAGTCATCCCTCTCACCACTGGCTGTGGCTGGGATAGTGCCCCTCCAATTGTCTACAGCTGGGAAAGTACCCCCCTGAATGTCTGTAGCTGAGACAGTGTCCCCTCCCCATTGTCCGTATCTGGGACAGTGTTCCCCCACTGTCTGTTGCTGTGACAGTGCCCTACCCACTCTCTGGAGGTGTGACAACGACCCTCCCTTCATTGTCTGTAGGTGGGACAGTGCCATTCCACTGTCTGTAGCTGGGAGATTGCCTCCTACCACTGTCTGTAGCTGCGACAGTTCACCCTCCATTCGCCCACTGTCTGTAAGCTGGGATAGGGACCACCTCTCTGGAAAGATCGTGTGGGTAACCAGGGTCTGGGACATGGACTGCAGACATGGTCACAATACCCAAAACCCAGTGATATTTCACACCTATCACTATCTCAATGTGTGCCTGTGTGTATTTGTGTATGTGTCCGTTTGTATGTGTGTACATGTATGGCTGTATGAATGTCTATATATCTGTATCTGTGCGTATGCCTGTATATGTGTGCTTGTGTGCGCCTGTGTGTATGTCTGTACCTGTGTGTATATGCTTGTGTGTGCTTTTGTGTATGTATGCCTGTCTGTATGTGTACATGTGTATGTGTGTATATGTGTATGTTACATACGTATGTCCGTGTGTTTTATGAATTGTGTAGGCAATAAATTCAGAAAAAGACAGAAAGCCACTAAAACAAAAGGAGGGATCTACAGCGGGAGCAAAAAAATGTTCAACTTGCTGAGGGCAAACATCCCCTGTTCTAATCTTTTCCTTCGGGAAACTAAAGACATTAAATGGGGGATTAACCCCCTGCATTGATGTGGTTCTGATGTGATCCCAGGTATTGACCTCAGTCTCTCTGATCCCTTCCACATTTGTCCGGGAAAGCGATCAAGTGAATAAAGAACGACCATAATTGGTGAATGGGGAAAGTATGGGAACATCACAGGGAGAGCAATTAAATCTTTAACCAGGTAGAAAAGAGGTAATTAATTTTTCTTTAAATATGTAATGATTAATCTATATAAAAAATCGGATCGACTCGGTCTCTGCTGGCGCTCTGCACTCTTTCCCAGCTCAGGCTCCCAGCTTCTTCCGGCACCTTGTTCTCTCCCTGGGGCTGAGTTTGAGCCGAGCCGGGCCGGGCCGGGCTGGGTTGGGCCATCGCTGAGCGGCGGAGTTGAAAGTCTATTTTCCGGTCCACTGGACCGCGGAGCTGGATGTGTTCAATCTGTGATCTCCTGCCAGTTCCAGGATGTGGAATGGGAGAGTGTAGGTGGAGCTGTTATGACCTGAAAGGAAGGGGCAGCTGGTGTTAATCGATAACACACCGTTCACAGTGGACACACCGCGTATACCTGGACATCTTTTGGTTCCCTTTCCTGGAATATTGATCACCTTCGAACCGCCTGGACTCATTATCCCAGGTTGATTCGTACTAATGGCCTCGAGGTTCTGGCTAGAAGTCGTGGGTTCGAGTTCTAGTCTGGAGACTTCTGTGCACTGTTGAGGGAATGCTGTACTGTTGAAGATGATGAGTATTGGGCTAAACATTAAATAGAGGCTCGGTTACCCCTTTAGGTATTTTCAATTAATTAGGATTTCAAACCAGGTCTCCTGGCTCAGAGGTAGGGACATTATCACTGCACCACGAGAGATGGGGATGAAACATTCCAGAGCAGGGATCTTCTCCCTCAATCGATATCACTCACTGTCATTGACTGCTCATTATTACATTGGTGTGTGTGAAAGATTAACAGCTGCTGTATAACCTACATTACAAACTCATTACATTTCAAATCTATTTCACTGGCTGTGTCAGACTTTGAAATGTCCTGAGATCTTGGTAGTACTGTGCAATCACCAGTTTTTATTTCCATCATTGAAAACGTCATCACAAGCTATCAGTTTTTATACATTCATGGCATGTGGTTGTCACCAGCATTATTTTTCTCTATTCATTATCCAAACCTAATTAAAAATTAGCTAACTTCATTCCCACCCCAAATCCTCAAATCTCTCCATGAACTGGAATACCTCAAGCAGATCTCCATTCAGCCCTGGCCTTATAAAACATTTATATCTGCCTGCTCACTGCCCACACCCCCACCCTCTCTTTCAATTCCTCCCACTTCCTACAGACAAAGGGGGTGGCCATGGGTACCCGCATGGGCCCAAGCTATGCCTGCCTCTTTGTAGGTTACGTGGAACAATCCCTCTTCCGTACCAACACTGGCCCTAAACCCCACCTCTTCCTCCGTTACATTGATGACTGTATCGGCGCCGCCTCGTGCTCCCACGAGGAGCTCGAACAGTTCATCCACTTCACCAACACCTTCCACCCCAACCTGAAGTTCACCTGGACCATCTCCAACACTTCTCTCTCCTTCCTGGACCTCTCTGTCTCCATCTCGGGTAACCACCTAGAAACCGATGTCCATTTCAAGCCCACTGACTCCCACAGCTACCTGGAATTCACCTCCTCCCACCCATCTTCCTGCAAAAATGCCATCCCCTATTCCCAATTCCTTCGCCTCCACCGCATCTGCTCCCAGGATGAGACATTCCACTCCCGTACATCTCAGATGTCCTCATTCTTCAAGGACCGCAACTTCCCCCCTACAGTGGTCGAGAATGCCCTCGACCACGTCACCCGCATTTCCCGTAACTCATCCCTCACGCCCCGTCCCCGCAATAATAACCAAAAAAGAATCCCCCTCATCCTCACGTACCACCCCACCAACCTCCGGATCCAATGCATCATCCTCCGACATTTCCACCATCTGCAATCAGACCCCACCACCAAAGACATTTTTCCCTCCCCACCCTTATCTGCTCTCCGGAAGGACCACTCCCTCCACGACTCCCTTGTCCGCTCCACACTCCCCTCCAGCCCCACCACACCTGGCACTTTTCCCTGCAACCGCAGGAAGTGCTACACCTGCCCCCACACCTCCTCCCTCACCCCAATCCCAGGCCCCAAGAAGACTTTCCACATCAGGCAGATGTTCACCTGCATATCTGCCAATGTGGTATACTGCATCCGCTGTACCCGTTGTGGCTTCCTCTACATCGGGGAAACCAAGCGGAGGCTTAGGAACCACTTTGCAGAACACCTGCGCTCAGTTCGCAACAAACAACTGCACCTCCGAATCGCGAACCATTTCAACTCCCCCTCCCATTCCTCAGACGACATGTCCATCCTGGGCCTCCTGCAATGCCACAGTGATGCCACCTGAAGGCTGCAGGAACAGCAAATCATATTCAGCCTGGGAACCCTGCAGCCCAATGGTATCAATGTGGATTTCACAAGCTTCAAAATCTCCCCTCCCCCAACCGCATCCCAAGACCAGCCCAGCTCTTCTCCGCCTCCCTAACCTGTCCTTCCTCTCACCTATCCCCTCCTCCTACCTCATGCCCCACCCGCATCTCCTGTCTACTAACCTCATCCCGCCCCCTTGACCTGTCCATCCTCCCTGGACTGACCTATCTCCTCCCTACCCCCCCACCGACACTCACCTTTACTGGCTCCATCCCCGCTTCTTCGACTTGTCTGCCTCCTCTCCACCTATCCTCTCCTCTATCCATCTTCTATCCGCCTCCCCCTCTCTCCCTATTTATTTCAGAACCCTCTTCCCCTCCCCCATTTCTGATGAAGGGTCTAGGCCTGAAACGTCAAGCCTTCCTGCTCCTATGATGCTCCTTGGCCTGCTGTGTTCATCCAGCCCCACGCCTTGTTATCTCGGATTCTCCAGCATCTGCAGTACCTATTATCTCTTGCTGTCTATCTGTCTGCTCTCTCACTCTCTAGCTTTCCACTCTTCCTCTCTCTATCTTTCTACTCTGTCCCTCCCTGTACCTTTTTGTTCTCCCTCTGTTTGTTTCTCTGCTCTCCCACCTTTCTCCCTCTCTCTGTCCATCTGTTCTCCCCGCTCTCTTTGTGTCTGCCTGTCTGCTCTCCCCCTCCCTGTCTGTCTGCTCTCCCCCTCTCTGTCTGTCTGCTGTCCCTCCATCTCTCTCTGTCTGCTCTCCCCCTCCCCCTCTTGTCTGTCTGCTCTCCCCTCCATGGCCTGTCTGCTCTCTCCCTCCCTCTATCTGCTCTCTCCCTCTCTGTAGGTCTGCTCTCCCTCTCTCCATCTCACTGCTCTTTCCCTCCCTCCCTCTATCTGCTCTCTCCCTCTCTGTCTGCCTGCTCTCTCTCTCCTCTCCCTATCTGCTCCTCAGTAGATGAGACTGAACCCCTAGTTTATTCACTACCAATCCCTATCTCTGACAGCCTCTCCCTGTCCAATTCTCTCTCCTCTGTACGTTTGCTTTATTTAATTCTTCCTACTTGCCTTTGTTCTCATTTATCAGCTTGCCCTTTCTCCGTTTCCCTTTATCGTTTTTCAAATCTTCCATCTTTTTTAAATTTCCTTTTGTTAAAAAAGACGATCCCATTAATTCTGACCCCTTCTGTCTGTTGAATCCCCATGTCAGTGACACTGGATGAGAATTCAGTCAGGACTCGTCAGGTTGAAATCCATCCTACGATGGGGGGTACTTTGAATGTTTTAGCTCCAAGACTTCAAACTGTTTTCTCCAGTCCAGGAATCGAGTTGATGAGAATCATTAGTTTGCAGGATCCAAACCCTGTTATTTAGTAATGACTAACTCCTCTAGTTCTGTTCTCTCACTATGTTTCAGCAGCAGATTCCTGTTAAACTGGTGCAGATGACGCAGCAGTTCTCATTCTCATCTTTACTTTTGACTTCTGAATATATGTGTGTTTATGTTTTCTAAAATCGCAGAATGACCAATTAAAGCTGATAATTATATAGAATATAGAACAGTACAGCATAGGAACAGACCCTTCAGCCCACCATGTCTGTGCTGACCGTAATGCCATTCTAAACTAATCCCATTTGCCTGCTTATGGTCGCATCCCCCTATTCTCTGCCTGTTCATGTGTCTGTCTAAATGCCTCTTAAACGTTGCCATCATACCTGCTTCTACCACCTCCCCTGGCAGCACGTTCCAGGCACCTACTACCCTCTATGTAAAAAATCTTGCCTTACACATCTCTTTTAAATTTACCCTTTCACTCCTTAATCTATGTCCCCTTGTATTTGACATTTTCATTTTGGGAAAAAGACTCCAACTATCCACCCCATCCATGCCTCTCATAACTTTCTATACTTCTATCAGATTGCCCCTCAGCCTTTGACACTCTAGTGAAAACAATCTAAGTTTGTCCAACTTTATCAATTGATAGTTATTAAAAACGATTATTGTCCAATAATTAACCAGAACAAATAGCACTTATGTGAGATAGTGATTACTAACAATTATTAACTACTTGATTTTTAACTCTATATTAACAATATTTCAGTTCCTTCTGTAGGTTTTTTTTTATTACAATAAGTGCAGGATATTGTGGAATGAGACAGGGTCAGGTGAAACTTTCAGGTGAGGGTTGAAAGTGAGAGTAGAATGATTGTCCCACACAGTATTATTCCCACCTTCTCCCCCTTTGTGGAAGAGTGGGAGTAGGGGGAAGAATTCTAACATATTCTGGTTTCATTTCAGGGTTTTGATAACCCAGAGTAAATAGAGCTGGGGTATGTCGCCTCCATGCAGAATAAGTTTTTTTTGTTTAAATTTGCTAAGTTTCCGATTTTTTGATCTATGTTACAGTGCTTCCCTTAGGGGATCATTATATTATCTTCTCACTTTGAAATACAACGGTATTTCCATCACTGACCAGGCAGCATTTATTGCCCATCCCTAATTGCCTAGAGGACAGTTAAGAGTCAACCACATTGCTGTAGGCCTGGAGTCACATGTAGGCCAGACCAGGTAAGGATGGCAGTTTCCTTCCCTAAAGGACATTAGTGAACCAGATGTGTTTTTTCCAACAATCGGCAATGGATTCATGGTCGTCATTAGACTCTTAATTTCAGGTGATTTTAAAATTCAAATTCGACCATCTGCCGTGGCAGATTTTGAACCCAGGTCCCTAGAACATTACCTGGGTCTCTGGATTAACAGTCTACCAAACAGTAACAAACTATCATTCATGGCAGATGTTACTTTTGCCAATGTGCAGAGGGGTTTGCGCATAAGTGTGGGGAAAAAGAACTTCTCAAAATCTGTACAATTTGAACCTGGATTCCAATTGCACCCAAAGTGGAAACCTTGTCAGTTTACTGCTCATCGTGATACTACTGATTGGGATCTTGCTTTGTATAAATTGGCAGCTGCATACTCAATGGAGAGGGCAAATGTATTTTAGCTGTAAGGTGCTCCAGGATACCTATAGAAGCTATACATTGTGTATAGCTGCCATGGGGGGTGGTGGAGACAGATACGATCGGGATGTTTAAGGGGCTTTTAGATAAGCACATGAATATGCAAGGAATGGAGGGATATGGACCAAGGGCAGGCAGAAGAGATTATTTTAATTTGGCATCTTGTTCGGCACAACATAATGGGCCAAAAGGCTGTACTGTTCTACGTTCTTTTGAGATGCCTGCTATTTTTCTGTTGAGCTCATGGGTCATTTGTTCAGCTTAAACACATGAACATGTTAGCATTTGCAAGCTTTCTGATGGTGTAATTTGAGGATCAATGACATTCTAGTTTTGTCTGAATTAAACATGTCTCCTCCTCTCTGCTGCACAGCTGTTAGTCTTGGCTGAGTGGTCAGCACTACTCTCACCTTTAAATCTCAGGGGTCACGGATTCAGGATCCACTTTGGAGGCTTGAGCCCATGAGCTAACTTGACAACCACCAACAAGTTTGGGCCTTTAACACAAACAAAATATCACAATTCTCAGACACTGACTCAGTGCCAAGGCAGGAGATATTAGGAGAGGTGGTAAATCAGATTGGACTTTAAATGAGTTTGAGAATATTTTGTAAAACTTTGTTGAAACTGTCATGGATTGCAATGCAAATTGCAGCTCAGTCCAGCTGAACCGCAAATAAAAGTGTTCACAGAGCTCCTATGCAGCTTGTTTTGAATACTAAGCCTGTCTTTAGTTTGTAATACCTGTTAATCATTCTTCATCCAGTGTGTCATTTGCACCAAAATCTACATTTAATTTCCGTAAATTTTATTAGGGATTATAATATTGCTGTTCATGAAAATGCTAACAGTTCATTCTCTTCTGGTGATTATATGTTGTCCTTACTGTGACCCCATACAGGAGGTTAACAGCAGAAGCCTGGGCCAAACCCAAGGGTATGTCCTATGCTCAGCAATGTTTTGGGACCAAGCAGTTTGAGAGGCAATGCTCTGTGACAGGGTGAGGCACACATTAGCACTCTGGGCCATGAGTTCGAATCCTGTCACGGTAACTGGTGAAATTCGAATTCAGTTTGTAAATCTACAGTATAAAGCTTGTCTCAGCAATGGCTATGACACTATCATCATTTGTCATACTAAAAAAACCCATCTGGTTCACTAAATTGGAAGGAAATCTGCCAAGCGCACGTGGTCTGACCTACATTCGACTCCAGGCAGCAGGTACATGGGAACATCACCAGCAAGTTCCCCTTCAAGCTACTCACCATCCTGACTTGGAAATATATCGCTATCCCTTCACTGTCACTGGGTCAAAATCCTGGGATTCCCTCCATAAGGGCATTGTGGGTCAACCCACAGCAGGTGGACTGCAACGGTTCAAGAAGGCAGCTCACCCCCACCATCTCAAGGGCAACGAGAGACGGGCAATAAATACTGTCCTTGCCAACGACGCTCACATTCCTGAGAAAGAATAAGTAAAAATAAAGCTTGGGTCTGAAACGGAGGCAGCAGGAGTCTGCTTGTGAGGGAAGGTTCTGAAGAGATCTAATACTGCTCACAGGCAAATGGGCTGCTCACACACATGGTCTGTGTGAATGCATGATCACTGGGACAAGATATTGGAGCTTCTGTTTTCTGGATATCTGCAGCATTAAAACTGTGAACGAAAATGAAGGGGTGAGAGATTTCTGAACACTGATTAGGTTCCTTTCTCTTATTCATTTTCTCTCTCATTCTAACACTATCTCTCTCTTGCCATATCTCTATTGCAGCATGTTTCTCTGGCTCTGTCATCCTTTTGCACTCTGTCTTGCACTTTTCTCTCACAACCTCAACTCTCACTGTCTTTCTTGCTTTCAAGACCTGTTTCTTTATATCTCTCTCTCTCTCCCTCTTTCTCTCTCGCTGTCTCTTGCTGCAGCCTGTTAAATGGTGGAGTTGCGGTGGGGGGTGCGGGCGGTGATGTGTTTGGTGGGGAGGTGTTGTCTGAATTAGTTCTTCTCAGTCACCTGCCCAGCCACTTCTCCCAACTCATAATTAAATGCTGAAGGCAAAAGTAATGAATGTTAATTGGCCATCTGCAGAAAGACTAATTAAAAACTACCCTGCTGGGTATAAAGAATACCTGGGAACTGGGACTGGGATACAGACCAGGGCACAGAGAGACACAGTGCGAGGGTGCGAGGGAGGGAGGGAGGGAGGGAGGGAGGGAGAGAGAAATGGAGACACAGCGAAGGAGACAGAGAGAGAGAAAGAGAGAGAAACAGTGCACTGAGACAGTGAGGGAGTGAGAGAGAGAGACAATGAGAGAAAGGGATGTAGACAGAAAGAGAGCACTGGGATAGGGATGGAGTGAGAGAGAGAGAGAAGGGGGAATGCAGATAGAAAGAGAGCACTGAGACAGTGAGGGTGTGAGAGAGAGAGACAGCAAGAGAGAGGAATGGAGAGGGAAACAGAGCACTGAGACAGGGAAGGAGTGAGAGAGAGAGAGGGGGATGGAGAGAGAAACAGAGTACCGAGACAGGGCAGGAGAGAAAGGGAGGGAGAGAGAAACAGCATTAAGACAGTAAGACAGTGAGAGAGAGACTGAGGGAGGGAAAGGCAAAGAGACAGAACAGTGGGGGAGAGACAGAAAAAGATGGATGGTGGCAGACAGAAACAGAGAGACAGTGACAGTGACAGTGAGAAAGCTTGAGAGAGACAGAAAGAAAGAGGAAAAGACAAAGAGAGAGGCAGAATTATAATCAGAGACAGAGAGAGTGAGTGAGAGAGAAAGATCCTGAAAGAAAGTAAAAAAGAAAAGTAAATGTAGAGAAAGAGATGAAGAGAGGCAGAGAGGGACAAGCAGAGAGAGCAGGAGTCACAGAGAAAGATTGGAGAGTGTGGGAGACAAAGATAGAAAAAAGATGGAAAGAGACAGAGGATGAAAAGGCAGAATGGGACGACAGAGTGTCAGAGTGGGCTAGAGGAGAGACTAGAGAGGTATGACAATAGGGTCAGACAGAATTGGCAGAAATTCAAACAGTTTCTTCAATAGGACGAGTTTTCAAAATGTGTCCTAAGTTGCTGCCTGCTTTCTACCACAGGTGTTAATGCAGTGAAAATCACCAGTGTAGTGTTCCTATGGGAACAGCAACGATCCAAAAACACACCGCACAGACAAAATGAGTGAAAGAGAGATGTACACCCTCACACACACTCTGACACACACACACATACTCATACACACAGACACACATACACACAGATAGACATACACACACACAAACAGACACACGCTCATACATTAACAAAGATAGACAGACACAGAGACATACACACACACAAACAGACACACGCAGAAACACACCTAACGCATGTAAATATGCAGACACACACACAGTGACATACAAATACAACAGACACACACCCACGCACAGACACACATTCAAACCCGGAAACACACTCAAACATGCAAAGCCACACCCAGCCCACAGACAGACCTGCACAGTCAGAAAAACAACAGGTACAGACACACACACACACACACAACCACTTACATAGATAACAATACACACATAGATAAACACTAATACATTCAAATAATACACACAGATATATACTCATAAACGCCCACACATAGACACACACACACTCAAGGTTAGAATGCTTAAGCTTGTAACATTACAGAATGAAAGGGGATGTACTTGGCATGACAGATCTTTTCCCTACTCAATGTTAGGATTCGTCACTGATGAAAGGTTATTAACCTGAAACATTAACTCTGTTCCTCCCTCCACAAACCTGCAAAGTATTTCTAATATTTTCTGTTTTTATTTCTGGTTACTCTGTTGTCTGCTTGTAGTGACATGTTGGATGGTCTCTACATCTGTCTGTTCAGGTCACTAAGTTTCATTACTGCTGATATTTCAAACACACCTCTTGCAAACAGTCCATTTGCTAACCACAATTTTTTTTAAATTCACTCACAGGATGTGGGTATTGCTATCTGGTCAGCATTTATTGCCCCGTCCCTAATTGCCCCTTGAGAAGGTGGGGGTGAGCTGCCTTCTTGAACTGCTGCAGTCCCTGTGCTGTGGGTTGACCCACATTGCCCTTAGGGAGGGAATTCCAGGATTTTGACCCAGTGACTGTGAAGGTATGGCAATATATTTCCAAATCAGGATGGTGTGTGGCTCGGAGGGAAACTTGCAGGGGGTGGTGTTCCCATGTATCTGTTGCCCTTGTCCTTCTAGATGGAAGTGGTCATAGGTTTGGAAGGTGCTGTCCGAGGATCTTTGGTGAATTTCTGCAGAGCATCTTGTAGATAGTACACACTGCTGCTACTGAGCATCGGTGGTGGAGGGAGTGGATGCTTGTGGATGTAGTGCCAGTCAAGCGGCTGCTTTGTCCTGGATGGTGTCGAGCTTCTTGAGTGTTGTTGGGGCTGCACCCATCCAGGCAAGTGGGGAGTATTCCATCACATTCCTGACTTCTGCCTTGTCGATGGCAGACAGTCTTTGGGGAGTCAGGAGATGAGTTACTCACTGCAGGATTCCCAGCCTCTGACCTGCTCTTGCAGCGACTGTGTTTATAGAAACATAGAAGGTAGGAGCAGGAGGAGGTCATTTGGCCTTTAGAGCCTGCTTCACCATTCTTCATGATCATGGCTGATCATCCAACTCAATAGCCTAATCCTGCTTTCTCCCCATAACCTTTGATCCCATTCGTCCCAAGGACTATCTAGTCGCCTCTTGAATACATTCAATGTTTTGGCATCAACTATTTCCTGTGGTAATGAGTTCCACAGGCTCACCACTCTTTGGGTGAAGAAATGTCTCCTCATCTCCGTCCTAAATGGTCTACCCTGAATCGTCAGACTGTGACCGCTGGTTCTGGACACACCCACCATCGGGAACATCCTCCCTGCATCGACCCTGTCCAGCCCTGTTAGAACTTTATAAGTCTCTATGAGATTCCCCCTAATTCATCTGAACTCCAGTGAAAACAATCCAAACCTAGTCAATCTCTCCTCATACATCAGTCACGCCAATCCTGGAATCAGCCTGGTAAACCTTCGCTGTACTCCCTCGACAGCAAGAGCATTCTTCCTCAGAAAGGGAGACTAAAACTGCTGTAGTGGGTCCATTTGAGCATCTGCCCAATGGTGATCCCCAGGACATTGATAGTGGGCGATTCAGTGATAGGAACACCATTGAATGTCAAAGGGTGGTGATTAGATTGTCTCTTATTGGAGATAGTCATTGCCTAGCATTTGAGTGGCGTGAGACAGTTATTCACCACTTGACAGCTGAAGCCTGGATATTGTCCAGATCTTGTTGCATTTGAACATGGAGTGCTTCAGTACCTCAGGAGTTGCGAATGGTGTTGAACATTGTGCAATCATTGGCGAACATCCCCACTTCTGACCTTATGATGGAGGAAAAGTCATTGATGAAGCAGCTGAAGATGGTTAGGCCTAGGACACTACCCTGAGGAACTCCTGCAGAGATGTCCTGGAGCTGAGATGACTGACTTCAAACAACCATAACAATGTTACATTGTGCCAGGTATGACTCCAGCCACTGGAGAGTTTGCCCCCATATGCATTGACTCCGAACAACATAGAACAATACAGCACAGGCCCTTCGGCCCTCCAAGCCTGCGCTGACATATTTGGCCCTTCCATACTAAAACCGTCTTCACTTACAGGATTGTATCCCTCTATTCCCTTCCTATTCATGTATTCGTCCAGGTGCTTCTTAAATGTTGCTATTGTGTCTGCTTCCACCACCTCCTCTGGCAGCTCATTTCAGGCACTCTCCACCCTTTGTGTGAAAAGCTTGCCTCACACATCTCTTTCAAACAACATCTCCCCCACCCACCCCCCGACCACCCCCATTCCCCCACCCCGCACCTTGAATGCGTCCCTTAGTAATTGACCCCTCCAGCCTGGGAAAAAGCCTCATACTTTCCACTCTGTCCATGCCATTCACAATCTTATAAACTCCTATCAGTTTTGCTAGGGCTCCTTGATGCCACACTCAGTCGAATGCAGCCTTGATATCAAGGCCTGTCACTCTCACCTCACCTCTGGAATTCAGCTCTTTTGTCCATGTTTGAACCAAGGCTGAAATGAGGTCAGGAGCTGAGTGGCCCTGGCGGAACCCCAACTGGGCGTCAGGAGCAGGTTATCACTGAGCATGTTCTGCTTGATAGCACTGTTACTGACACCTTCCATCAACTTACTGATGATCGAGAGGAGACTGATGGGGCAGTAGTCGGCCAGTTTTGGTTTGTTCTGCTTTTCGTGTACAGGACATACTTGGGTAATTTTCCACATTGTTGGGTAGATACCAATGTTGTAACTGTACTGGAATAACTTGGCAAGGGGAACGGCAAGTTCTGGAGCACAAGTCTTCAGTACTATTGCCGGAATGTTGTCAGGGACCGTAGCCTTTACAGTATCCAGTGTCTCCAACCTTTTCTTGATATGTGGAGTGAATTGAGTTGGATGAAGACTGGTATCTGTAATGCTGGGGACCACTGGAGGAGGCTGAGATGGATCACCCATCTGGCTGACGATTGCTGTGAAAGCTTCAGCCTTATCTTTTGCACTGATGTGCTGGGCTCTTCCATCATTGAGGCTGGGGATATTTGTGGAGCCTTCTCCTCCAGTGAGTTGTTTAATTGTCCACCACCATTCACAACTGGATGTGGCAGGTCTGCAGAGCTTAGATCTGCTCCGTTGATTGTGGGGTCTCTTAGATCTATCTATTACTTGCTTATGCTGCTTGGTATCTTTACTAGGTCGACACATCATTTTCAGGTATGCCTGCTGCTGCTCCTACACTCTCCATTGAACCCGGGTTGATCGCCTAGCTTGATGGTATTGGTTGAGTGGGGGATATGCTGGGCCATGAGGTTACAGATTGTGCTACAGTTCTGTGCTGTTGATGGCCCACAGCGCCTCTTGGATGCCCAGACTTGAGTTGCTAGATCTGTGTGAAGTCTGACCCATTTAGCATGGTGATAGTGCCACACAACACGATGGAGGTTATTCTCAATGTGAAGGTAGGATTTTGTCTTCACAAGGACTGTGCAGTGGTCACTCTTACCGTTACTCTCAGTGAGAATTGTATCTGCAGCAGATAGTTTGTCACTTTATCAATTCTCCATTTGACCACCTGTACCTTCTCTATGCAGACACTCGGCCTGTTAGTGAATGGTTTTTAGAAGCTGTTTTTCACCTGGATGGCCATTCAGCCCCTCGAGTCTGTTACACTGGAACAGAAGGAGGCCCTTCAGTCATAGAATTCCTGCAGTGTGGAAACAGGCCATTCGGCCCAACAAGTCCACACCAACTCTCCAAAGAGCATCCCACTCAGATCTATCCCCCTACCTTTTCCCTGTAACCCTGCATTTCCTATGGCTTTTCCACCTAAGCTACATACCTTTGGACTGTGGGTGGAAACCGGAGCACCCCAAGGATGTGCAGACTCCACACTGACAGTCGCCTGAGGGTGGAATCAAACCCAGGTCCCTGGCGCTGTGAGGCAGCAGTGCCAACCACTGAGCCACCCAGTCCCTGAGCCTTTTGCAAAGAAAAAGGAAGATGCCAATTCAGCCCCTTCAAGCTGTCTCAAACATTCAATCCAATCATGACAGATCTCTGTATATTAAATGCCTTTACCATTTTATGCTGTATATCTGAGAATATCTTAACCAACAATAGGAGATGGTGTTATGATGCATTGTAATTTATTGCTGCTCAGCTTAGTTAAGCTAGTTAATCAGTTACTCAAGTTGGTTGCACTGACAAACCAGGAAGTTAAATATTACAGTGGTTGAGCGATTCAGCTCAAGAATACATTGGATCCCTGTGAGAAGGTGGAACAATTCTTCATCAACATAAAAGCTGCCTCCTCTCCCAGACTCACTGTCTATCCCAGGAGTGTTGCCACGCTGTTAGCTCAGCATCCAGGCATCAATATCCTACTCGGTTACTGCTCACCCTCTCTCTGATATCCTGCTGCTTAGTCAAAGCCCACATGCGCACATAGTAGGATCACTGTGAGGAGCAGATTCAGGATTAGGATCGGTGTCAGAGAATGTTGGATCAGGACCTATGTCCAAGATCTGGGGATTAGGACCAGGATTAGAGGATGTGGGGATCAGGATCATAGGTTTCACATATTAAGATCAGGTCGGGTTAGGTATCGATTGGGGATATGAGCCTTAGGATCAGGAACACTGGATACATAGATTAGTGTCAGGATAAGGGGTTCTGGGGATTGTTGTCAGAGCCTGGATCAGCGGATACCACAGCAGATTAGGATCAAGAGAAATGGGGATGAGAATCAGGATTAACGGAGGGCCATCAGGAAAAACAAGGATTAGGATCAGGTGTGGAGGTTTTATCTATGTGTTCTGGGTAGCATGGTGGCTCAGTGGTTACCACTGCTGCCTCACAGCAGTAGGGACCCAGGTTCGATCCCAGCCTCGGGCGGCTGTCTGTGTGGAGTTTGCACGTTCTCCCCGTATCTTGATGGGTTTCCTCCCGGAGTCCAAAGACGTGCAGGCTAGGGGAATTGGTCATGCTAAATTGCCCATAGTGTCCAGGGATGTTTGGGTTAGACATGGGGAATGCAGGGTTACAGGGATAGGGTAGGGGTTAGGGCATGCTTCTCAGAGGGTTGATGTGGACTCAATGGGCCAAAGGGCCTGCTTCCATGGTGTAGGAATTCTATGATTCTATTCTATAAGGTTTGGCTAACAGGATACAGGAATTGTAATCAGGTTCAGAAGCTACAGTGATAGGATCAGGCATGGTAAGTAAGATCAGGCTCTTTCTCAGAGGAAATAAGAGCCTTAGGATCAGGGATATGGCAATTATGATCAGGATCAGGACCAGTGACTATGGGATTAAGGATCGAGGATACTGGGATTAGGAACAAGATTGAGGGTTATGCAGATTAGCATGGGAATCAGGAATATGGGATTTTGGATCAAGATCATAATTAGGGAATTCTGTGATCTTCATCTGGAGCAGGGGATTATATCATGATTAGGAACTGGATCAGGGACATAGGGATTTGAGTCAGGTTCAGGATTAGGGGATGCCAGTATTGGGATACAGGGATTTCTTTTTATTCATTAATGGGATGTGGGTGTTGCTGCCTGGGCCAGCTTTTATTGCCTGTCCCTAGTTGCCCCTTGAGAAGGTTGTGGTGAGCTGCCTTCTTGATCCGTTGCAGTCCATGTGCTGTAGGTTGACCAACAATGCCCTTAGGGGTGAATTCCAGGGTTTTGACCCAGTAATACTAAAGGAATGGTGATATATTTCCAAGTCAGGATTCCTATCCACTGAGCAGAAACTGAACTGGACTTGCATGAATACAGTGGCTACAAGTGTCATACAGCATGGAAAAAGATCCTTCCGTCCAACTGGTGACCATGTTCCCAAACTAAACCATTCCCACTTGCCTGCATTTGCCCAAAATCCCTCCCAAACCTTTCCCATTCACATACTTATCCAAATGTCTTTTATAACTGTACCCGCATCTATCACTTACTCTGACAATTCATTCCACACACTATCCATGCTCAGTGTAAAAAAATTGCCCCTCATGTTCTTTTTAAAACTTTCTCCTCTCCCCTTAAAAATATACCCCCATGTTTTGAGCTTCCCCACCCTAGGGAAAAGAGCCTTGCTATTCAGCTTATCTATGCCCTTCATTATTTTATAAACCTCTATAAGGTCACTCGTCAACCTCCTATGCTGCAGTGAAAATAGCCCCAGCCTATTTCTTTAATTCAAACCCTCCATTCCCGGCAACATCCTGGTAAATCTTTCCTGAACCCTCTCCAATTTAGTAATATCCCTTATATGGCAGGGCGACCAGAACTCATACAGTACTCCAGAAGAAGCCTCAAAAACATCTTACACAACTGGGTTGGTCTGGTGCTGGCTGTGGAGCAGGAGTCACATTAGAGACCGTCGAACAAAGATGGACTCTTTCAGCTTTTTTTTACTCTTAAAATATTCAGATGACACCAGATTGTGGCAACATTCGAAGATTTTCACTGTATTTTAACTTGTTGTTCGTTGTCGAGTACAAGTGACAATAAATTGTCACCAACCATCAACTACAATCAAAGTCATGAGCAAGGGAACTGGGAGTACAGGATTTCGGATCAGGATCAGAACCAGCAGATTTGTGGACTTGGATCAGGATGCGGGAATAAAGGGATTCATATCAGGATTAGAGAATAGAGGGTGCAGGATCAGGATCAAGGAATGCAGTGATTCAGACCAGGGTCAGGAGATCCAAGGATTAGGATTGAGGCAGAAGATACAAGAATTAACATCAGGTTCAGATGGAATACTGTGAACATTTCTAGTCCCATTATCTAAGGAAATATATCCTGGCAGTGGAGGCAGTCCAGTTCACTAGACTCATAGCAGGCATGCAGGGACTGTCTTATGAGGAGAGGTTGAGTAGGTTGAGCCTGTACACATTGGAGTTCAGAAGAATGAAAGGCAACCTTATGGAAACATAAAAGATTCTTAGGGGACTTGACAGGGCAATTGCAGAGAGACTGTTTCCCCCTATAGGAGAGTCTAGAACCAAAGGGAGCAATCTGAGAATGAGGCGTTGCACATTTAAGATAGAGACGAGGAGGAATATTTTCTCCCAGGGGGGTGTGAGTCTGTGGAATTTTTTACTGCAGAAGGCTATTGAGGCTGGGTCATTAAATATATTCAAGGCTGAGGAAAACAGATTTTTAATCAAGAAGGGAATGGAGAGTTTTGGGGAAAAGGCAGGAAAGTGGAGTTGATTATAGATCAGCCATGATCTCATTGAAGGTGGAGCAGACTTGATGGGCTGAATGGCCTACTTTTGCTGCTACATTTTATGGTCTTATGATATCTTTACATAGATTAGGGTCAGTTTAAGGGAAGCGGGATTTCAGATCAGAATCTGGACATTAGGATCTGGATCATGGAATGCAGGCATTAGAGGCAAGAATCAAGGAATATAGGGATTAGGATTAATACCAGGATTATGGGTTCCAGGGATTATGGTCTGGATCGGGGACTGGCAATTTAACTTATTTCCTTATGGAACATGGACGTCGCTGACTTGGCCAGTATTATTTGCCCCGTCCCTAATTGCCCTTGAGAAGGTGGTGGTAAGGTGCATTCTTTAACCGCTGCAGTCCATGTGCTGTAGGTTGACCCACAGAGTGCTTGGGGGGCGGAATTCCAGGGTTTTGACCCAGAGACAGTGAAGGAACAGCGATATATTTCCAATTCAGGACAGTGAGTGGCTTGGAGGGGAACTTGTAGGTGGTGGTGTTCCCATGTACCTGCTGCCCTTGTCCTTCTAGATGGAAGTGGGTCGTGGGTTTCGAAGGTGCTGCCTGAGAATCTTTGGTGAATTTCTGCAGGGCATCTTGTAGATAGCACACACCGCTGCTACGGAGCATCGATGGTGGAGAGAGTGGATGTTTGTAGACGTGGAGCTGGAAGGGGCTGCTTTCTCCTGGATGGTGTCAAGCTTCTTGTGTGTTGTTGGGGCTGTGCTCAGCCAGGGAAATGGGGAGTATTCCATCACACTCCTGACTTGTGCCTTGTTGATAATAGACAATCTCTGGGGAGTCAGGAAGTAAGTTGTTTACTTTTCAATGGTACCCCCAGGTTGTTGATAGTGAGGAATTCAGTGAATGTCAACGGGTACTGGATACATTGTCTGTTGTTGGAGATGGTCATACCCTGGCTTTTGCAAGTGTTACTTGCCACATCTAAGACCAAATCTTGGTATTGTCCACGGACAAAAACAGAAGTTGCTGGAAAAGCTCAGCAGGTCTGGCAGCATCTGTGAAGGAAAAAACAGAGTTAACGTTTTGGGTCCGATGACCCTTCCATGGACCCGAAACGTTAACTGTTTTTTCCTTCACAGATGCTGCCAGACATGCTGAGCTTTTCCAGCAACTTTGTTTTTGTTCCTGATTTACACCTTCCTTAGTTCTTTCAGTTTTTACTCGGTATTGTCCACATGTTGTTGCATGTGAACACAGACTGCTTCAGTATCTGAGGAGTCACGAATGGTGCTGAACATTGTGTAATCATCGGTGAACATCCCCACTTCAGACCTCATGCTGGAGGGAAGGTCATTGATGAAGCAGCTGAAGATGGTTGGGCCTGGGACACTACCCTGAGGAACTCCTGCAGAGATGTCCTGGAGCTGAGATGATTGACCTCCCACAACTACGACCATCTTCCTATGCGTCAGGTATGACTCCAACCACCAGAGAGTTTGCCCCCGATACCCACTGATTTCAGATTTTCTAGGGCTCCTTGATGCCACACTCGGCTGAATGCAGCCTTGATATCAAGAGCTGTGACTCTCACTCTACCTCTGGAATTCAGCTCTTCTGTCCATGTTTGAACCAAGGCTGTAATGAGATCAGGAGCTGAGTGGCCCTGGCGGAACCCAAACTGGGCGTCACTGAGCAGGTGCTGCTTGATAGCACTGTTACTGACACCTTCCATCACTGTACTGATGATCGAGAGGAGACTGATGGGGCGGTAATTGGCTGGGTTGGACTTGTCCTGCTTTTTGTGTACAGGACATACCGGGGCAATTTTCCACGTTGTCAGGTAGATACCAGTGTTGTAACTGTACTGGAACAGGGGAGCAGCAAGTTCTGGAGCACAAGCCTTCAGTACTATTGCCGGAATGTTGTCAGGGCCCATAGCCTTTACAATATGCAGTGTCTGCAATGAGTTCTTGATATCATGTGGAGTAAATCGAATTGGCTGTAGACTGGTATCTGTAATGCTGGGGACCACTGGAGGAAGCCGAGATGGATTATCCACTTGGCACTTCTGGCTGAAGATTGCTGGGCTCTTCCATCATTGAGGATGGGGATGTTTTTGGAGCCTCGGAGTTAGGCTTAGATTCCCTACAGCGTGGAAACAGGCCTTCTGGCCAACAAGTCCACACCGACTCTCACAGCATCCCACCCTGACCCATCCCCCATAACCTACCTGATCTACACATCCCTGGACACTCTGGGCAATTTAGCATGACCAATCCACCTAGCCTGCACATCTTTGGACTCTGGGAGGAAACCGGAGCACCCAGAGGAAACCCATGAAGACACGGGGAGAATAAATAAATTTTAAATAATTGCTGCCACTGCTACACTTCAATACTCTCCACTTTGTGAAGCAATGAATTTCACTGGTAAACGAAACACATTTGTCTCCACACACCTGCTTCACTGTCACCCATTTCTTTTGCTGGAAGTTGCCATAGTTTTCATAGAATCCCTGCAGTGTGGAAACAGGCCCTTCAGCCCAACAAGTCCACACCAAACCTCAGATCATCCCACCCAGACTCATCTCCCTATAACCCACTTAATCTACACATCCCTGGACACTACAGGCAATTTAGCATGGCCAATCCACCTAACCTGCACATCTTTGGACTCTGGGAGGAAACCGGAGTACCTGGAGGAAACCCACACAGACACGGGGAGAATGTGCAAACTCCACGCAGACAGTCACCTGAGAGTGGAATCAAACCCGGGTCCCTGGTGCTGTGAGGCAGCAGTGCTAACCACTGAGCTGCCGTGGTTGTTTAATAGCCCACCATCATCATGACTTGATGTGGCAGGATTGCAAAGCTTAGATCTGATCCATTGGTTGTGGGATTCCTTAGCTCTGTCTATCACTTACTGCTTTCGCTGTTTGGCGTGCAAGTAGTCCTGATTGGTCTCTTCACCCGGTTGATATCCCATCTTCAGGTATGCCTGGCATGCCCTCCTGCACTCTCCATTGAACCAGGGTTGATCCCCTGGCTTGATGGTAATAGTTGAGTGGGGTATATGCCGGGCCATGAGGTTACAGATTATGCTGGAATACAGTTCTGCTGCTGTTGATGGCCCACAGCGCCTCATGGATGCCCAGTCTTGAGTTGCTAGATCTGTTCAAAGTCTATTCCAGTGGGTGGTAATGGCCTACTGGTGTTATCTTTGGATTTGTCAGTCTAGAGACCCTGATAATGTTCTGGGGACCTGGGTTCAAATCCTGCCACGGCAGATGGTGGAATTTGAATTCAATAAAATATCTGGAACTAAGAATCTAATGATGACCGTGAATCCACTGTTGATTGTCAGGGAAAAACCCATCTGGTTCACTAATGTCCTTAAGGGAAGGAAACTGCCATCCTTACCTGGTCTGGCCTACATGTGACTCCAGACCCACAGCAATGTGGGTGACTCTAAAGTGCCCTCTGGCAATTAGGGATGGGCAATAAATGCTGCCCTAGCCAGCAATGCCCTCACCCTGTTCACAAATAATTTTTATAGAAAGCACAGTGATAGTGCCACACAACACCATGGAGGGTATTCTCAATGCAAAGGTGGGACTTCATCTCCACTAGGACTGTGCGGTGGTCACTGTACCACATTTCCAACAGCAAATTTACTTCAGGGTTATGCCATTGGATAAGACACCCTTTGGGATGTCCTTCAGGACATGAAAGGTGCTCTGAAAGGTCAAGTGTTCCTTTTTAATATCTGTGCGCGACTCCCGTTAACAAAGGGCGCATGGATTGCCTGATTTGTGGTCCTGTATCTCCCTCTGCTGGCTGTATCCCACACAGACTCTGAACAGAGAGTGTTCCAGTCTAGCTGTTATACCAGTTACGATATAGCTAGGATTATTATACTGATTGGCTGCTTCAAAACCCTCAGCTCCACACAAACTAAACATTCATGAATTGACCAAGGAAGTGTGATTAAAAAAAAAGCTCTCCTCCATTTCCAGTACCTTATGAATGCTCCCCTCTTTTAAGCTGTAGGGGCCATGTCTTAGAGTCATACAGCACTGAAACAGACCCTTCAGTTCAAACAGTCCCAAGCATAATCCCAAACTAAACTAATGCCACCTGCCTGCTCCTGGCCCATATCCCTCCAAACCTTTCCTATTCCTGTACCTATCCAAGTGTCTTTTAAACATTGTAATTGTACCCACATCCTCCACTTCATCAGAAAGTTCATTCCACACATGAACCACCCTCTGTATAAAACATTTTCCCCTCATGTCTCTCTCCTCTCATTTTAAAAATGTGTCCCCTCATCTTGAAATCCCCCATCCTAGGGAAAAGACAACTACCATTAACTCTATCTATACCCCTCATGATTTTATAAACTTTTATAAGGTTACCTCTCAACCTCCCACACTCCAGTGAAAACAGTCCCAGCCTATCCAGCCTTTCTTTATAACTCGAACCTTCCACACTCAGCAACGTCCTGGTAAATCTCTTCCGGATTGTCTCCAGCTTGATAAAATCATTCCTATAACTGGGCAAATTCTTCATTCAACCTGGTTTCACATTCACTGACTAAATTCCTCCTTTCCACTGCCTCCCCCTCCTTTGATTCTGACCCTCTTTGAGTTATACCATCTCCTTTAGTTACCCAATCTCTTATATTTTCAACAAGCCACCACTCCAGTGGTGGGTGTAAACTCACCATTGGCCCTACTCCACACCTTCCCAGCAGGTGGAACAAACCACTGCATCGCTGAAGGGAATCCAGGGTGTCCTTACTGCCAGCTTGAGGAGAGGGGGCTCCATTTCCCCCAAGTTGGCAGAGCAGGAGGCAGAAGTGTGGGTACTGAATGCCACCCCTTCCCTTTCTTTGCCACTGACACCCTACAAATTCCTTGCCCCATGAGTGCCAACCCACCAGCATCCACCCCATTTATTCGCCGCTGTGGAACCTGTCCCCACCCCCCAGCCCCAGCAATGCCCTCATCCCCCTGAGGAAGGGAGGGCAGGCCCTCAGTGATATATGCCCCTGAATGGGGTGAGAAGCTCACTGGGCAGTACTTAAAATGCTCGTTAGGCTTTCAAACAGGAACTGAAAAGAGCACCAGAAGACAGAAAGCCTCCAGAGGTGTGGGAAAACAATATGGGAGCAGGACTGGCTGATTTTCTATCGCACAGGTGTGGGAAAACAATATGGGAGCAGGACTGGCTGATTTTCTCTTACAGAGAGCCAGCATGGATATGATGGACGGAACAACCCCCTTCTGTGCTGCAGCCTGTTATAAAGACAGGCCAGTTCCTTAGGTTGCTGCCCATGATATAGGTGGCTGCCATCATTCTCTTTAAATGTTGGAAACAACAGGACCTGCTCGGGCTAGTGTAGGAGAGGAAAACCACTTCCTGGTCTAACTCAAAGAATCTCTTGTATTGAATGCTAGTAACTAGTTTCAGGTTACATTGATGTGGTAGACATTAGATGTTGGGACTCAGAGATAAAAGGTACTGCAGATGCTGGAGAATCCGAGATAACAAGGCGTGGGGCTGGATGAACACAGCAGGCCAAGCAGCATCATAGGAGCAGGAAAACTTGACGTTTCGGGCCTAGACCCTTCATCAGAAATGGGGGAGGGGAAGAGGGTTCTGAAATAAATAGGGAGAGAGGGGGAGGTGGATAGAGGATGGATAGAGGAGAGGATAGGTGGAGAGGAGGCAGACAAGTCGAAGAGGCGGGGATGGAGCCAGTAAAGGTGCGTGTAGGTAGGGGGGTAGGGAGGAGATAGGTCAGTCCAGGGAGGACAGACAGGTCAAGGGGGCGGGATGATGTTAGTAGATAGGAGATGGGGGTGGGGCTTGAGGTGGGAGGAGGGGATAGGTGAGAGGGAAAACAGGTTAGGGAGGTGGAGATGAGCTGGGCTGGTTTTGGGATGCGGTTGGGGGAGGGGAGATTTTGAAGCTTGTGAAATCCACATTGATACCATTGGGCTGCAGGGTTCCCAGGTTGAATATGATTTGCTGTTCCTGCAGCCTTCGGGTGGCATCACTGTGGCAGGAGGCCCAGGATGGACATGTCGTCTGAGGAATGGGAGGGGGAGTTGAAATGGTTCGCGACTGGGAGGTGCAGTTGTTTGTTGCGAACTGAGCGCAGGTGTTCTGCAAAGCGGTCCCCAAGCCTCCGCTTGGTTTCCCCGATGTAGAGGAAGCCACAACGGGTACAGCGGATGCAGTATACCACATTGGCAGATGTGCAGGTGAACATCTGCCTGATGTGGAAAGTCTTCTTGGGGCCTGGGATTGGGGTGAAGGAGGAGATGTGGGGGCAGGTGTAGCACTTCCTGCGGTTGCAGGGAAAAGTGCCAGGTGTATGTTGGGACTCACTCCTTTGAGACTCTAAGCTGTTCTGTCCACGAGTCCATACAACATCGTGATAGTCTCTAAGGCACTCCTCAATATTAACTCTTTCAGAGGTACATGCAACATCGCCTCCTAGGCTTTATTCCTCATTATTTTTAATGCACATTTATGTATGTAATTATGTTTACCATTACCAACTGTCCCAGTCCCAGTCACTGACATTATGAATTCCAAGGATCTGGAGTCTCACTATGCTCCCAAATGTTTGCCTCAGAATTAGCAGACTAGCATTGTATCAAAGATAAAAGGTACTGCAGATGCTGGAGAATCCGAGATAACAAGCATGGGGCTGGATGAACACAGCAGGCCAAGCCTGCTCCTATGATGCTGCTTGACCTGCTGTGTTCATCCAGCCCCATGCTTGTTAGCAGACTAGCAATTTGTCAGATGGAGGGCCAGTGTCTTTGAGTCTCTCCCTGACAGGCTGGGGTCTGCAGATGCCTTTCAAACGGAGAACATTTAATCTCTTTCATTTCCTTCACAGAGGACATCTTTATTTCATACAGTTCTGGTCGACACACTACCAGAAGGATGTGGAGGCTTAGGAGAGGTTACAGAAAAGTTTTACCAGGATGTTGCCTGGTATTAGCTGTGAGGAGAGAGAAGACAAACTTGGTTTGTTTTCACTTGAACGTCGGAAGTAGAGGGTTATGAGAGGCATGGATAGAAGAAGTCTTTTCGCCAGAGTAGAAATGTCAATTACTCGGGGATATACGTTTAAGGTAAAAAGGGGAAAAGTTTAAAGGAGATAGTAAGAACTTCTGATGCTGGAGTCAGAGATAACACAGTGTGGAGCTGGAGGAACACAGCAGCCAGGCAGCATCAGAAGAGCAGGAAAGGTGATGTTTCGGGTCGGGACCCTTCTTCAGAAGCAAGTTGGTAAGTGCCTCGAATGCGCTGCCAGAGATGGTGTTACAGGCAGATACAATAGCAACATTTGAAAGGCACATTGACAAATATATAAATAGGCACGGAATACAGGGATATTGCCTGGGTAGAGGAAAAAGGTTTTTAGTTTAGAAAGGCATTGTATATCGGTACAGGTTTGTTGGGCTGTGCTGTACTGCTCTTTGCTCTTTGTTCCCTGCTGAAACAGGCAATTGCTTCTTTGCAGTTTCCTGAATGGTTCAGCATCAGCCTTCCCTTCTCAGAGGTGGCTTCCACAGTGTTGTGTACACCACATTCTCAACCTGTGCGAGCAGAGTTGTATACTCACTCAGCTTGTGGTTTGTGCTGAACCAGGAAAACATTTACTTTAATTTGTTGACTAGTTTAGAAATTTACATTTGCCCTCAGGTGACTACATTGTTGGTAAAACCAACATGCTCCCTTTCTCAGGTCTCTATTGGAGGATTGTTTTTGGCTCTGTCACAGCTACGGAGGACTCTTCCTGGTAGATAAGAAAGACAAATATTGAGCTTGAACTTCCCTCTTTCAAGTCACCTCTGAAACTGATATCAGACTTGACTCTGTCACAGACAATAAGTACTGCAGATGCTGGAGAATCCGAGATAACAAGCTGTGGGGCTGGATGAACACAGCAGGCCAAGCAGCATCATAGGAGCATGAAAGCTTGACGTTTCGGGCCTAGACCCTTCTGCCGGGTTGGATTTGTCCTGCTTTTTATGTATAGGACATACTTGGGCAATTTTCCACATTGTCGGGTAGATACCAGTGTTGTAACTTGACTGGAACAGCTTGGCTAGGGGAGCAGCAAGTTTTAGAACACAAGTTACCTGTGTAATAAACAGTGAGAGGTATTCACCTGTGTTCATGTCAGGCTCGTGGTGTCTGATGGTAGCTCAACTCCCTGGATTTCAATCACCCACTTGCGGAACAGTGGTAGTGTCCCTGCTGCTGGACTGGGAGGACCAGGTTCAAGTCCCACCTGCTCCAGAGGTGTGTAATAACATCACTAAACAGGCTGAGAGGAAAAAAAATGGGTGTAGAGTGACAGGGATCTACCTACGTATGATAGAGTGAGGGTTGACTTTTAATGTACTATACAATGGGGCGGCATTTATCTGAGTAATATACAGTCAGGATATTTACCAATATAATGTACACTGAGGTGTTAATTATATGCAAATACTCTGTTTTTGTTGCTTGGATCTATTGTTTATCTTGTCAGGATGAGTTGGTTCGAATGGACTGAGATTAATATTGAGAGAAAGCAACAAACCATCAGTATGAGGCTGACATTTCAGTCACTGAGCTCATGAATCTGTTATTGGAGCTGTACCCGATTCACGTATTCTCTGATTAAACCTCAAATTCTGCTATCTCCTTTCCTCTTTTCATGCACCGCCCTCACTGGACAATGCTTCTGAACTGCCAGTTTCCATTCAGTACTTGATCCAAGTCCTCACCTATCCTGTGAGAGTCTGGACTGGTGGTGGGCTATTTGATCACTGCGGGAATCATGGCACATCATCCAACAGTACATTACACTGCAAGGTATCAGCAACAGCAACTGGTGGTGACTGGGATGGGCCACTGTGTCTAATTCAAGTGATAGCTAATTTCACACTCACCCACATTCAATTCTGGAAAGTCTTGAAGCTGCAGCTCATTCCAAACAGGTCTAATCTCCATGCACCTTACTGAAAAGTCGGCCACAGATGGGCAGTGGATTAGAAAAAAACAAGGAAGAGGAAGCGTGGCATCCGGGAAAGGCAAATAAAGCAGGACAAAGAAGAGTTCCCATGGTGAGCTCTCATACAGATAAAAGCTTACAGTAGGGGCTCAGTGATTCAAGGGCCCATCTGTAGCAAGGTAAGAGGCAGAGATGGTTCGTAAAGAAGCAAGCCCTTTTGACACAGCCTCCTCCCATTGTGTGGCCAATGACAAGAAAGTAAATTAGTGTGACAAATGAGTGAGACTAACACACAGTTTACAACAGGTTGGACCACACAAGATGTATCTGTCATTGCTAAACTAGTCTCTATTCCACATTGGGTCACTACTTACAGAGGGCTTCATTCCCACCATCTGGACCTGTACTGGCTGCAGATCCACCCCAACCTCACCCCTCCTCCTCCTCCTCCCTACCAGAACATCCAAGTGTATACCCGGTATACCCAGCTGTGGTCAATAAAACCTGCCCTGACAAGGTGTTCTAGGCTTTCCAATTTAATCATCCTCACCTGATAGTTTGCTGTCCCTGTCCTCAGAGTGTTCGATGGGAATAGTGTAGAGTGTTTTCCTCTGTATCTAACCCCGTACTGTCCCTGTCCTGGGTGTGTTTGATGGGGACAGTGTAGAGGGAGCTTTACTCTGTATCTAACCCTGTTCTGTCCCTGTCCTGGG
>JAHRHZ010000205.1:230576-240914 GCA_024137785.1 Ginglymostoma cirratum | reverse complement strand
TTCCTGCTCCTATGATGCTGCTTGACCTGCTGTGTTCATCCAGCCCCATGCTTGTTATCTCAGTTGGTTCAAGGGCCTTTTTTAATGCTGCAAACCTCTATGACACAGGCAACAGAGTGAGGAAGGAGCTGCAGTCCATGGTGGTGCTGGCATGAGATAACTGAATGCAGAGGTAACAACAGGAGGTGCTACTTTGACAAGGGGTAGGCTTCATCACTGGAAAGGTGGCTCCTGCCTTATACTATCCCACATCGACATTAAATATAGTGTGACGTGACCTCAAAGATCTAGGGAACATACAGTAGTGCAGCTCACAAGGGGGCCATTCAACCCATCGAATTGTATTGTTAGACCTTGCTGTGCCACAAGCACTCTTCCCTCCACCCTGACTGGAGACTCACAGAGGACATGATTGAGATATATAACACTGTGAGGGTTACAGAGAGGGTTGACCGGAAGAAACCATTCCCCCTGATGGAGGAATCAATGACTGGGGGCATAGATTTAAGGTGAGCAGCAGGAGATGTGAGTAAGATGTTTTCACCCAGAGGATGGAGGGAATCTGGAACTCAATGTCTGTAAGGGTGGGAGAGGCAGAAACACACCCATAACAATTTAGAAAGTATTTAGATGCGCACTTGCCAAGGCTATGGGCCAAGTGCTGGGAAATGGGATTAGAATAGTGAGCTGGTTGTTTCTGACCAGCGCAGACTTGATGGGCTGAAGGGCCTGTTTCTGATCTCTGTGACTATGCTCAGTCCTGAAAACGACAGTCAAACGTAACTGATAAGGGGTCACTGGACTGGAAACGTCAACTTTGCTGATTCCCCGGACTTGCTGAATTTCGCCAGCAATTTCTGCTGTTGAGTCAGAAGTTAACAACCGCTTAGCTTCACAGTGTCCCCTCTGACCACAGATGAGGTTGAGGTGCTGAGAAGATTTGTTCCACCCTCCTCTCTCGCAGAGCCATCTCCCTGTGCCCTCAGATTTAAATGGTAATGAGATGATTGAACTAACATCAAGGTGCAGCCTGGAGGCTGACGTTTCTAGCTCTCGGTAAACTGTAGCCCAGGACACAAGCAGGGCTTTTGAAAACTCGCAGATGTTTTGACATGGGTCCGGTCATCATTCCACTGACAACACACCGGCGTGTTATATCACTCGATCAATTAACTCAGCTTCTTTCCTGCACCTCTCAGATCTCTTCAGCAGGGATTTAACAGGACAGGAGCTCCCCAGGGGGTCACTGACACATCACACTCCCCCTATAAGGACAACTGAAAGTCCACACATTCACTCAGACACACACCGACCACTGCTGGAGGGCTCGCCCTACTCCAACTTTGGGCTAATCTCTCTCTCTCTCTTTGAATTTGGAATCTTTCACCTATTTGTCCTCAGTCATGCAGGTACCGGCTCTGGCTCTGGGAGGTTTTGCCTATCCGCCTCCGTTTCCCTGCCCCCCTCTCTGCTCAGAATGCACCTCCCGAGAGACGGCTGCCCCCAAACCCTTCAGCATCGATGCCCTCCTCTCCAGCCCTTCTCCCCCGGGGCTAGCTGCCAGCCCCGCTGTCCACCAGCCTCTGTACCCGGGCTTGGTGTCTTCCCACGCCAGCTACCCTCTGTATTATGGGGCGCCCCTACTCTACAGGACCAGCGGCTACAGGGAAGGTCACTTCACACACGGTAAGAGCGCTCTCTCTCTCTCTCTCCCTGTGTCTCTCTGCAGCTGGGCTAAATACAGGACAGTTCAATATTCCTCCTGGGTGTAGGTCACAGTATGATCCACATCTCCTGGTTCCAGGGACGAGAAACTTCAATAATGAGGATAGATTGAAGAAGTTGGGACTGTTCTCCTTAGAAAAGAGAAGGCTGAGTGGAAAATCGATAGAGGTTTTCAGTGAGGAATGGACAAGCTGTTCTGTTCATGAAAGGAACAAGAACTAGAAGACATGATGTGTGAATGAAGAGAAAACAATTTCTCACTGGACTTGAAACATTGACTCTGTGTCTAGTTCTGTTATAGGAAGGGCAGTGTTCACAAAAGATTTATCAGGGTGTTGCTGGGAATGGCTGGCTTGAGTTATAAGGAGCCTGGGACTTTTTCACTCGAGTGTAGGAGGTTGAGGGGTGATCTTACAGAGGTGTATAAAATCAAGAGGGGCATAGATAAGTGAATGGCAAGTGAGTGTCTTTTCCCTAGGGTAGGGGATTTCAAGACTAGGGGATGTATTTTTTAAGGTGAGGAGAAAGATTTGAAAAGGAAATGAGAGGCAACTTTTTTACACAGAGAGTGGTTCATGTGTGGAATGAACTGCCAGAGAAAGTGGTGGATGTGGATACAGTTACAATGTTTAAAAGACACCCCTTTGGATAAGTACATGGATAAGAAATGTTTGGAGGGATATGGGCTAAGCACAGGCAGGTGGAACTAGTTTAGTTTGGGATTATGGTCGGCATGGAATGGTTGGACTGAGGGGTCTGTTTCTGTGCTGTATGACTGTATGAGGGTCTCCAGCACATTCTGTTTTCATTACTGTCAAACATAAATTGGGTTAAATACTAGAGCCGGGGGGAGCAATGGACAGGTTTCCAGAGACGGCATGAATGGCCTCCTGTGAATATGTATGATCCTATAAATATTTTCTGAGAAAATGTGGTGCTTTTTAGTTCTGTCAATATTGCAGGTGAGGGGAACATTCCCCAGTATTTGAGCAGATTTTTTTTGGCGAGGGAGAGTTAGGGTTTATTTGGGGCTGGGGGTGGAGGTGGGCTGCTGAGAGGGGTATCTAGTATTGAGCTGGCCTGGATAAGAAAGCACCTTGTTATCTCTGTCTGTGTTCACCTCCCCGCTTCACCCCCTCCCCCCAGATTACCCACTGGCTAGAGCTGCCCTCACTCCTCTCAAATCAAAAGGTGCCAAGTCCAAGAGGGTGCGGACTATCTTCAGCCATGAGCAGCTGGCCCGCCTTGAGGAGGAGTTTGCCCGGCAGCAGTACATGGTGGGCTCCGAGAGACTTCTGCTGGCAACTGCCCTGCACCTCAATGAATCACAAGTAAGGCTGGTACTAGGCTTCAGGATGCTAACCTCGTGTATGTGTGTGTATGTGTGGTAGAGTATGTGTCAGTGCGACAGTGCATGTATGTGAGACAATATGCATGTTGTGAGACGTGTTTCAGAGTGTGTGTGTGTGTGTGTGTGTGACAGTGTGTTTTGTGAGAGTGTGTCAGTGTGTGTTTGTGTGCATGTATGAGTGTATGTGAGATAGTGTGTTTGTGAGGGTGTGCGTGTGATGGTGTGTTTTGTGACAGGGTGTGTCAGTATGAGAGTGTGGTGACTGTGACAGTGCGACAGAATGTCTACGTGTGTGTCTGCGTGAGTGAGTGTACATATGTGTGTAAGTGAATGTATGTGTGCATGTATGTGAGTGAGTGAAAAAGAGTTACCGGGCCATAGGAAACAGCAAGATTCCATGTGTAGTACCTCAGCTGTGATCTGGGAGCTGGGCAGGGTGTGCTTGGTGATCTATATTGTAGATATGGATGTGGATACATGTAGTTGTGCCATAGAGTGTGTAAAAATCACCAGGACAAACTGTCCTCACTACGTCAATCTGCTAAAGGTTGGGTAAGGGTGGGTTGAAGGATTTTTTTCTTACTGCGATTATACAGCCTCCTGACAGATCCTACCCACACTGAATGAGTGATTGAAAAGCATTTCAGAGGGCAGTTTGGAGTCGACCACATTGCTGTGGGTCTGGAGTCACATGTCGGCCAGATTTCCTTCCTTTTAGGACATTAATGAACCGGATGTTCTTACAACAATCATTTCATGGCTATGAATAGAGTTTTAATTCCAGATTTTTTTTGTTGAATTAAAATTTCACCCTCTGACATGGTGAGATTCAATTGCAGGTTCCCAGAACATTACCTGGGTTTCTGCATTATTAATCCAGCTCCAATACTACTAATTCTTTGCCACTCCTCTGCAGTATTTCAAGAAGGCAGTTCACCACCACCTTCTAAAGGGGAACAAAGCATGGGAAATAAATGCTGGGCCCAGCCAGTGATGGCCATATCCCGTGACTCAATGAAATAAACTGAATGATGAGTACCGTTTCTGCTTCCAACTCTGATTCTTGTGCATGCAGAGGAACCTTGAATTATTCCTGTTCCTACAAAGGGTATAGCACAGGCATTCATAGTCTTTCTGGTGTTTATACTCCACAAGAATATCTGGCCCATTTCAAACCATCAGTACCTCTTTCAATTCCCTCCTTCCTTATCTACAGATCCTGCTCACTTCACTGAAGATGACCAAACTATTAATCTCAACTAGCTGCTGTGGTAGCAATACTCATTCTAGCCACTCTTCCTGTAAAGACTTCTCACCAGATTTCATAGAAAGAGGAAGAGGTGACATGGTGAGATAACAAGCATGGGGCTGGATGAACACAGCAGGTCAAGCAGCATCATAGGAGCAGGAAAACTTGACGCTTCGGGCCTAAACCCTTCATCAGAAATGGGGGAGGGGAAGAGGGTTCTGAAATAAATAGGGAGAGAGGGGGAGGCCCTGAGGTTTGTCCGGAGTGATTAGCACTGCTGCCTCTCAGAGCCAGGGACCCAGGTTTGATTCCACCTTCGGGCGACTGTTTGTGTGGAGTTTGCACATTCTCCCCGTGTCTGTGTGTGTTTCCTCCGGGTGCTCTGGTTTCCTCCCACAGTCTAAAGATGTGCAGGTTAGGTGGATTGGCCATGCTAAATTGCCCATTGTAGGTGGGTTACAGGGAAGCAGTAGGGGGATGGATCTGGGTGGGATGCTCTGAGGGTTGGTGTGGACTTGTTGGGCCGAAGGGCTTGTTTCCAGACTGTAGGGATTCTATGACTTATATGAATTGGCCATTCAGCCCATCAAACCTGTTACACAGGAAAATAAGAGGCCATTCAGCTCCTTGAGTCTGCCTCATAAGATCAAGAGGAGGCCATTCAGCCCCTCAAGTCTGTTACACAGGAACAAAAGGAAACCATTTAGACCTTTGAGCCTGTTACACAAGAACAGGAGGCTGAAATTCAGTCCTGCAACCTGTTTCAGCAGTAATCCATGTGATGTGGGAGTCAATGGCCAGGCCAGCATTTATTACCTATCTCTAATTGCCCTGTCTGGCTGGGTCTCTGAGCCTCAATTGACCCACCACAGCCCAGTCCATCATCTAGCCAGAGGGCTTGCCTCAAACTGATCAAATCCCTTTCTTATTTTAAGCACTTTAAGCATGCCTAAGACCTTCTAAAGATGAGAGGTTGAGTAATTTTACAATTAAGACAGTCCATATTTTTTATCTAAACCCAGATCTCGGGATCTTGTCACTTTCTTTATCACCTCCATCATTTACCTTCATTTCTTTCGCTCCCTCCCTTCCGATCAACAGGTCAAAGTATGGTTCCAGAACCGAAGAATCAAATGGAGAAAACAGAGCCTCCAGCAGCAGCAGGCCAAGCTGGCCAGACTGGGTATTGTGGCCACACAGGCCAGCCCAGACTCTCAGAGCACCGGTGAGGGGCCCTCTCCTGAACCCCAGCATGAGGACCAGCCCTGAGATCCTGCAGGAACATCCTTACAGACTCTCAGCATGTAGCCCTCTCCACAGCAGGCAATCCACCAACTACGACTTATCAAGTCTGACACTGGGGCACTGCTGACCCTGGGAGCCTGCTTTAGCAGCTGGTACCAGCAGATCATCCATGGAGCAGGCATCAAACCTGGGATTTGTTGGTGTGTCGACTTGCCTTTGTGTCAGCATTATTTTTAACATATTGAGTATTGTAAAATTAGTATAGATATACCTAATATATTACTGGACATTTAAAGGAGGTGTCCTCTCCTTCTGTGTGTACGTGTGTGTGTGTATTTGTGTGTGCATCTGTGTGTGCACATCTGTGTCTGTGCATCTCATACAGTTATAGAGCTGTCCAGCATGGAAACAGATCGTTTGGTCCAACTCATCCATGCCAACCAGATATCCAAAATTAATCTCATCTCATTTACCAGCATTTGGCCCATATCCCTCTAAACCTTCCTGTTTATATACCCATCCTGATACCTTATAAATGTTGTAATTGCACCCTCCTTCACCACTTCCTCTAGCAGCTCATTTCATGTGTTTATGTTTGCCTCTGTGTGTGTGTGTGTGTGTGTGTGTCTATTTGTCTGTCTATGCGTATTTGGGTACGTAGGTGTCTGTCTATGCCTATCTGGGTAAGTGTGTGAGTCTCTTTGTCTGTCTGTACATGCCTGGGTATTTGTGTGTGTCTATTTGTCTGTATCTGAGTGTCTATTTGTCTGCCTATGTGTGTGTCTATTTGTCTGTCGATATGTGTCTGGATATGTGTGTCTTTGTGAGTGTATGACAGAATTAAAGAATGATACAGCACAGATGGAGGCCATTTGGGCCATCATTCATTGCCAGATCTTTGAGAGAGCTGTTTAGTTAAATTCCACTCCCTTGATCCTTCCTCAAAGTCCTGCAGATCTATTCCCATTTAAGTATTTAACCGATCGCCTTTGGAAAGTGACTATTAATTTCAAGCAGCACATTCCAGATCACAACAACTCACTGTCCTAAAAATATGCCCCATGGCACCTCTTTTTTTTAGCCAATCCCTTTAAATCCATGTCCCTTAGGTTACCACCCCTCCTGCCATCGGGATCAATTTCTCCTTTTTTAACAAAACCCTCAAAGATTTTCAACATAATAAAATACCCTAAGGCATTGTCAACCAAACTTTGACACTGAGCTACTTAAAAAAAATGACTCAGTCTAAGGGGTAGTTTTTGAGCAGTACATTAGAGAAGCAGACAGGAGGGAGGTGGGGAGGCTTAGGGGGGAAATTTTAGAGTTTAGTGTTTCAAAAGCATGACTGCCAATGGACAACAGGGAAGCTTGAGAGGCCAGAATTAGAGGAGTACAGATAACTCTGAAGGTAACCGAGCTAGAGAAGATTACAGAGATAGGAAGCGGTGAGGGCATGACTGGATTTAGAAATTAAGGATGACAATGTTAAAATCGAAGGGTTAGCAATGTAAGTCAGTGAGCTCAGAGGAAGTGGGTGAACGGGGCTTGGTGTGAGTTAGAACACAGGTGACAGTGTTTGAATAACCTTGAATTTAAAATGGGTGGGAAATGGAGACTGGCCAGGAAGGTGCTGGAATAATCGAAGCCCAGAGGTAACAAAGGTGAAAGGGCAAAGCCGAGCTCTGTTGCTAAACTGAGCAAACTTTGTGATGGCAGGGAGCTGTAGTCAGATGATCAGCTCAAGATCAGAAGAGTCAGCAAGCTTGTGGCTTAATATCTGACGGTTATGAAGGGAAAGGGAAGGAGTTTGACACGAGGGAACTGAGATTATGATGGGTATGGAAGGCAATATCTTTAGTCTGTACCCTCTCCAAACCTTTGACATCCTTCCTAAAGTACAGCATCCAGACTGTGCATGATACTCCAGCTGAGACTGAACCAGCAGTTCATTCTCAATGAACACACCAAGCTGGTAATGTTGCCCTGTGCAAAGACTGTGCTGCCTTGTTACCAAAACCCTTCTCCATCTCAATACCAGGTTCCTATTTGTCCCCTTAATTTATTTCACCACTACCCCTCTCTATCCTAATCATTGTACTCTTTCAGAAAGTGGACTTCCCAGAAAGTGGATTCAATAATCATACCAGACACTTTGCCACGGATGTGGTAGTTTTGTATGTGGCATTTTTTACATTTATACAGTTTTCAATAAAATATTTTGGCAAATAAAGAAAATCTCATTAAATGGCAGCAGATTGATGCCTCTGTGATTCTAACAGCCCAGGGTCAAAATGGAACTGTCAAGCCTCTGTGGGTTAAATGCACAGAAACAGCCCATTCAGCCATGCGGTGTGTGCTACAGAGCTTTCTCCTCAATCCCACTTTCTTGCTCCTTGCATGAGGTCAAGAAAATGTCTTCTTTTTAACTTTGAGTCCAGTTCAACTTGTGAAAACTCCAACAACTTCGAGTAGACAGCACATTCCAGATCAAAATAACTCACTCCTCCCTGTTTCTTTACTAATCACCCATGACATATATTCTCTCATTACCCTCTCCTGCTATCAGAATCGGCTTCTCCTTACCAACTGTATCAAAAGTCCTCACTATTTTGAGACGCTCCATCAAATCTCTTCATGACTGTCTTTTTCCCACAGACAAGCCCAATCTAATCCTTACCTCAACATCCCAATGTTGCCCAATTTCATCCCTGTCTCAGTCTGCCTGCTGCTGAAACCCCCATCCATGCCCTTGTTATCTCTGGAGCTGACTATTCCAATCTGCTCCAGGCCCGTCTCCTACATTCTAACCCAGGGTCATCCAAATCTCTCCTGTACTTGTCCAAAACTTGCAACAATATCCTGACCCCCTCCTCCACCACTTGGTGATTCCCCATTGGCTCCTGGTCAATCAATGTCTGTTTTATTCTCATCCTTGATTCCAAATTATTCATGTCCTCACCACTTCACACAGCTGCTCTTACAACTGCGCTCTCCCTTCTCTGTAATCTCCACCAGCCCTGCAACTCTCCCAGTCATTAACCTTCCATATCCTCCATTTTTAATCATTCCACCACTGGAAAGTTGTTCTTTGAGTTGCTTGGACGGCAAGTTCTGGATTACCTCCCTACCCCACCCCTGAACTTTTACCTTGCATTCTTCCTTTAAGATACTTCTTTAAATCTATTGCATTGACCAAGATTTTGGTCAAGAGTTGACATTTCTTTATGTGGCTCAGAGTTATATTTTAGGAGCAGGAGGAGGCCATTCAGCCCACTGAGGCTGCTCCGCCATTCAATGAGATCATGGCTGATCTGATATCTCCACTTTCCTGCCTTTCACCCTAACTCTTGATTCCCTTACTAATTAAAAATCAATCTTGCTCAGCATTGAATATACTGAATGACCCAGCCTCAACAGCCCACTGTGGTAAATAATTCCACAGATTCACTCCCCTCTAACAGAAAAATTCCTCCTTTTCCCTGTGTGACCCTTCACTCTGACACCCCTCTGGTCCTAGACTCTTCCACAAGTGGAAACAATCTTTCCATGTCTAGCCTGTCAAATCCCCTAAAAATGTTCCTTGTCTCAATAAGGTCACCCCTCTAAACTCCAATGAGTACAGCCCAATTTAGTCAACCTCTTCTCATAAGACATTCTCCATTCCTGGTATCAGTCTAGTGAACCTTCTCTGGACTGACTCCAATTCCAGTATATCTTTCCTTTGTTAATTAACCCAGTGCTGTTTACAGTATTCCACTCAGCCTGTTGAACCTGCTGGCCATTTCATACGATTGCTTTATAATGTCCCTGGGAAGTACCTTGGAATGTTTCATTGTATTAAAAATGCAACATAAATATATATCCATCACGCACTTACACTTTAAGACAAGCCGTCGGTAGATTACAATGAGGAGAGCTCGAGCTATTCACAACTCCCACTTTCTCAAGTGTCAATAGTAGCATGTCTCTCCCAGTCACACACCATCCTACTTTAGAACCCTATCACTATTCCTTCAGTATCGCAGGGTCAAAATCCTGGAACTCCTTTCCTAATGCTGGACACTGACTACAGCAGTTCAAGAAGGCAGCTCACCACCACTTTCTCAAGGACGACTAGAGATGTGAATGTTGACCTTACCAGAGATGCCTGCATCTCATGAAGAAATAAATAAATTCAGTGGATAGAATTCAGATGAGATAAACTCAACATACATCAGGAATCAGACGCAAGACACTTGTTGTGTAGACTGTGCAGAATCACCCACATTAAGACCAAAAAAGACAGATTGGTAGTATCTCCTAAATGATCAACAATTGTACAAGACTGAAGAAGTTTGGGAGTTTGAGTACAGAAGTCATTAAAAGCCAGAAGTCGATCAATTTTTTCCATAATTAAAAATATTAAGGGATAGGGCAGGAACATGGTCTTAAAGTAGGACATCAGCCACAATCTCACTGAATGGCAGAACAGGATCAATGGTCTCTTCCTGCTCCTATTTTCTTACCATCCTGGTGACCTGGTGCTCAGTACAAAAGGTAATGGAAAAAGCCTCGTTAGATCTTGGTCTTTCTCCAGAGCGGAGCTGAAATGCAAAGAAGGAGTCCAACCGCGAATCTAACCCTCCCTCTGCTGACCCCTTCTCCCGCCTCCAACACAAACCCTCCTCCTGGACACCACCCCAAGGCCTCCTACCCTCCCTCGACTTCCATCTCCAACTGCTGTCGAGACATCAATCGCCTCAACCTCTCTACCCCTCTCAAACAATCC
>JAHRHZ010000205.1:207717-225576 GCA_024137785.1 Ginglymostoma cirratum | reverse complement strand
GTTTAGGCCCGAAACGTCGAGTTTTCCTGCTCCTATGATGCTGCTTGACCTGCTGTGTTCATCCAGCCCCATGCTTGTTATCTCCTTTTCTGATGAAGGGTTTAGGCCCGAAACGTCGAGTTTTCCTGCTCCTATGATGCTGCTTGACCTGCTGTGTGCATCCAGCCCCATGCTTGTTATCTCGGATTCTCCAGCATCTGCAGTACCTTTTATCTAAGATGAAGGGATTCCACTTTGGCAGAACCAGGACTAACAACCTCACAGAGAGAGTTACTAATGCCACTGGGGAGGGTTTAAACTTGATTGGCAAGAGAATGGGAACATGAGAGGGGGCTCAGACTCAAGAGATGCAAAACTAGGATAAGGATGTAGAAGACTGGCGAACAAACAGAGAAGACAGACAAAGCAATGGCAAACGTTGTACAGAATTTAAATGTAGAATAATGTCAAAACGTTTGAATTAAAAACACTCAATGTGAATGCACATGGCATTCACAAAAAGAACCAATTGTGGTAAATGGGTATGATTTGATAGCAATTCCAGAGATGTGGCCACAGGGTGACCAAGATTGGAAACTGAAGATCCATGGATATTTGGTATTCAGGAGAGACAGGCAAAAAGGAAAAGGATTAAGGATAATACTCTTAATAAAGGAATTAATCTGAGAGGATTTTGATCAAAGGATGAAGATGCAGATTTGGTTTGGGTGTGGCTAAGAAAAGGCAAGGGAAAGCAATCATTGGTAGGAATTGTTTATAGAAAAACAAACTGTAGTCCTAACGTTGGGAACACTACAAAGCAGGAAATTAACAATGCATGTAACATGGGATACAATAATACCAGGTGACTTAAAGTTGCATTTGGTCTGGGCTAATCAAGTCATCACGAATGAAGTAGAGGATAAATTCCTGAGTGTATAGGAGATAGGTTTGTGGAACGGTACTTTTTAACCAGTTACAAAGCCAAGATTGAGGACTTGATCCTGCAAGATTGAAATCTTGACCTGTTGTCTCACGGGACATGAGTGTCACGCACTGAACCAACTGGCACCACAGAGTTTTGAAAACAAATAGGCTGAAAGTTAGTGAGATTCAGAGAGGTGTGCATATTCTCACAGTAAAGCCAGTGACACCGCCACCCAGCCCCTTCCCCTCCCCTCACACAAACAGGACGTTTCCACCTGACTTGTGCCAGCTTTCTTTTTTCTGGCTGTGTCTCTCATCTGCCAGTTTGCTGCATGCTACAATAATGAAACAAGATTTCTCCCCCGTGTAAAATGGATTATTTAAGGAGGAATGCAAGAAGCCTGGGAATTTTGTAGTTCCCTATTGCTGAAGGACCGCAATTTAATTTTACAAACATAAAAAGGCTCAGAAAGGATTTTGCCAATAATCAGGCTCTCAGAAAGGAACATCATTGCCAATTCTATATAATGATAAGCACAAAGCTTTGAAACCAGGCCACGCACCCCATCTTTTCCATGCTGGAGTTTATACTCTGCAACTGTTTCATTGCAGTTTACTTCATCAAACCCCATTAATATATCTTTTCACCTCCTCATGGGAGAGTTTAGGACCACAGGGCGCAAGCTCAAAATAAAGGTAAACCAATGTAAGGCAGAGAAGAGAAGGAATTTCTTCTCTCAGAGGGTTGTGAGTCTTTGGAATTCCTTGCCACAGAGAGCTGTGGGGGCAGTGTTCTTGTGTATATTTAAGGCTGAGATAGATTCTTGATCAGTCAGGGAATCAAGGTTTATGGGGAAAGGGCAGGAAAATGGCTGTGAGGGAGGTCAGATCAGCCATGATCCAATTGAATGGCAGACTAGGCTCGAGGGGCCGAATGGCCTACCCCTGCTCTTATTTCTTACCATCTTATGATCAGTGAAGGGACTCAGATCCCAGAGAAACACTTGCATTAAGTGCAAGCCTGGCATATTTCTGTTCGATATCACATCCACATTAACGCTGTACTTACTGTGCCATCAGTCCCAGATCCCAGTAGAAAGCAGTACCTTATTTAATAATGTCATGTCATTATGTGGAACACTGTATTTGCTAAGCAAACATCTGTCTTTCTTCCGTCCTGTTCCTACAAGGCAACATTTCAAAAGTACAAAGAGTCACTTTTCAGTTACAGGACTGAACAAAACAAACATTGTTTTAGAGCTTTTCAATTTACACTCACCAAGACAATTCACAAGAATACCAATTCAAGTAACAATGCCAAGGTTTATATACTGCATGACAGGAAAGTGCTGATTGGTGGGCAAAGTGATTTTTAGAGGCATTGGCATGGTGAATCCACCAATTAATGATGATGAACATTTAACTGCCAAGCTTTCGTTGTCCCCTTGAGTAAACAATAGGCAGAGATAGAGCCCAAAGAGAATTCTTGTGAACTCTCCTGTTTCATCCCTCAATCCCACTGAGTTTTACTAATTTTACCATCTTACCGATTTTTATACATGCACCATAGAAAGCATCCTATCTGGATGCATCATAACTAGGTATAACAACTGGTCTGCGCAGGATGATAAGAAACTACAGAGAGTTGTGAACACAGCCCAGTCCATCATGCAAGCCAACCTGCCATCCAATGACTCCATCGAAACTTCTCTCTGTATTAGGAAGGCAGCCAACATCATCAAAGACTCCTCCCAACCCAGTTATAATCTCTTCTAGCCTCTTCTGTCAGGCAGAAGATACCAAAGCTTAAACGCACTTACCAATACATTCAAGAACAGCTGCTTCCCTCCTGTTATTAGACTTCTGAATGGACTTCTCAAATTTTAAATCTAATGTTGATCTCGCTTTTTGTGCATCTTTTCTGCAGCCGTAACATTGTGTTGCTCGCTCTGTTCCATTACCTTAATGCACTTTGTATGGTATGACCTGCCTATACTGCGTGCAAAACAAAACTTAGGTACGTGTGACAATAACCAATCAAATCAAAATTTTACCTTCATCTTGGATGTAGTGCAAGATGCAAAGGTTAATGCTTGAAGAAGGAGCTAATCTCTGGGCTCCCCTTACTCCAGTGAAACTTAATGAATTATTGCTCACACGATGGACATAGATTGGCAATGAGTTGGGAAGCAGTTGATGCTCCAAGATGTGTTAGTCAAATAATGAGCAGCTAGATCTCACTCTGAGTTCAAAATGGCAGAGTTTTGGCTGCCACTGCATTGGAACTCTGACTCCTGCCAGAGGCTTTATAAAACTCTTTCTGTTAGCATTTGTTGTGAGAAACTATTTGCTGTGGTTGGCTGTATGGTAACCAGAGGACACAGACTCAAGGTGACTGCTGAAAGAACCAGAGGGCTGAGGATTCAAAATGTTTTTGACACAGTGAGATGTTGTGATTTAGAGCACACTGTCCAAAAGCATGGTAGAAACAGATTCAATAATAATTTTCAAAGAGCAGTTGGATAAATAATTGAACAGGAGAATTGACAAGGCTAAGGAGAAAGAGTAGGGGTGTGGAACATCTCTACCAAAGAGCCAGCCCGGACATGATGGACCAAACGGCCTCTTTCTGTATTCTAAACATCTATGACTGAACTAAGAATGGAACAGCATAATCATATTTGTGGACTCAAAGACAGATCTTTGCAACAAAGCCAATTTATCAAAAGGTAAAGAGTGGTAATGGGTGCTTGAAGGAAAAGTATATTGCAGACTCCTTGCTTCCATTTCCTTTGGCAAAGACTGTATGTGGAACATTGTGACTCAAACCACAGAACTGTGACAATACAGTTCATCAATTGCTTCATTCATTCCGTCACAGTCTCACTATCAGTCAATACTAAGCACAAACTGGCTGCACCGTCACATTCAGTACAAAGAGGATTACAGGGAGTTTACAGAGGATTAACATCCAGCTAATTGGGAATCTCCACTATGCTGGAAGAAAGAATCCCCTTTAATTGGACTGAATTTGTCACTACAGATGATTGAAATGTATCCTGCTTTTGGGATTGGGAATGAATGGGAAGGGGTTTGATCCATTGTGATTTGTGTGGAGGGAGTGAATAGGAAGGGGTTTGATCCATTGGAATGCTGTACAGCAGGAGGAATGGGCAGGGTATATCCATTGTTCTCCTAAACCTGGATTAGGAATGCATGGATGTGGAGTTGAATATTTTGGTCCTATTAGGATTTCTGTTGTGATAGTATTAATTAGAAGGTAAGAACAGGCACTCAGCCACTCAAACATACTCCAAAGTTTAATTAGGTCATTCAGGACCTGTATGTATTTGATATTGTACATCTATCTTCGTAACTTATCCCTCAAAATCTTAGCCAAACATCTCTGAGTTATAATCAATTAACCTGACCCCAAGCATCCACAGCCTTTTGGCGGAGAGGATCCCAGATATCCATTACTCTAAAGAAAATGAGTTCATGAGTGTGTAAGCCAGTTTTCCTTCTAATTTTAGGGAGGTGATGGCCTGAAGGTATTATCACTGGACTGTTAATCCAGGGATCAGGCAATGTTCTGGGGACCCAGGTCTGAATCCTTCTATGGCAGATGGTGGAATTTGAATCCAATTAATATAGGGAATTAAGAGTCTAATGATGACCATGAATCCATTGTTGATTGTTGGAAAAACCCATCTGGCTCATTAATGTCCTTTAGGGAAGGAAACTGCAATCCTTACCTGGTATGGACTACGTGTGACTCCAGACCCACAGCAATGTGGGTGACTCTAAAGTGCCCTCTGGGCAATTGGGGATGGGCAATAAATGCTGCCCCAGCCAGCAACGCCCTCATCCTGTTGACGAATAATTTTTAAGAAAAACACAGCGATAGTGCCACACAACACAGATGCAGAGGAGATTCTTTCAATTCATTAGATGGCTATGCAGCCGGATTCATTTATAACCACACTTTCCAAACCTTAGCTGTTTGTCTTTGACCTTAAGTGTCTGATGTGATACCTTCCTTCTAGTAGGGCCTCCAAAAGGAAGTGACACTGCAAGAGGGAGAAAGGGACATGCGTTGTGTGGGATCAAAGATGGTATTGTCTGGGATTGAAATGAAAAGACCAGCACAGGGGTGACTTTCCTTTCCCACTTTCAGGAGCCAGGGTCCACGTCTTAATGCACTTCACATTGCAACAGGCAGAGACAGATTTAAGAGTACACAAGTTAATAAAAGCAGGTGAATGTGACCAAAGCAAAGGAAAATGAATTGCTGTCCATTCTGTGGTGGTTACACCTCTTGGAAATAATTCTTACTGTTTGTCCTTAAGATGCAGACTTTGTTGCCAAAGCCAGCATTTATCGCTGTTCAGGAGGTCCCTTCTTAATCCATTGCAGTTCCCGTGTACATCCATAGTGCTGCTAGACAGGCAGTTCGAGAGTTTCGATCCTACAACAATGAAGGAACTGCCAGTATATCTGCAAGTTGAGATGGTGCGTGGAATCAGGACATTGTAGTGTTCCCATGTACCTGTTGCCCTTGTCCATCTAGATGGAAGTAGCTGGATGGTTTAGGAGGTGCTGTCAAGAATCTTTGGTGAAATTCTGCATTGCATCTTGTAATTGTACACACTGCTGCTGCTGAGTGTCAAGTGAGCTGTTGATATATTTAGGAACAATACTGTGACAAAATTACCATGTTTGTGGGGTGGGGGATAATTAATAGGGCAATAGTTAACGGAATTATCAAGGCCACAATAAAACATCGAAACATGAACTTGGAGACAGTGCGGACTGCAGATGCTGGAAGCCAGAGTCAGTAGATGTGAAGCTGGAAAAGCACAGCAGGTCAGACAGCATCCAAGGAACAGGAAAGCCAATGTTTCGGGCCAAAACCCCCCGTCAGGACTGGGGAGAGGGAGGGGAGCCCAGAAATGAATAGAGATAGGGGAGTGGGGCTAGGGGAAAGGGTAGGTAAGATGGTGATAGGTGGATGCAGATAGGGGTTATTGTAATTGGTCAGTGGGAAGGGTGGAGCAGACAGGTGAATAGGAAGATGGTCTGGTTAGGTCAGGTCAGGGAGGCGAGGAGGACGGGGTGGGATGGACATGGGATAAGGCTGGTAATGGAGGGATTTTGAAGCTGGTGAAGTCAATATTAAGGCCTTTGGGCTGTAAGCTCCCAAGGTGAAATATCAGGTTTTGTTCCTCCAGTTTATGTTTGATCTCGCTCTGACAGTGGAAGAGGCCAAGGATGGACATGTCACTGGGGAGTGGGAGGGGGAATTAAAGTAGATGCCAGCCAGAGGGTCGGGTTGCTTGATGCGAACAGAGTGCAGATGCTCCACAAACCGGTCCCTGAGTCTGCGTTTGGTCTCCCCAGTGTAGAGGAGACTGCATCAGGAACAATGGATACAATAGGTCAGGTTGGATGAATGCAGGGGAATCTCTGCCGGATCTGGAAGAATTGTTTGATGCTTAGGACAGAGATGAGAAGGAAGGTGCAAGGGCAGATGTTGCACCTCTTGTGCTTGCCGAGTGTGGTGGTGAGGTTGGTGGGGACGAGGGAGTCACGGAATGAATGGTCCCGGCGGAAGGCAGACAGGGGTGGGGAAGGAAATACCTTTTTGGTGGTGGGGTCTGATTGTAGTTGGCAGAAATGTCGGAGGATGATACATTGGATTTGGAGGTTGGTGGGGTGGTATGTGAGAACTAAGGGGACGCTATCCTTATTGTTGTTGGGGGAGAGGGTTTGAGTGTAGAAGTGCAGGAATTAGAGGAGATGTGGTTAAGGGCATCCTTAATTACAGAGGGGGGGAAATTCCGGTCCCTAAAGTAGGAGGATATCTGGGATGTCCTGGAGTAAAATGCCTCACCCTGGTAGCAGGTGCGGCGGAGGTGGAGGAATTGAGAGTATGGGATGGCATTTTTACAGGAGAATGGGTGAGAGGAGGTGTAGTCAAGGTAGTTGTTGGAGTCAGTGGGTTTGAAATGGATGTCAGTGGTGAGTCAGTTTCTGGAGATGGAGACAGAGAGGTCCAGGGAGGGCAGGAGGTGTCAGAAATGGTCCAGATGAATTTGATGGTGGGTTGGGGTTGGGAGGTATTGGCGAAGTTGATGAACTGCTCGAACACGGGTCAGCAGCGATACAGTCATCATTATAAGGAGAAAGAAGTGAGGGATGATCCCGGTGTTTTGTGGAAGTGGGACTGTTCTGTGAATCCTTCAAATAGGCAGTCATGGTCTCCCCTTTGGTTTGTAGGAAGTGAGAGGAATCAAAGGAAAAATTGTTGAGAGTGAGGACCAGTTCTGCCCAATGAATGAGAGTGTCACTGATGGGGGACTGGTTGGGCCTAAGTGAGAGGAAGGAGTGGGCCGCTTTTAGGCCCTCTGTATGGGGTTACAGATGTATAGGGACTGTACGTATATGGTGAAGATGAAGCGTTGGGGGCCGGGGAAATTGAAAGTTTTGGAAAAGGTGGAGGGCGTGGGTTGTGTCCCGAATGTAGGTAAGGAGTTCCTGGACCAAAGGGGAAAGTATGGAGTCAAGGTTGAAGGAGATGAGCTTGGTGGGGCAGGAGCAAGTACAGACAATGGGTCGACCGGGGTAGTCAGGTTTATAGATTTTGGGAAGGAGATAGAAACAGGTTCTGCAGGGTTGGGGAACTATCAGATTGGAGGCTGTGGGTTGGAGATCTCCCAACATGATGAGGTTGTTGATGGTCTGGGAGATGTTGGCTTGGTGATCAGAGGTAGGGTCATGATTGAGGGGACGGTAGGAGGAGGTGTCAGAGAGCTTGCGTATGGCCTCAGTGATGTAGAGGTCAGTTTGCCACACTTCCATCGCGCCGCCCATCCCTCTTTTATCGGTGGGTTTAATAGTGAGGTTGGGGTTGGAGCGAAGGGAGTGGAGGGCTGTGCATTCCAATGGGGAGAGGTTGGAGTGAGTGAGGGGCTGAGAGATTCAGGTGATTGATGTCATGGTGACAGTTTGAGATGAACAGGTTGAGGGAGGGTAGGAGGACGGGAGGGGGGTCCAGAGGATGGAGTTTTCTGGAGGCTGGAGAGGGGGTTGTTAGAAGACGGGTTGGGCAGTGTTCCTAAATATATCAACAGCTCACCTGACCATCCACCACCGACACTCAGTAGCAGCAGTGTGTACTATCTACAAGATGCACTGCGGAAATTCATCAAAGATTCTTAGACAGCACCTGTGCAAATAAGGTTAGACACCCTCTAAAAACCCCATCTGCTGCCTCCAGAAAACTCCATCCTCCTGGACACTCGTCCCATCTTCCTACCCTCCCTCGATCTCTTCATCTCAAACTGCCACCGTGACATCAATCATCTGAATCTCTCAGCATCTCACTCACTCCAACCTCTCCCCATCGGAATGCGTGGCCCTCCACTCCCTTTGCTCCAACCCCAACCTCACTATTAAACCGCTCCCCTCCCCCCCCACCCCCCGATCAAGGGGGGATGGGAGGCGAGATGGCAGTATGGCAAACTGACCTCTACATCGCTGAGGCCAGATGCCAACTTTGTGATACCTCCTCCTACCATCCCCTCGATCATGACCCCAACCCTGATCACCAAGCCATCATCTTCCAGACAATCAACCATGTTGGGAGATCTCCCATCCACAGCTTCCAACATGATAGTTCCCCAACCCTGCAGCACCCGTTTTTATCTCCTTCCCAAAATCTATAAACCCAACTGCCCCAGTCAACCCATTGTCTCTGCTTGCTCCTGCCCCACCAAGCTCATCTCCTCCCACCTCCACTCTATTTTTTCCCCCTCTAATCAAGGAACACCCTACCTACCGTTGTGACACGACCCACGCCCTCCACCTTTTCCAAAACTTTCAACTTCCCTGGCCCCCAACACCTCATCTTCACCATGGACGTACAGTCCCTATACACCTGTATCCTCCACAAGGATGGCCTAAAAGCTGTCCGCTCCTTCCTCTCACGTAGGCCCAACCACTCCCCCACCAGTGACATTCTCATTCACTTGGTAGATCTGGTCCACACCTTCAACAATTTTTAGTTTGATTCCTCTCACTGCTGAAAAAACAGGGAAGGCCATGGGCATGCGCATGCCTCTTTGTAGGATTCACAGAACAGTCCCACTTCCACAAAACACCGGGATCATCCCTCACTTCTTTCTCCTTATAATGATGACTGTATCGCTGCTGACCCGTGTTCGAGCAGTTCATCAACTTCGCCAATACCTCCCAACCCCAACCCACCATCAAATTCATCTGGACCATTTCTGACACCTCCTGCCCTCCCTGGACCTCTCCGTCTCCATCTCCAGAAATCGACTCGCCACTGACATCCATTTCAAACCCACCGAATCCAACAACTATCTTGACTACACCACATCTCACCCATCCTCCTGTAAAAATGCTATCCCATACTCTCAACTCGTCCACCTCTGCCGCACCTGCTCTCAGGATTTTACTCCAGGACATCCCAGATATCCTCCTACTTTAGGGACCGGAATTTCCCCTCCTCTGTAATTAAGGATGCCCTTAACCACATCTCCTCTAATTCCTGCACTTCTACACTCAAACCCTCTCCCCCAACAACAATAAGGATAGCGTCCCCTTAGTCCTCACATACCACCCCACCAACCTCCAAATCCAATGTATCATCCTCCGACATTTCTGCCAACTACAATCAGACCCCACCACCAAAAAGGTATTTCCTTCCCCACCCTTGTCTGCCTTCCGCCGGGACCATTCATTCCGTGACTCCCTCGTCCCCACCAACCTCACTACCACACTCGGCAAGCACAAGAGGTGCAACATCTGCCCTTGCACCTTCCTTCTCATCTCTGTCCTAAGCATCAAACAATTCTTCCAGATCCGGCAGAGATTCCCCTGCATTCATCCAACCTGACCTATTGTATCCATTGTTCCTGATGCAGTCTCCTCTACACTGGGGAGACCAAACGCAGACTGAGGGACCAGTTTGTGGAGCATCTGCGCTCTGTTCGCATCAAGCAACCCGACCCTCTGGCTGGCATCTACTTTAATTCCCCCTCCCACTCCCCAGTGACATGTCCATCCTTGGCCTCCTCCACTGTCAGAGTGAGACCAAATGTAAACTGGAGGAACAAAACCTGATTTTTCACCTTAGGAGCTTAAAGCCCAATGGCCTTAATATTGACTTCACCAGCTTCAAAATCCCTCCATTGCCAGCCTTATTCCATGTCCATCCCTCCCCCTCCTCCTCGCCTCTCTGACCTACTCACCATCTTCCTATTCACCAATCTGCTCCACCCTTCGCACTGACCAATCACAATAACACCCGATGTGTATCCATCTATCATGATCCTACCTACCTTTCCCCCCAGCCCCAGCACTTCCTCCCCACCCCCCATTTACTTCTGGGCTCCCCTCCACCTTCCCAGTCCTGACAAAGGGTATCAACCCAAAATGTTGACTTTCCTGCTCCTCGGATGCTGTCTGATGTGCTGTGTTTTTCCAGCTTCACATCTGTGAACTAAACATGTACACTGTGCAACTGAACAAAGTGTGATTGTTTAGGGGTTAATATGGTTACTCAGGTCCCTGCTAAACACTCATTGATTCATCCAACTGTCCCAGTAGCAGCATGTAAAATCCAAAGTGTTGTCTGGAGTCTATCCACCGTCTGATGTCTCCCACCTCCTGCAGCCCCTGCCCAATCCTCAAATCTCATTAATTCCATCATTTGCTGTTTTCAATTTCCCTTATGAAAAAGACAAGTAAGGAAAGCTTTATTAAAGTAATCTCTGCTTTAACACAGACCCACATGCTGAGCTTGAACTGTCTGCACTCTGATCTGAGTCCATCTGCCTCAAAGGGCAACTTCAGACAAAAGATCAAGTTTCAACTGTGACAGATACAGGGAGTTAGAGAAGTGAAAATAAACTAGAGGTATATATCAGAAACAAGTATTCCCCTAACACAAAGAGAGAAGTAGATGGGAAAATAGAGGAGGAGAGGGGTATACAGAGAGACTACAGAGATACAGCAGAAATAAACATTCCCAAAAAAAGAAAGGGAGAGAGAGAGAGGTAGTGAAAGGGTAAGAGAGAGACAGAAAGGGATAGGGAAAGACAGAAATTGAGATATTTACAGTGAAGGTGGGGAGATAAATAAGTAATAAGCATTCCCCTAGATGTGAGACAGAGAGAGACAAGGGCAGAGTGAGACAGAGGTGCACAAAAAGGTGAGGTGAGGAGGTACACCAGGAAGAAGCATTACCCTACAGAGAGAGAGAGAGGGAGAGAGAGACAAGAAAAGTGACAGATGGACAAATGTACAGTGCAAGTGAGGAGATATCTCAGTAACGAGCATCATCATAATAGGGAGGGGGAGACAGAGAGAGAGAGACAGAAAGAGAGACAGAGAGCGAGAGAGAGACAAACAGACGAGCTCAGGGCCAAAAGATCAAAGAGCAAAAAGTACAGAGAGAAAGCAGATAGACAAGCCGTTCCACAACAAGAGTAGAGAGGTAGAGAGAGAGAGAGAGAGACAGAGAGAAAGAGAGAGAGAACTAGAATGAAAAAAGAGTCTCAGTCTTCTGAGTGAAGTTGTGAAATTGTTTGGATAAGTTCCTTATTAACAATCTTTATGTAAATCTCTCCTACTTCCTTTTCAATGTGCATCATTTGACAGCAGGGAGTTAGGAATCGAACAATGTTGTAAATATACTAACTCTGGGACTCTGATGTGAATGTTCTTTCAGTTGATTTCTTGGGGTGGGACAGAGTGGTTGGGGACTGGAGCCTATTTCTAAGCTCCAGTTTGTCTAGGTCGCCCTGATCCCAATGAAGTTGTCTGTATGTGAGACGTAGGCAGCGTGAAGTGATAATCTCCACCTCACCGTGACTGCCTCTGATAGGATCAGCCTTGTGTGTCTATATCTTGCCTTTATTTTCAAAGAACATCAGTTTGAGATGTTGCTGAGGTCAGTTTGCCTGGAGGCAATGATCGTCTGCTTGACTGTGTCAGAGCTCAGCATTAGATACAGCAGCCTGCAGACTCCTTAATCTTACTGGGAGCAAAGCAGTGCATAGCAAGGCACCTTGTCATATCACATTATCCCCTTCCTTTTTTACTTCCCAACTAAACACTGTCTTCCTTCTCACTACCTCTATCCCACACTCCACACTGCAGTCAGCAATACATATTCAACAATTCACAGAATCATAGAATCCTTAAAGCATGGAAGCAGGCCACTCAGCCCATCAGGTCCACACCAACTTTCTGAAGAGGATCCCACCCAAACCCAACCCCATGACCCTATCCCTGTAACCCTGCAGTTCCCATAGCCAATCCAGCTAACGTGCACATCTTTGGGCGGTGGGAGGAAACCAGACCACCTGGAGGAAACCCACGCAGACATGAAGAGAATGTACAAACTCCACACAGACAGTCGCCCAAGGGTGGAATCGAACTCAGGTACCTGGTGCTGTGAGGCCCCAAAACAGTGCCAAAAAGCCAATCTGAAAGAGACGGGGATGTCGGTAGTGACTCATTAGACAGTAATTTCAGCTTCAGGCAGCAGGCTGTGGGCCCAATTCCCACTCCAGGAACCTGAGCACTGAGGGAGTGAATTACTTCCAGAGGTGTTTTGTCTCAGTTGAGACATTAAACCCACTACCATCTCTCCTTTCAGATGAATAGGTAAGATCCCCCAATGGTTTTCAGAGTACAGAGGCTGGGAGGTCATGTTGCAGCTGTACAGGACATTGGTGAGGGCACCTTTGGAGTTTTGCACGCAATTCTGGTCTCCCTCCTATAGGAAGGATGTTATGAAACTTGAACTATAGGGAGAGGCTGAATAGGCTGGGGCTATTTTCCCTGGAGTGTCGGAGGGGTGACCTTATAAAATCATGAGGGACACGGATAGGGTGAATGACATGGGCAGGGAGTTCAAAACTGGGAGGCATCTTTTTAAGGTGAGAGGAGAAAGATTAAAAAAGGACAAGAGGAGCAACTGTTTTCCACACAGAGGGGAGTTCATGTGTGCAATGAGCTGCCAGAGAAAGTGGTGGATGCAGGTATAGTTACAACATTTAAAAGACATTTGGATATGATCATGATTAGGAAAGGTTTGCAGGGATAAGAGCCAAGCGCAGGCGGGTGGGACTAGTTTAGTTTGGGAACATGGTTGGCATGGACTGGTTGGACCGAAGGGTCTATTTCTGCGCTCTATGACTAGGGCAACAGGTTTGAATCCTGCTCCAGGACTTGTTGGCCATATAAGTTTATAGATCATAGAATCCCTACAGTGCGGAAACAGGCCCTTCAGCCCAACAAGTCCACACCGACCCTCATAGCATTCCATCCAGACCCATCCCCCTATAACCCACCTAATTTACACATCCCTGAACACTACAGACAATTTCCCACAGCCAATCCACCAGGCCTGCACATCTTTGGACTGTGGGAGGAAACCAGAGCACCCAGAGGAAACCCACGCAGACACGGGGATAATGTCCAAACTCCACACAGACAATCGTCCGAGGGTGGAATTGAACCTGGGTCCCTGGTGCTGAGAGGTAGCAGTGCTAATCACTGATCCATTGTGCTGTCCAGCAAATAACAGGATGAAGCAAGTTGATTATCAACCTGCAAATCCATCCATTACACCTCAAGCCGGCAGCAAGAGCAGAAAAGTCTCCTGGTCAGCCATGATTGATGTACGATGATACCCTTTGGGATACAGGCTCTGTTGAGAGACGAGTGAACTGCTCCAGGAAAAGCACACTGTCGAAACAGACATAGGCATTGTCATGTGAGATCCTGAAGGAATACGACTGAAATGATTTATTGTGGTGGGTAAATGAAAATACTGAGAGATTGTAGGAACTGCGGATGCTGGAGTCTGAGATAACAAGGTGTCGCGCTGGATGAACACAGCAAGCCTGGTTTGACTGAGTATTTCTAAGTTTAGAGCTGCCCTGTTCTCCGAAAGGCATGAGTTTAACCTTCCAGCCACGCTGAAGTATCGGTGTAATTCTTTTGCTACAGCCAGGTAGCATGAGCCTATAACTCTGCAACATACAGTGTGACCAAATGAGCCAAAACGGTGCTAGCAATTTTGAGAGATTAGGATTCCCATGATTCTACCATCTAGAAGGACAAGTGCATGGTAACATCATGCCCTCCAAGGCACTCAGCATCCTGACTTGGAAATATATCGCCGTTCCTTCACTGTCGCTGGGTTAAAATCCTGGAATTCCCTCCCTAACAGCACTCTCAGTGTCCCTACACTCCAAGGACTGCACAGTTCAAGGCCTGAGACACTTCACAACCTCACCACCCACCAAGACACTGGCTTGTTGGGTATTGTCAGTTTGATAATGATCCTTAGAATATTCTTTCAATCACGACACTTCATTAGCAATCGCTAATCTTTTGCATCCTGTGCCCAGTGTGAACTTCCCCTCAGCACAGCAGTGTTACATTTTCTCTTTAATTAAGTGAATGTAAACACATTGGAAATGACATTAATTTGTTCAGGTGAGTGGGCTAAAGGACAGAGATAAAAACCTGCGCTGTAACAACGAGACACAGGCCTGTTCGGCAGCTGTTGAGAAAAGGAGATTCATGTTGCTGTATCACTCACCCCAGCCGCTATCCAGGGCTTTACCCACATTCCCTGGAAATTCAGCTCCCTTCAGGAATGATCAAATCAAGAGCTTTCCAAGTCCTTTTAACATCAAAGATTCTCTCACTGACAGAATACAGAATGTATACTTACTGCAATCTGCAGCCTAACTGGTCTAACACTCAACATAATAACCCAATCAAAAACTGGTTTAAGCACATATTCATCTATAAAAAAACTTCTAAACATTCCACATAAATACTTAAAAATGCAATATAATTATGAACAGGATAAACATATCCACTATTAGTATAAACACCACCCCCAGCAAGTTCCCCTCCAAGCCACTCATCATCCTGACTTGGAAATATATCGCCGTTCCTTCACTGTCACTGGGTCAAAATCCTGGAATTCTCTCTCTAAGGGCATTGTGGGTCAACCTAAAGGACATGGGCTTCTCAAGGGCAACTAGGGACAGGCAATAAATGCCCAGCCAGTGATGACCATGCCATTAAAAAAGAAGAAAAACAGCCAATTGTATAAACACACACTCAGGAAAATACAAAATAAATGACAAAATGCTCAATAAAGCACCCATTTTACATACAGAAGTTCTATTTTACCCTTTTCTTTCAACTTCCAATCTTAAATTCCACCCCAGTGTTTATTATCCATCCTAAATGCCCTTGAGAAGGTGGTGGTGAGCTGCCTTCTCAAACTCCTGCAGTCTTTGAGGTTTAGGGACATCCACAATGATGTTAGGAAGTGTGCGCCACAAGACCATAACAAATAGGAAAAGGAGTAGGCCATTCAGCCCCTCGAGCCTGCTCTGCCATTCAATAGGATCATGGCTGATCTGACATTCCTCACATTGACTTTCCTGTCCTTTCCCTGTAACCCGATGCCCTGACTGATCAAGAATCTGTCGCCATCTTAAATGTACACAAGGATACTGCCCCCACAGCTCTCTGTGGCAGGGGTTCCAAAGACTCACAACCCTCTGGGAGAAGAAATTCCTTGTCATCTCCAATGTAATGTTGACCCTTATTTCAAGAGGATTGGATTACAAGTGTAGGGAAAGTCCACTTGCGACCGTACAAGGCGCTGTGAGCATTTAGTGTCCCCTTGTTTAAACCAATGGTATTTTTTCATTGGGGGCAGTTCAAAGAAAGTTCACTAGACGATCCCTGGTGTGGAGGGACTGTCTTATGAGCAAGGGTTAAACTGGTTTGGACTCTACTCACTTGAAATTAGAAGAATGAGAGTTTGGGACTCTACTCATTAGAGTTTAGAAGAATGAGAGATGACCTCATTGAAACATATCAGATTCTTCAGGGGCTTGACAGCGTAAATGCTCAGAGGATTTTCCCCTCATGGGAGAGTCTGGGACCACAGGACACAGTCTCAGAATAAAGGAATGCCAATTTAAGACTGAGATGAGGAGGAATTTGTTCTCTCAGAGGGTTGTGAGTCTTTGGAACTCCTTGCCACAGAGGGCTGTGAGGACAGTGTCCTTGTGTATATTTAAGGCTAAGACAGATAGATCTTGATCAGTCAGGGAATCAAAGATTGTGGGGAAAATGCACGAAAGTGGACATGAGTAAAGTTGCATCAGCCATGATCCTATTGACTGGCAAAGCTAACACAAGTGGTCAAACAGCCCATGCCTGTTCCTATTTCTTATAATCTCAGTCTTAAATTAGTGTCCCTTTCATTCTGATACTATGTCCTCTGGTCCTTGACCCTTCCATGAGGGGAAACACCCTCTCAGCATTTACCCGTTGAAATAAGGGCCAACATTCCATTGACCTGGAGATAGCAAGAACTGCAGATGCTGGAGTCAGAGCCAATACAGTGTGGAGCTGGAGGAACACAGCAGGCCAGGCAGCATCAGAGCAGCAGTAAGCGAGCAAGAAGATGACAAATGAATAATAACATGGGAAAATGTGAAGTTCATTTTGGAACTAAAAAACAGAGTATTATTCCTTTATTCATTCAGGGGTTGAGGGCATCGCTGGCTAGGCCAGCATTTATTGCCCATCCCGAATTGCCCAGAGGTAAGGACAGCAGTTTCCTTCCCTCAAGGCCATTAGTGAGCCAGTTGGGTTTTTCCCTGACAATCAGCAATGGATTCACAGTCATCATTGGACACTTGTTCCAAATATTTATTAAATTCAAATTCCACCACCTGCTGTAGCAGGATTTGAACCCAGGTCCCCAGAACATTACCTAGGTCTCTGGATTAACAGTCCAGCAATAATACCACTAGGGCCATCACCTCCCCTTCCCACTTAATTGGGAGGAAACTCAGAAAGCTCCAACACTTGGTGGACTTGGTGGAACTTGTGCATGAAACACAGAAAGCTAGCACACAAGTACAGCAGGTAATGGGGAAGGTCAATGGAATGTGTAGAGCTGGACGAACTCAGAACATCAGGCAGCATCAGAGGAACAGGAAAGTCAATGTTTTGGATTTACACCCTTCATCATTTTCCCATGTTATTATTCATTTGCTGCCTTCTTGCTCACTTACTTAACCTATCAATTTCTCTGTAAATTGTTTATGTCCTTGCAACTTGTCTTTCCCCTTACTTTTATGTCACCTGCAAATTTGGCTCCTGTACGTTCACTTCTTCCTCCAAGTCATTAATATATACTGGAAACAGTTGTTTTCCATTTTGACTGATATCAGAAAGCTCATCTGAAAATAGGGTAGGGCAGGAGGGTTAGTTGGGATTGTTCTGGGACAATGGGGAGGGAGTGGGGCAATGGAATTATTTTGGGATTGATAGAGAGTCGTGGAGAGAGAGTGGGGCAGTGGGGTTATATTGGGATTGATACAAGAGTAAGGGAAGACGATGGGGCAGTGTGATTAGTTGAGACTGATAAAGGGCTATGGGGAGAGCGGGGCAGCGGGATTAGTTTGGGATTGATACAGGGCTATGGGGAGTGAGCGAGGCAGTGTGATTAGTTTGGGAATGATTCAGCGCTACGTGGAGAGAGTACAGCAGTGGGATTAGTTTGGGACTGATACAGGGCGATGGGGAGACAGTGAGGCAGTGTGAATAGTTTGGGCCTGATACAGGGCTATGGGGAGAGGGTGGGGCAGTGGGATTAGTTGGGGATTGATACAGGGCTGTGGGGAGAGATTGGGGCAGTGGGATTATATTGGGATAGGTACAAGAGTAAGGGAAGAGACTGAGGCAATGGAATTAGTTTGGGATTGGTACAGGGCTATGGGGAGAGAGCAGAACAGTGAGATTAGTTGGGGACTGATACAGGGCTATGGGGAGAGAGTGGGGCAGTGAGATTGGGTTGGGACT
>JAHRHZ010000205.1:185428-207707 GCA_024137785.1 Ginglymostoma cirratum | reverse complement strand
GGGACTGATGCAGGGCTATGGGGACGGAGTGGAGCAGTGGGATTAGTTTGGGGATTGATGCAGGGGTATGGGGACGGAGTGGAGCAGTGGGATTAGTTTGGGGATTGATACAGGACTATGGGGAGAGAGTGAAGCTTTGAAGAAATTGCAGTACTTTGGTGTAGGAGGTGGACAGAGGGTTTAATTTGATTGCTCTTACAAAGAGCTAGTACAAACAGATGAGTTAAATGGCCTCCTTCTGTGCTGTACAGGTTTATGACTCTGTATGATCACTCTGAGACTCTTCCTTTCGAGGCTGAAAAAGCCAAGATTCTCCCGTCTTTGTTCTCATTGACAATGAAGAGTACAAGCATTGCATGTCAACACAGCTGCCCTCCGGCTGGTTGGGGGATGGGTCTCCATAACACTTACTTGCAGAAAATTGAAGAAACAAATTGGTACTGCTCCCACCTCCTCAACCCCCAACTCCACAGCACCGTATTGAGAACAAAGAAGAGACTTGGTACACAAGTGTGTCCTGAGCAGAAGACAGCAAACTCCTCTGATAACCAATTCACCAGCACGAGCCAAAACAAGCCATAGGTACCTCACTGGGTTGGCATTCAATGCACAGCACCCTCACTGCTGAGATTATTCAAACCCTGCTCCAGAGAGAACATTGTAGAGTCAGAGGTGCTGTCTTTTGGTTATATACTGAAGGCGTGTCTGGATGTAAAAAATCGCCGAGCCACAGATAAAAGGGGGAGATCTCCCCATCATCCTGCATCATTCCAGAACCAGGGGTCACAGTATGAGGTTCTGGGGTAGACGATTTAGGACACAGATGAGGAAACATTTCTTCACCCAATGAGCGGTGAGCCTGTGGAATTCATTACCACAGAAAGTAGTTCATGCCAAAACATTGAATGTATTGGTGAGGTAACGAGACATAGCACTTGGGACGAATGGGATCAAAGGTTATGAGGAGAAAGCAGGATTAGGCTGTTGAGTTGGACGATCAGCCATGATCATGAAGAATGGCGGAGAAGGCCCGAAGAGCCAAATGGCCTCCTCCTGTTCCGATCTTCTATGTTTCTATTCTTTGTTCCACAACCAACATGGTCATTATCGCATTGCTGTTTCTGGGATCTTGCTGTATGAATATGGGATGCTTTGTTCCCTACATTTCAATAGTGGCAACATTGGTATTTCATTCGCTGTGAATCACATTGGCACAGCTATTAAAATAGGAGTGATCCCTGTCAGGTGGATGTATATCAAGCGGTCTGACATACTGAGGTCTTTTGGGTGGGTGCAAAATATTGATTCCTGGAATGGGGCAATTTGTATTCAATCTGCTTCTGATCTGTCGATTTTACACCACTGCAGTGTTCAATTTCTGTCTTGTTGAGCCTCCTACAGTCCTTAATATCTTTGGAATGTCACTAATTATTAATGGGCTGTTGTTAATCTAGTTACCAGGAAAGCAAATAGTGGTAGTTCAGAAGCTTCCAGTCTCTTTTGAATACCCTGCAGAACAATCTGGTGAGCTGTGTTTTACATTAATTAGCCAGTGGTTAAAGGGATGTTATGTCTCTCATTAGCCCTGTGTGTGCATGTGATATATTTCAAGCTTAAATCCTTTAAAACTTTCACTCCCTGCTAACGAGCTGGGAACTGTAACACTTTTCTGCTCCATGAATCTCTCAAGTGTGATGGAGGTGTGAGAATCAACAGACCCATCAGGGACCCCCCACATATACACATAGAGAGAGAGAGAGAGAGAGAAGACAGACAAACACATACTTCAGAAATAAAAGGTACTGCAGATGCTGGAGAATCCGAGATAACAAGCTGTGGAGCTGGAGGAACACAGCAGGCCAAGCAGCATCATAGGAACAGGAAAGCTTGATGTTTCGGGCCTAGACCCTTCATCAAAAATGGGGGAGGGGAAGAGGGTTCTGAAATAAATAGGGAGAGAGGGGGAGGCGGATAGAGGATGGATAGAGGAGAGGATAGGTGGAGAGGAGACAGACAAGTCAAAGAGGCGGGGACGGAGCCAGGAAAGGTGAGTGTAGGTTGGGAGGTAGAGAGTAGATAGGTCAGTCCAGGGAGGACGGACAGGTCAAGGGGGGCGGGATGATGTTAGTAGATAGGAGATGGGGTGGGGCTTGAGGTGGGAGGAGGGGATAGGTGAGAGGAAGGACAGGTTAGGGAGGTGGAGATGAGCTGGGCTGGTTTTGGGATGCGGTTGGGGGAGGGGAGATTTTGAAGCTTGTGAAATCCACATTGATACCATTGGGCTGTAGGGTTCCCAGGCTGAATATGACTTGCTGTTCCTGCAGCCTTCAGGTGGCATCACTGTGGCATTGCAGGAGGCCCAGGATGGACATGTCATCTGAGGAATAGGAGGGGGAGTTGAAATGGTTCGCGACTGGGAGGTGCAGTTATTTGTTGCGAACTGAGCGCAGGTGTTCTGCAAAGCAGTCCCCAAGCCTCCGCTTGGTTTCCCCGATGTAGAGGAGGCCACAACGGGTACAGCGGATGCAGTATACCACATTGGCAGATGTGCAGGTGAACATCTGCCTGATGTGAAAAGTCTTCTTGGGGCCTGGGATTGGGGTGAGGGAGGAAGTGTGGGGGCAGGAGTAGCACTTCCTGCGGTTGCAGGGAAAAGTGCTGGGTGTGGTGGGGCTGGAGGGGCGTGTGGAGCGGACAAGGCAGTCACGGAGGGAGTGGTCCCTCCGGAAGGCAGATAAGGGTGGGGAGGGAAAAATGTCTTTGGTGGTGGGGTCTGATTGCAGATGGCGGAAGTGTCGGAGGATGATGCGTTGGATCCGGAGGTTGGTGGGGTGGTACGTGAGGACGAGGGGGATTCTTTTTTGGTTATTATTGCGGGGACAGGGCGTGAGGGATGTGTTACGGGAAATGCGGGAGACACGGTCGAGGGCGTTCTCGACCACTGTGGGGGGGAGGTTGCGGTCCTTGAAGAATGAGGACATCTGAGATGTACGGGAGTGGAATGTCTCATCCTGGGAGCAGATGCGGCGGAGGCGAAGGAATTGGGAATAGGGAATGGCATTTTTGCAGGAAGGTGGGTGGGAGGAGGTGTATTCCAGGTAGCTGTGGGAGTCAGTGGGCTTGAAATGGACATCGGTTTCTAGGTGGTTACCCGAGATGGAGACAGAGAGGTCCAGGAAGGAGAGAGAAGTGCTGGAGATGGTCCAGGTGAACTTCAGGTTGGGGTGGAAGGTGTTGGTGAAGTGGATGAACTGTTCGAGCTCCTCGTGGGAGCACGAGGCGGCGCCGATGCAGTCATCAATGTAACGGAGGAAGAGGTGGGGTTTAGGGCCAGTGTAGGTACGGAAGAGGGATTGTTCCACGTAACCTACTTCAAACTGGATTAACCTTCATACTCCTGTACAAAGGAGAACTTGGTTAACACACCTAAAAAGCCAGGGGGACTGGAAGAGAGAGTTTGTGCGTGCGTGCGTGCACGCGCACACACACACACACACACACACACACACACACACACACACACACACAATCCCCTGGTAATAACACCTTGGAAGTTACTGTGCGTACTTGGGAGTACCTTGAACAGATCTTGGCACCACACCTTAGGAAGGATATATTGACCTTGGAGGGAGTACAATGTCGGTTTACAAAAACAATACTTGAAGTTCAGGGGTCAAATTATAAAGATAGATTATTACAAATTAGGCATACTTTCTGTAGAATTTAGAAGGTTAAGGGGTGATCTGATCAAAGTCTTCAAAATGTTAACAGAAAAAGGCAAGGTAGATAAAGATAAACTATTTTCCACTGGTTCGGGATTCTAGAACTAGGGGCACAGTCTGGGAATTGGGGCCAGACCATTCAGGAGAAATGTTAAGAAGCACTTCTACACACAAAGGATAGTAGAGAAGGAAGGTAGATGGTAGAACTCTCCTCCACAAACGGCAGTCGACGCTAGGTCAGTTGTTAATTTTATGCCTGAGACTGGTAAATTTTTGCTAAGAAAGGTATTAAGAAATATGGGCCAAAGACAGGAATGCAGAGTTAGACCACAGATCAGCCACAATCTCACTGAATGGTACAACAGGGTCAAGGGACTGAATGGCCTACTCCTGTTACTATGTTACCATTGGCCAGAAACTGAACTGGACTCACCACAAGAGCAGGTTAGACTCTAGGAATCCAGCAGCGAGTAACTCACCCCCTGACTCGCCAAAGCCTGTCTACCATCTACAAGGCACAAGTCAAGAGTGTGATGGAATACTCCCCACTTGCATGGATGAGTGCAGCTCCAACTCAAGATGCTTGACACCTTCCAGAAAAAAGCAGTCCTGCTTGATTGGCGCCACATCCACAAACATATCCACTCCTTCCACCAGCAACCTCAGTAGCAGCAGTGTATACCATCTACAAGATGCACTGCAAAAATTCAGCAAAGATCCTCAGACAGCACCTTCCAAACCCACGACCACTTCCATCGAGAAGGACAAGGGCAGCATATATATGGGAACACCACCACCTCCAAGTTCCCCTCCAAGTCACTCACCATCCTAATTTAGAAATATATCATCCGTTCCTTCACTGTCGCTGGGTCAAAATCCTGGAATTCCCTCCCTAATAGCATTGTGGGTCAATCCACTGCAGATGGACTGTAGTGATTCAAGAAGGCAGCTCACCACCACCTTTTCAAGGGGGCAACTAAGGATGAGCCAGAAATGCTGGCCCAGCCAGGGACGTCCACATCCCAGAAATGAAGAGAAAACAAAGAAAGAATTGAAAGTCAACCACATTGCTGTGGATCTAGAGTCACAAGTAGGCCAGACGAGAATGGCAGGTTTCCTTCCCTAAAGGGCATGAGCAATCTATACGAGATTTTCTGACAATTGGTAATCAGCAGATTCTTAAATCCATTTGCCACAGCCTGGGTCGTTTTCCTGCTCCTATGATGCTGCTTGACCTGCTGTGTTCATCCAGCCCCACGCTTGTTATCCCCAAAAAATTAGCTTAGTTTCTGGTTTAATAGTCTGGCGACAATACCACTCAGCCGAAATCATTCAGTTCTCCAATACCCCTTTAAGGTTGGGGGGAGAGCGAGGGGTTTGATAATTGGGAAGCCCATTTGGAGGACAGGAATCGCTGAAATCAATTGGGGAAACCCTTGAGGGTATTGTCCTAACAGAGAATGTTCATCATTTGGTCACCACCACCCTCTCATGGCCAATTGGAGGTACTGCACATCTGGGTCGAATATGAGAATAAAAGTGAACCAGCTATGAACACAGATGCTGCACAACAAACAGTAAGAAGACATGTGACCAGCTCATTTGATTTTGGCTGCTTCAGTTCAGATGTCAGCTTCAGCTCAGTGGCTCATAATTTTACCAAGGCTCCATTCACTGCACCTCCCAAACCCCCGACCTCTACCATCCGGAAGGACGAGGACAGCAGATATATGGGAACACCACCGCCTGAGAGCACCCCGCTGAGTTACTCATCATCCTAACATGGAAACAAATTCTTGTTCCTTCAGTGTCACTGGATCAAAATCCTGGAACGCCCTCACTAAAAGCACAGCCTTCCCACTTCTGTGTTCAATTCCCTTTGTCATAAATGATAACATTCCACTATCCTTCCTAATTACTTCCTGTTTCAGCATTTAAACCCTTGGTGAATTGTGCAATATCCAGAAATTTCCTGATATTTAATATCCCTTTGCATCTCAGTTCTGCAATCTTTCACCATTTAGATAACATGCTCCTCTTTCGTTCTTAAGAGAATCAGAATCATACAGCACGGAAACAGATCCTTCAGTCCAACACGTCCAGATATTCCAGATAAATCTGTTCCCATTTGCCAGCATTTGGCCCATATTCCTCTAAACCCTTCCTATTTATATACCCATTCAAATGTCTAATAAACGTTGTAATTGTACCAGCCATCACCGCTTCCTCTGGCAGCTCATGCCATACATGCACCACCCTCTGCATGAAAACATTACCCCTTAGGTCCCTTTTTAATCTATCCCGTCTCACCTTAAACCTATGCCATCTAGTTTTGGGTTCCCCTATCCTGGGAAACATCTTGACTATTCACGCTATCCATGGCCCTCATGACTTTACAAACCTCTATAAAGTCACCTCTCAGTCTCCAATGCTCCAGTGAAAATAGCCCCAGCTTATTCAGCCTCTTCCCATAGCTCAAACCCTTGAACCTAATAATATCTTTGTAAATCTTTTCTGAACCCTTTCAACTTTAAAGTATCTTTTCTATAGCAGGGAGACTAGAATTGATCACAGTACTCCAAAAGTGGCCTAACCAATATCCTGCACACCTGCAACATGACCTCCGAATTCCTATACTCAATGCACTGACCATAAAGGCAAGCTTACCAAATGCCTTCCTCACTCTCCTGTCTACCCGCGACTCCACTTCCAAGAAACTGTGCACCTGCACCAGTTCCCTTTGTTTGATTTGATTTATTGTCACGTGTACCTAAATACAGTGAAAAGCTTTGTTTATGACCATTACAGGCAGATCATTGGGTGAAATTAAAATCTTAAGACAGTGGCATACAGGTTACGTTGCACTGGGTATGCACTAGGCAAGATCAAGATTAGCAAGATCATCAATATTTGAAGTTAAAGAATCCATTCATAGTCTAATAACAGCCAGGCAGAAGCTATTCCTGAACCTGCTGGGGCGTGTGTTCAAGCTTCTGTATCTTCTGCCTGATGGAAGAGGTTGGAAGAGAGTATTACCAGGGTGCAATGAGTCTTTAATGACGTTGGCTGCCTTTCCACAGTAATGAGCCGCGTTAATGGAGTCCATAAATGGAAAGTTGGCTTCCGTGACGGTCTGGGCTGTGCACACAACCTTCTGTAGTTTCTTACAGTCCTGGGCGGAGCAGTTGCCACACCAGGCCGTTATGCACCCAGACAGTATGCTTTCAGTGGTGCATTTGAAAAAGTTGGTGAGGTACCATACGGATATGGCAAATCCCTGAGCCACCTGAGGAAGAAGAGGTGTTGTTGTGCCTTCTTGACCATTGCATGTACGTGGGAAGTCCAGGACAAGTTGTCAGTTGCTCGGCAACATTCCCCAGGGTCCTACCATTAACTGTGTAAGTCCTGCCCTGATTTGCCTTACCAAAATGCAACACCTTGCATTCATCTGAATTAAACTCCATCTACCACTCCTCAGCCCACTGGCCCACCATAGAATGATCTACCTTTTACATTTATCATAGAATCCTACAGAACAAGGCCATTTGGTCCCTCATGCCATGTGCTAGCTCTTTGAAAGAGCCAAAAAGTTCCACTCCCTAGTCTTTTCCCATTTCTCTGTAAATTTATCATTTTCAAATATTCCCCTTTTGCCTTGTATGATTCCCAACTAAGGTGTTACTGAACAAGTCAGATCACAAAATGAAATCAGGCCTGATAGACAGAGGCTATAGAGGTTTTTTAATCATTGAATCAAATGTTTGTTACACAAAAGATGAGAATTTTTTTCCAAAAAATAGCTAAGTGCAGAACACAGAAGGATCTTAAAACATGTGGGAAAGTAAAGTTCTTTTCCACTCCCCAACATCACCACTTCATAGAGATTCAAATCCAGAGAAGGTACCCCTTCTATAGCAAATCTTTAAGTTTGACTTAACTGATTCTCCCCATTTCTGTCCTGTGAACTGGGAGTCATCTTACATGAATACCCACAAAAACTGAGACATTAGACTTTCTCAGCTTCGAATAACCTGCAGATTTCTAACAAAATAGTCCTGGTATGGAAGTTGTACAAATTACACTTCTCAACTGAATTAGCCTATTCCCCGAACTGCTCCAGAAAAACATATTTTCCATGAGAGAGACTATCGTTGCTTCTAACCTCATTCAGGTCTCCTCTGAAGTGTCCTAAAAACTTTCAACCTCTAATTTTGATAAAATCAATCTTTGAATAATCTGAATCAAAAAGAAGCCTGTGGCTTTCAATCCCACCTTACCTATCGTAAACCACACCAGTAAAAACAATTTTCCACTAACACTTAAGCAATTCACAATAATCTGCTCTCTGGCACATCATGAATTAAGTCACTGCTTCAGAAAGGCTACCTGGCCTTTTTTTTTGGAAGACTTTTTTCCAGAAAGAATCAAGACCCATATGCAACTATTTTGAAATCCAAACCCTAAAAATAATATTCATTATATCAGTCACATATACTTCACCACACCATTTTTATCTATCCAATGGTAGACACAGGATCACAATGGTTTTTCTTTCTGTTCCCATAGCATCTGCTCTTGTGTTCCCTGAGATTTATCCCTTGATCGTGCCTACTTCTCATCTATATGCTGTCCTCAGCAGCATCAGTGAAGATACAACTTTGATTTCACACGTTCCCTAACAACACCTAGATCTACTTCACATCCACCTCTCTCTCAGCTCCTCCACTGTCTCTCAATTGACAGACTTCATATCCAATATCTAATGCTAACTGAGTAGAAATTTCTTCCAATTGAATTTGGAAAGGCTGCCTTTGGTACCCTTCACAAACTCTACTCATTTGCAATCAACTCTAGCCCTCTGATTGGCAACTCTGAGGCTGAACAAGATAGTTCACGAAAACAGAGATTACTGGAAAAACTCAGCAGTAGCAGAAAGCATAGGGGATTGTCAAAGAATACAGGAGAATATAGATAGACTGGAGAGTTGGGCGGAGAAGTCGCAGATGGAGTTCAATCCGGGCAAGTGTGAGGTGATGCATTTTGGGAGGTCTAATTCTAGAGCAAACTATACTGTAAACGGAAGAGCCTTGGGAAAAGTTGATGAGCAGAGAGATCTGGGAGTTCAGGTCCATTGTACCCTGAAGGTGGCTGCACAGGTGGATACAGTGGTCAAGAAGGCATATGGTATGCTTGCCTTCATCGGACGGGGTATTGAGTATAAGAGCTGGCAGGTGATGTTAAAATTGTACAAGACTTTGGTTCGGCCGCATTTAGAATACTGTGTACAGTTCTGGTCGCCACATTATCAAAAGGATGTGGAAGCTTTGGAGAGGGTACAGAGAAGGTTTACGAGGATGTTGCCTGGTATGGAAGGTGCTAGCTATGAAGAGAGGTTGAGTAGGTTAGGATTGTTTTCATTAGAAAAAAGGAGATTGAGGGGGGAACCTGATTGAGGTCTTCAAAATCATGAAGGGTATAGACAGGGTTGATAGAGATAAGCTTTTTCCCGGGGTGAGGGATTCAATAACGAGGGGTCATGCATTCAAGGTGAGAGGAGAAAAGTTTAAGGGGGATACACGCGGAAAGTACTTTACACAGAGGGTGGTAGGTGCCTGGAATGCGTTGCCAGCAGAGGTCGTAGAGGCAGGCACGGTAGATTCATTTAAGGTGCGTCTGGACAGATGCATGAGTAGGTGGGGAGCAGAGGGATACAGATCCTTCGGAATTGGGCGATAGGTTTAGACAGTGGATTTGGATCGGCACAGGCTTGGAGGGCCGAAGGGCCTGTTCCTCGGCTGTAAGTTTTCTTTGTTCTTTGTTCTTTTTGTCTGGCAGCATCTGTGGAGAGAGAACAGAGTTAACGTTTTAAGTCCTGTGGCCCTCCTTCATAAGTAGGGTTCTGAAGAAGGGTCACTGGACTCAAAACGTTAACTCCGTTTTCTCTCCAGAGACGCTGCCAGACCTGCTGATTTCTCTAGCAAATTTCTAATCTTGTTTCAGATCGCCAGCATCCTCAGATTTTTGTTTTATTAAGACAGCTCACAATTTTGGTGGCACATTTTGCTCTGAGATGAGCCTCTGCCCACTTATCTGCACAATCACTACAACTTCCACGTCCCTAACAATCACTTGTCTCCACTTTTCCCTCAGAACTGCTCCTGCTGAAACCCTCATCCATGCCTTTCTTACGCCTGGATTCAACTATTCTAATGTATTCCTGGCTCATCTTCTACATTCTACCCTTCATAAGTTTGATTCATCCAAAACTCTGCTGCCAATATCTAATATCCTACTTTGATCAACTGTATTGATCATTTAGAGTCATAGACCTGTACAGCACGGAAACAGACCCTTCAGTCCAACTCACCGACACACACCAGATATCCTAGTTAAATCTAGTCCCATTTGCCTGCATTTGACCCATATATTGACCCCCACCCCAGGGAAAAGACCTTGGCTATTCATCCTATCCATGCCCCTCGTGATTTTATAAACTTCTATAACGTTGCCCCTCAGTCTCTGACATTCCAGAGAAAATAGCCCAGCCTATCAGGCCTTTACCAATAGCTCCAACCCTGGCAATATCCTTGTAAATCTTTCCTGAACTCTTTCAGGTTTCACTACATCCTCCCCATAGGGAGACCAGAATTGCACACAGTATTCCAATAGTGGCCTAATCAATGTCCTGTACAACCCCAGCATGACCTCCCAACTCCTATATACAATGCACTGACCAATAAAGGCAAGCGTACCAAACACCTTCTTCACTAGAGATAAAAGGTACTGCAGATGCTGGAGAATCCGAGATAACAAGGTGTGGGGCTGGATGAACACAGCAGGTCAAGCAGCATCATAGGAACAGGAAAGCTTGATGTTTCGGGCCTAGACCCTTCATCAGAAATGGGGGAGGGGAAGAGGGTTCTGAAATAAATAGGGAGAGAGGGGGAGGCGGATAGAGGATGGATAGAGGAGAGGATAGGTGGAGAGGACGCAGACAAGTTGAAGAGGCAGGGATGGAGCCAGTAAAGGTGAGTGTAGGTGGGGGGGTAGGGAGGGGATAGGTCAGTCCAGGGAGGACAGACAGGTCAAGGGGGTGGGATGATGTTAGTAGATAGGAGATGGGGGTGGGGCTTGAGGTGGGAGGAGGGGATAGGTGAGAGGAAAAACAGGTTAGGGAGGCGGGGATGAGCTGGGCTGGTTTTGGGATGCGGTTGGGGGAGGGGAGATTTTGAAGCTTGTGAAATCCACATTGATACCATTGGGCTGCAGGGTTCCCAGGCTGAATATGATTTGCTGTTCCTGCAGCCTTCGGGTGGCATCACTGTGGCATTGCAGGAGGCCCAGGATGGACATGTCGTCTGAGGAATGGGAGGGGGAGTTGAACCTGCAACTCCACTTTCAAGGAACCTTAAACCTGCACTCCAAAGCCTCTTTGTTCAGCAACACCCACCATGACCTCATCATTAAGTGTAAAAGTCCTGCACTGATTTGCCTTTCCAAACCGCCACCTCACATTTATCTAAACGCCATCTGCCACTTTTATTGTGCTGCGTTATATTTTGATTGATTATGTTGATATTTCTGGTGCTTGGATTATATAGTGATTACTTATAGAGATTATTCATGGTGTTTTATTTATTTATTGCTTATTTATTTCTTCATTCATGGGATATGGACATCATTCTGTTCTGTGATCATCTGGGTCCTATTTTACCGAGATTACATTCTGTGATTTTACCATTATTCAAGGTACTGTTTTTGATTTCAATGATTATCTGGGTTATATTTTGCAGGTTTAAGGGTAATTTGAGTTATATTTTGTGATATTGTGATTATTTGAGTGACATTTTAAGATTTGGATGATTGTATTTTACAACTACTTGGGCTACATTTTGTGGTTTTAGTGATTATCTAGGTTATATTTTGCAGTTTTAATAATCATCTGGTTATATTTTGTAGTTATTTTTGAGCTTTAGTTTGTGGTTTTAGTGATACTTGTGATTATATTTTGTGATTATTTGGTAATTTGTTATTTTGGTTAAATTTTGTGATTTTAATGATTATCTGGGTATACTTTGTAGTTTTAATGACAACTTGGGTTGTAATTTCTGATTTTGTTGATTCTATGGATTATATTTTGTGATTTTAATGATTATACAGTTATATTCATTAGCTTTAATGATTATTTGGGTTATAATCTGATTATTTTCCACTCACCTGGTGGTCTGACCTTGGCGCTGTGGCGGGCTCTGCGCTGATTGGTTGAACCTAGCGAAGGGGGTCAGGGGTCAGAGTTGAGAGGACGGCAAGATGGCGGCTTCCATGTGCGAGCTCTTCTCGTTCTGCAGAGACCCCGCCGCCGGGTCCCGGGTCGAGGTTCGGTTCATCAGTAACATGAAGGTAAGCGAAGCCGGGGCCGTGGCCGTGGCCCGGGGCAGCATCAGCCCAGCACTGGGCTCGCTGCTCCGTGGACAAGGACACGGCGGGGGCTACACCGGGGACAGGCCCCTCTGGAGGGTGCGGGTCCCCCAGGGATCGGGAGGGGGGGGGGGGCAAGGAGGGGCTGGGATCCCCCTGGGGTGGGAAGGAAGGAAGTGGGAAGGAAGGGAAAGAAAAGAAGAGGGATCCCCCCCACGGGGAGAGGTGGGGGTGGGGGGGAGGTTGTGGGACTCCCCCACCCCAGAGTGAGAGGAGGGGGCAGGTTGAGGGGTCCCCCAGAATGAGAGGTGGGGATGAGGTGTATTTGAGGGACTCCCCCCTCCGTGTGAGAGGCAGAAGGGAGGGAGAGGGACTCAACCCCCCTCCCCTGGTGTGAGAGGTGGGGTTGGGGGCTGCACCCAGAGAATGGAGTGGAAGGTGGTTTTAGTTCTGTAGGAGAGTTGGTCGAGCATGCTTGTTGGTCTCCCTTGAGAGATAGGGTAAGGTTGGGGGCGTGTGGGGTGTGGGATACAGATCCTCCCGAGAGAGTTGTTGTGGGGGACATAGAATGCGCGGGGAATTCCTCTATAAAGAGCAAAGATCTAGGTCCTGCAGAAGTAGGAAGTGGGAGGGGAGTTGGATCCCTCAGAATTGGAAGGGACAGTAAGAACACCAAGGGCTGGGGCGCGGGGCCATGATTACTTAGAAAAAGAGAGAGACCACAGGGGAGTGAAGAGAACACAGTCAGTTAAGGCCATGCTTGATCTAATTGTAACATATGAGATATCTCATATATTTGACAAGATACATACTGAAAAGTTATTTCTCCTTATAAGAGAGTCCAGGACCAGAGGCCACAACCTTAGACTAGGGGGTTGCCCATTTGAGACAGATAAGAAGGAATTCCTTCTCTCGGAGAATAGTCAATCTATAGTATTCTTTACCAAAGAGGGCTATTGAAGTGGCGTCATTAAGTATATTCAAGGCTGACATGGACAGATTTTCAATGAGTAAGAGAATCAGAGGTTATGGGGAAAAGGCAGGGAAGTGGAGCTGAAGATTATCAGATCAGCCAGCATCCGACTGAATAGTGGAGCAGACTCAATGGACTGAATGGCCTTCTCCTCCTATGTCTTGTGCACTCTCCTTGCTAGAATGTTTCTCTTCTAGGTATTCTGAAATATTGTTTACAACTTGTTTACAATTTACATAGATGATTTGGAGTTGGGGACTAAGTGTGGTGTGTCAACATTTGCAGATGACACTAAGGTGAGTGGTAGAGCAAAGTGTGCAGAAGACACTGAAAGTCTGCAGAGGGATATAGATAGTCTAAGTGAGTGGGCAAAGGTGTGGCAGATAGAGTACAATGTTGATAAGTGTGAGGTCATCCATTTTGGTAGGAATAACAGCAAAATGGACTATGTTTTAAATGGTAAAAAATTGCAGCACGCTGCTGTGCAGAGGGACTTGGGTGTCCTTGTGCGTGAATCGCTAAAAGTAGGATTGCAGGTGCAGCAGGTGATTTAAAAAGGTAAATGGAATTTTTTTCTGCCATTGCTCAAGGGATGGAGTTTAAAAACAGGGAGGCTATGCTGCAGTTGTATAGGGTCCTGGTGAGATCATACCTGGAGTACTGTGTGCAGTTTTGGTCTCCTTACTTGAGAAGAGATATACTAGCACTGGAGGGGGTGCAGAGGAGATCCACTCGGTTGATTCCAGAGTGGAGAGGGTTGGATTATGAGGAGGTACTGAGTAGACTGGGCTTATACTCACTGGAATTCAGAAGAATGAGGGGAGATCTTATAGAAACATAGAAGATTATGAAGGGAATAGATAAGGTGGAGGCAGGGAGGTTGTTTCCGCTAGCAGGTGAAACTAGGACTAGAGGGCATTGCCTCAAAATAAAGGGAAGCAGATGTAGGACTGAGGTCAGAAGGAACTTCTTCACCCAAAGGGTTGTGAATCTGTGGAATTCCCTGCCCAGTGAAGCGGTTGAAGCTACCTCGCTGAATGTTTTTAAGGCAAGGCTAGATAAATTTTTGAACAGTAAAGGAATTAAGGGTTATGGTGAGTGGGCGGGTAAGTGGAGCTGAGTCTCAAAAAGATCAGCCATGATCATATCAAATGGCAGGGCAGGCTCGAGGGGCCAGATGGCGTACTCCTGCTCCTAGTTCTTATGTTCTTATATCCCCTGAATGTCTGCCACTGCATCTCTACTGATTTACACCTAAACCTAATTTTCCAGTGCACTTTAGCCAGCCCTGTCTTCCTGCCCCCATAGTTGCTTTCTTAAAATACCAATATTTGATCCATTCAGTGCTTTAAATTGTGAGAGATTAAATCTTTTCATTTCTATTCTTTATGAACAATGAACTGTGAATGAGAGAAATGGATACTACTTTTAAAAAGTGGAGAATGTGCAGGGAATTATTCAGAGCTTTGGGAAAACGCGTGAAGCTCTGACTGTTGCATATGAGACAATATTACTTCTGGAGATGAATTAAGCCACAAGCTCCACACCTGGTGGTACCCTTCTGATTTCCCTCCATTACTAATATGCGTTGCTCGCTCACTCACGCTGTCTCTCTCTCTCTGTATGTGTGTTGGATGGGATTTATAAGGGATAAAGTTCAAGTTGAGAGTTTTACAATATAAAGTTATTTTTATTGTGACTGAAGGAACCTGGTGCAGGTTGTTCTCATCCTGGGTATCTGTCACTCAGACAAATTGAGACCTTTGATAATTTCATTTGCTCTGGGAATCATGGGGCTGAATTTCCAGCACGCTACCTGAATGAGTTGTGATAATATGAGAGAGAGATTGTGTTTGGAAAATGTTGTTCAGTGTTGTGTTGGGTCTTTTGGATGAGCAGCCTGCTTTCAATCCATACCCAAGGCATTCATCTGACCCCTCTTCCTCCTTCAGGACAGACCAACTGTCACCAGCATTTCTGACAGGACTGCTCCATTTATGCTGCTTTTTTGTCTCCAAGGGGAAAGGACTCTTCGCCAGAACGGATATAAGGAAAGGGGAGACAATTTTTGTGGAGCAGCCCGTTGTTTCAGCCCAGTTCCTCTGGAATGCCTTGTACAAGTACAAAGGTAAGGTGCCGAGAGAGCATCAACTGGCATCACGCACTGGTTCACACAAGGAGCTAGCGCACTTCCCTCATCTGGTTAGGTCAGTGCATAGAACTGTGCGGCACTGTGCTCAAATTATGTTAGAAATCCATATAATATCCACTTCATATTCAATTCTGTACAATACATACTTGTAATTCAATTCAATATGTGTAATTCCTCACAGCAGACTCTCAATTCCATTCCATGTGCACACACTTAACAAAATATGCGCGGGTGCAATATACACACGGTTTAATAGGATTTAGATAATATGCAACACGAAGAAAGGCGATTCAGCCCACCAGAAGCATTCCGGAATTAATACACTGGGCCAAGAAAACAGGGAAAGACTATTCCACCTCTGCAAGTCAACTGACTAGACTAAACCCTGAGATTAAAAATTCCTGGGATTGGAGCTATCCATTAAAAATCTGGCTCACTGTCATCAAATAACTGGTCTGTGCTACATGTGACTCCAGACCCACAGCAATGTGGTTGACTCTTTTAACTGCTCTTTGGGCAATTAGGGATGGACAATAAATGCTGCCTGGCCAGCGATGCCCTCACCCTGTGAATGAATAAAGAAAAAATCTCAGCTCCTGATCTCATTACAGCCTTGGTTCAAACATGGACAAAAGGGCTGAATTCCAGAGGTGAGGTGAGAGTGACAGCCCTTGATATCAAGGCTGCATTCGACCGAGTGGAATGGAGCCCTGGCAAAACTGGAATCAATGGGTATCAGGGGGCAAACTCTCCAGTGGTTGGAGTCATACCTGACACATAGGAAGATGGTTGTGGTTGTTGGAGGTCAGTCAACTCAGCTCCAGGACATCTCTGCAGCAGTTCCTCAGGGTAATGTCCTAGGCCCAAACATCTTCAGCTGCTTCATCAATGACCTTCCCTCCATCATAAGGTCAGAAGTGGGGACGTTCACCGATGATTGTGCAATGTTCAGCACCATTCGTGACTCCTCAGATACTGAAGCAGTCCGTGTTCACATGTAACAATATCTGGACAATATCCAGGCTTGGGCTGGCAGATGGCAGGTGACATTTGTGCCACACAAATGCCAGGCCATGACCATCACCAATAAGAGATGATCCAACCACTGTCCCTTGACATTCAATGGTGTTACCATCACTGATTCCCCCACTATCAACATCCTGGGGGTTACCATTGACCAGAAACTCAACTGGACTCACCACATTAACACAGCGGCTACAAGAGCAGGCCAGAAGCTGGGAATACTACAGCGAGTAATTCGCCTCCTGACTTGTCCACCATCTACAAGGCACAAGTCAGGAGTGTGATGGAATACTCCCCACTTGCCTGGATGAGTGCAGCTCCAGCAACACTCAAGAAGCTTGACACCATCCTGGACAAAGCAACCCGCTTGATTGGCACTACATCCACAAGCATCCACTCCCTCCACCACCAACGCTCAGTAGCAGCAGTGTGTACTATCTACAAGATGCTCTGCGGAAATTCACCAAAGATCCTCAGGCAGCACCTTCCAAACCCACGACCACTTCCATCTAGAATGACAAGGGCGACAGATACATGGGAACACCATCCCCTGCAAGTTCCCTCTGAGCCACTCACCATCCTGACTTGGAAATATATCGCCATTCCTTCACTGTCGCTGGGTCAAAATCCTGGAATTCCCTCCCTAAGAGCATTGTGGGTCAACCCACAGCAGGTGGACTGCAGTGGCTCAAGAAGGCAGCTCACCCCCACCTTCTCAAGGGGCAATTAGGGATGGGCAATAAATACTGGGCCCTGCCAGCGACGCCAACATCCCACAAAAATGAATAAATTTTTTAAAATGATTCATGTGAATATGGGCACTGTCCCCAATCTGCCCACTTTAAGGGGTTCATTAATACAAACAAGACCTGCGTGGTCATTGCAGAGTGCAGTCAACCACACGGTTACGGGCCTGGAGTGCGGACACAACAGTCCAAATGGCCATCCTCTGTGCTGTAACAATTCTGTGATTCCTGCCCTAATGAATGAGTAACTCACATTGTAACCATTTATTTTATATCACTATGACTGAGACGTGCTTTTATTCCAGTTTTATGACATTTAATTTCACAAGAGGCCATCTAGGGTTTTATCTGATGTCTGGGATCAGTAGCTCGGGCCTCTGGACATTAGTCCAGCCATAGAACTAGCTGACAACCATTCCCCATGGTCACTTGTCCAGTAGTACTCAGACAGAGAATCTGATTGGTGCTTTCAGTTTGGGAGAGTCACAACAGTTCTCCACAGGTTTGGCTTCCAGAAACCTCAATGGAGAGAAAGAGAGCTTTACCCTGTATCTAACCCTGTGCTGTCCCTGTCCTGGGAGTGTTTGATGGGGATAGTGTAGGGAAAGCTTTACTCTGTATCTAAGCCCGTGCTGTCCATGTCCTAGGAGTGTTTGATGGGGACAGTGAAGAAGGAAATTTGAAATAGGTGCAGTGATCTCATGTTGAATTTCTCTGCAGCGTGTGATTACTGTATGAGGTCCCTGGAAACAGCTGAGGAGAACAGCCGCAGACTGTCGGGAAACCCCACCTTGATTCTCCCACATCCTGAACAGTGCAGCGTTCGGAAGGAGCTCCTGGATACCTGTCCCGCCTGCATGGTAATGGACCTGCCGGCACAGTGCACAGGGCTCACTCTGTTCAGTGAATCCACCTTGGAATAACGTGTGCTTACAGCAAGGATCACATGGAGGGAGGGGGACAAGCTGCCGGTGAGCAAGTGGATGTGTCCCGGTGGGACTGCAACTTCGACTGCAGACTGTCCACCATAGAAAGATCTACTGTGAGACAGAGCAGTGGAGGAGTATATGCTAGAGGATGGTGTCTGAGTTGTTTAACAGGTGGTGGGTGGTGTCTTGAGTCAGTGCAGACCCTCTAACAGTGGGGCAGAGATCAGAGGCAGTGGAGGCAGTGATCAGAGGCAGTGCAGACCCTCTAACTGTGGGGGCGGTGATCAGAGTCAGTGCAGACTGTGTAACAGTGTTGGGGGGTGATCAGAGGCAGTGCGGACCGTGTAACAGTGTGGGGACGGCGATCAGAGGCAGTGTGGACCATGTAACAGTGTGGGGGGCGGGGGGCGACCAGAGGCAGTGCAGACCCTCTAACTGGGGGCGGCGATCAGAGGCAGTGCGGACCCTCTAACAGTGGGGGGCGGCGATCAGAGGCAGTGCGGACCCTCTAACAGTGGGGGCGGCGATCAGAGGCAGTGCGGACCCTCTAACAGTGGAGGCGGCGATCAGAGGCAGTGTGGACCCTCTAACAGTGCAGTCTTTCTCTCCAGGAGCTCTACTGCAGTGCTGAATGCCTCCAGGCTGCAATGAAGCAGTATCACCAAGTCCTGTGCCTTGGCCCCTCCAAAGATGACCCTCAGCACCCCCTGAACCAGTTGCAAGAAGCCTGGCGGTGAGTGAAATTGTCTCTGGTCTTTGTGTGTGATTGCATGAGCCATGAGCCTTTGAGAATGTTGTTGCTCCAAGAGTCCAGAAGGTGCTGCAGCAGCAAACAATTACAAAGACAAAGTGGTATATTGCCGTTTCTTTCAAGGTGATTTAAATACATGTGTAATCATAGTTTGCTGCAGTCGTGTATGGAGTCTTGGTTTATGAACCCACCTAGAGTATTGTGTACTGTCTCCTTATCTGAGAAGGGATATTCATGCCCTAAAGGGAGTGCAAGCAAGGTTTGCCAGATTAATCCCCAGAACGGTGAGATTGTCCAATGAAGAGAGATTGAAAAATTGGATCTGTCTTCTCCAGAGTTACAAAGAATGAGAGATGGTCTGGTTCAGTCTTACAAAATTCCTAACAAGTGCGACAGGGTGGATGCAGAAAGAATATTTTCACTGACTGTTGAGTCTAGAACCAGGGATATCGTCTGAAGATAAGGGGCAGGCCATTGAAGACTGAGATGTGGGGTAATTTCTTCACTCAGATGTTGATGAATCTTTGTAATTCTCTGCCCCTAAGGGCTACGGAAGCTCAGTCATTAAGCAAGTTTACAAGAGAAATCAATGTTTGTGGTGAGCTGCCTTTTAAACCGCTGCAGTCCATGTGCTGTGCTTTGACCCAAAATGCCCCTAGGGAGGGAGTTCCAGGATTCTGACCCAGTGACCGTGAAGGAACGGCGATGTATTTCCAAGGCAGGATTTTGAGTGGCTTGGAGGGGATCTTGAAGGTGGTGGTGTTCCCATGTATCTGCTGCCCTTGTCCTTCTAGATGGAAGTGGTCCTGGGTTTGGAAGCTGCTGTCTGAGGGTCTTTGAATTTCTGCAGTGCATCTTGTAGTTAGTACACACTGCTGCTACTGAGCGTCGGTGGTAGATTGAGTGGATATTTCAGATGTAGGATAAGCTGCTAATCGAGCGGTCTACTTTGTCCTGGATGAATTGAACTGAGTGGTGTTGGGGATGTATTCAGATGAATCTGCTGCTCTCTTGCTCCAAGGCCTCTGTGTCCTTCCTAAAGGGCAATATTTAAAACCTATTGGGCTGGATGATGAGGGAATTTGCTCATTTGAAGTCCATGTCAGATGTTACTCAAAGGGGAGACATGGCCCAATGGTATAATCGCTATACAATTATAGCAGACACCATGGAAATGATCTGGGTATCCAGCTTTGAATCCCACCATGGTGCATCGTGGCATTTGGATATAGTTTAAAATCTGAAATTAAGAGTCTAATGATGACAATGAAGCCTTTGTTGATCATCAGGAAAAAACATCTGGTTCACTGATGTCCTTTAGGGAAGGAAGCTGTCATCTTTACCTGTGACCCCAGACCCACAGCAAAGTGGATGGCTTTTAACTGCCTTCTGGGCGATTTGGGATGGGCAATAAATGCTGCCTCGCCAGTGGCACCCTCATCCTGTCAATGAATTTTTAAAAAGCCAGAATTGGAGTAGAATTGCGATCTCACTCATGTTTGTGAGTACACTAGAGTTACAGCAGCAGAGTGGTTATGTTATTGTTGAGTCATCCAGGGAAGGTGGTTGATTCCTGCTTCAACAATGCAGCTGGTGGAAGAGTATTTTCCGTTGTTACAGTAAGATCTACCTTCATGTCTCCAGTCTTTTTTTAAAAACAACTTGCTAGTTATAAGATTGATACTGGTGCATTAAAGAAAGGGAAATAATAGAATAAATGTAAAAAGTAGGGATACAGAAGTGATTTCAATTAATAACGGTTGGGTGATGCGTTGCAGCTGCAGCATGTGGGTGTTGCTGGATAATCAAGTACAGGAAGGTATGATTGTAGGTAAGAGGGGTATTGGGCGGTACCCAAGGCGCCTCAGTTTCTGTAACTGTCCAGCACTTATGGGGTTCTTGTAAACTATGTTGTTTAGAGTGTGATTGCGGGGAAGATGAACAAACTGACCATGGCACCTTGGTACAGGGAGCTATTCAAGTGGGAAGAGGAAATAGAAATGTAGTGACGATAGGGGACAGTATCATTAGGGAGATAGATAAGTTCTCTGCAGCTATGAGCAGGAGTTCTGAAGGCCATGTTACCTGCCCAGTGCCAGGGTTAAGGACGTCTCCTTGGGCTGAGGAGGAACTTAAAGAAGGTAGAGAGGGGTCCAGTTGTCGCCATCCACATTGGCACTTAAAGCATTTGATAGGATTGGAAAGGGAGCTCTGCTGACAGATTTTAAACAGTTCCGAGCTACAGAGTCATTATGGCAGAGAAAGAGTCCATTCTGCCCATCAAGTCCTTGCTGGACATTGGAGGCATTGCAGGGCCACAGCTGCCAGAGGGTAGAATTACAGTGTGATAAAGTTTACACTGGTAGTTTATAGGACCAATCTGCATGTAGGACTTTGTACCGAGCTTGTAAAAATATTTGATTTTAAAATGGTGACTGAATCATGTGTTCATATCCTGGTCGATTAGCTGTAATGCTGTAACCCTGTTTCATTCACAGATGTGGGTTTGCCACTCTGTGTGCAGTGTGATGGCATATTGAGTGGTAATAAATATTCTTCTGTTTGTTACAGGAACATGCATTACCCTCCAGAAACAGCCAGCATTATGCTGATGGCTAGGATGGTTGCCATAGTGAAACAGGTAACTAGAGATTACCAGGCTCTGTAAGGTATTTCATAGAATTTCATAGAATCATAGAATCCCTACAGTGTGGAAACAGGCCCTTCGGCCCAACCAGTCCACACTGAACCTCAAAGCATCCCACCCAGACCCACCCCGCTATAACCCACCTCATGTACACATCCCTGAACACTACAGGCAAATTAGCATGGCCAATCCACCTAGCGTACACATGTTTGGACCGTGGGAGAAAACTGGAGCACCCGGAGGAAACCCATGCAGACACAGGGGGCATGTGCAAACTCCACGCAGACAGTCACCCGAGGGTGGAATTGAACCCGGGTTGCTGGCGCCGTGAGGCATCAGTGCTAATCACTGAGCCACCGAGCCGCCCCTTTTTCAGTAAAAACACCTGAACTATTTTAGTTCTCTTTCCACCTCATGCGTTTCTTTTATTTCACATTGTGGTGAACTATCTTCATTATCTTCAATGAGATTTCCTTTTCCACTACCACCTGAGGATTTCTCTTTTCCCCAATTTCTATCCCTCACAGATTGAAATTTGATGTCAGAAGCCAAACCTGGATTTATGAACTAACTTGTGATCATCAGCCATTTCAGCTGCTAATCTGGCAGTTTTAACTTTCTGCTCTTCCATATGAGTTCTCACTGCTTCAGGAAGTGAATTTTTGAATTCCTCCAAAATAATCCTCTCTGTAAGAGATAGTAGGATTTCTGCAGCATTTCTGAAGAAGGGTCTAGGCCCGAAATGTCAGCCCTCCTGCTCCTCCGATGCTGCCTGGCCCGCTGTGCCCAGCAGGAAGTGCTACACCTGCCCCCACACCTCCTCCCTCACCCCAATCCCAGGCCCCAAGAAGACATTCCACATCAGGCAGAGGTTCACCTGCACATCTGCCAATGTGGTATACTGCATCCGCTGTACCC
>JAHRHZ010000205.1:157924-180428 GCA_024137785.1 Ginglymostoma cirratum | reverse complement strand
TTCCTGCTCCTATGATGCTGCTTGGCCTGCTGTGTTCATCCAGCTCTACACCTTGTTATCATTACATGAGGTACACCCTGTTTAAACCAGTCAAATTCGATACCTGAAACAAAAGACACTAACACCTACTATCTGCCACTTTTGTATCCAACAATCCTAAACACAATTTGGAATTATAGATTTTGATCCCGACAGCAGACCCCAATTTGTTATGGACCAGAACAGACCAGTTCCCCTCAAAATATTTTATGAAGGTAGCCTAGACTGTAACTTTTTTCCTATTTTAAAGGTAGACATGAAGAGCTGTTCCAGATGCTATCCAACTGGTCAAACTACGTGATGTAAAGCAAAACAGAAATTTATGTGAACATATAGTTAAAATGCAAACAAAAGGAAGAAGCATTTAGAATAACTTAACTATCAGAAAATTTAACCAAACAATAGATACCGTACCTGTTACTAATGACTTTTTCAATGTAGTAACATCCCACAAACACCCGCCCTGGCAAAAAGACAAATTCAGACTCAGATGTTTACATGAGACAACAAGGTGTAGAGCTGGATGAACACAGCAGGCCAAGCAGCATCAGAGGAGCAGGACAGCGGACACCTCGGGCCCAGACCCTTCCTCAGAAATGTTTCAGGGCTGAAGAGATCACGAGAGAGTTGCAGTGAGAGTGAGATCCACTGAGGTCTTTCTGGAGGGAGGAGGGTATCTTCTTCGAGGTAAGCATCCTTAGAAGAGGTAAAAGGTACTGCAGATGCTGGAGAATCTGAGATAACAAGCATGGGGCTGGATGAACACAGCTGCTTGACCTGCTGTGTTCATCCAGCCCCATGCTTGTCATCCTTAGAAGAGGCTTCGCAGTGGGTTTAAAATTGTTTCAGAGATAGTAGGAACTGCAGATGCTGGAGAATCTGAGATAACAAGGTGCAAAGTTGGATGAACACAGCAGGCCAAGCAGCATCAGAGGAGCAGGCTAGCTGACGTTTCGGGCCTAGACCCTTCTTCAGAAAGATGTTTACATGCAGTTCTCCAATTTGAAGGAACAACTGTGAAATCTGTTGTACCCGAACTGGTGAATGACAGGTTTCCTTTCACAAAATGAGTTGTAGAAAGTAGTTTGTCAATTCAGTTTGGTTGTCCTGTGTCAGCTGGCCTCAGCCACAGTAACAATTTGCATTTATATAACCCCTTTAACCTGAGAACAGAATCCACTGTCATAGCTGTGGATGAATCTCAAGCTGCACTTGTGGATCTGATGTCTTTCTTTCAGATGTTCAGTTAAACTCCCCTCAGTAATAGATCCTATGGCACTAGTTCAAAGCAGAGCAGGGCAGTTCTCTGCTTGTGTGCTGAATCAGTATTTCATCTTCAACTCCAAATACAAGGTTGTTTGGGTCAGTTATGTCATGTCTCAGTAACGCAACTGTTTTCCTGTTTAACTGTGTCTATTTTGAAAGAATGTTCTTTCTGTGAGCATTGTGTAAAGCAGGGTCGCATGGGAGGTTCTGGAAGCTGATTGTATTGATTCAATCGTGTGAGACTAGGATATATTTCTTTCAGAGTGCAACGTTTAGGGACACAGTCCATGAGTGTGATGTTGGGAGTGCAGATAACTTTAAGTTTTGGTCCCCCAACTGGGGGTTTCACACGCCTCATGACTGGGTCTGAGATAGTAGGAACTGCCGATGCTGCAGTCTGTGATAACAAATTGTAGAGCTGGATGAACACAGCAGGCCAAGCTGCGTCAGAGGAGCAGGAAAGCTGACGTTTCGGGTTTGGACCCTTCTTCAGAAATTTCTGAAGAATGACGACTGAATCAATACTATCAGCTTCCAGAACCTCCCGTACGACCCTGCTTTACACAATACTTACAGAAATTTCTGAAATTACACTACAGGAGAAGAGGGTCCTGATTGGCTGCCTGGGGTGTTTTCTCAGAGAAAGCGCTTCTTTTCTTTACTCTGTGCTTGGGGAGCTTGTTGTTTCCTCCACGGCCAATCAGATGCTGCTTGCCAACCAGTCAGCTTCCATTTGGGTTGTGATGGGTTGAAATTTGGCATTCTTGTGTGTGCCCTGATGAGTGAGAGACAAAAGCATTTGGGAATGTTTTGTTTCTGAGCAATATTCAGTCTGATTTGTAGTTGTATCATGTGACTATCAGGACAGTATAACGTGAACCAGATGGACCCCGGCCTTTAGAATTCCTGAAGTTCCTAGCTGGATTAATCTTTCGCACTAAACATTTGGTGAAACTATTTTAAGCTGGTGTAACTCTTGCTCTGTGAGTGCTGATCATTTCACTAGATTTCCCAGTTTCTGTCGTCTTTTTTTAAGGAACTGCATGGGGATGGGTCCATGGGGACTCAGTTCGCCAACCAGTGTCTGGCATTTGGAAATGTGCAGAGATCGCTTTAACATTCTCGTTTCTGCCTCTCTCTCTGTTTAAAGGCTAAAGACAAGAGCCGCTGGGTGAAGCTTTTCTCCCAGTTCTGCAGCCGAACAGCCAATGAAGAGGAGGAGATAGTTCACAAACTGATCGGAGACAAATTCCAGGTGGGAGCTTCCACTGGCATGACCTCGTTCTCCGTGTTACCGTGGCGTGTCCCGCAGAGTTTTAGAAAATAACCTGACCATCAAGGTCAGTGAGGGGCTACTAAATAAGCCAAGTGACAAGGTCAAGAAGAAGTCAATAATTTGTCCAACTAGCTGAGTACTGTTGGATTGTGGCTGCTGCTTGGTATCCTTGGCACCCACCTCCACCCCTTCCATTCTTTCTCAGATTGCGGGCAATGCTGTCCGTTTGTGGCCAATTTCCAGTTGGCCATGACAAGATAAGGATGGTCGTTCTCCAACATCCATTCCTTTGATTTTCTCAATGGAGCACTTTGCAAGAAGGGGAACCAGCATTTGGTGGCGTAGTGATAGTGCCACCACACTTAGTTTTCTTATTCACTCTTGGGGAATGGGTGTCTCTACCTGGCCAGCATTTATTGTCTATCCTTAGCTGCCCTTGAACTGACTGGCTTGCTAGGCCACTTCAGAGGGCAGTTGAGTGTCAACCACATTGCTGGTGGGTCTGGAGTCACACGTAGGCCAGATCATGGTGAGGATGGCAGATTTCCTTCCCTGAAGGATATTAGTGAACCAGTGGGTTTTTTTTCTGACAATAAACAATGGTTTCCCGAACATCATTAGACTCTTATTTCCAACATTTTTAAAATTGAATTTAGATCTCACCATCTGACTTGGTGGGATTCGAACCCAGGTCTCCAGATCATTAGCTGACCTTCTGGATTAATGTTTTAGCAAGGATACCATAAGGTCATCGTTGGCCTGGATGAATACTCTGGGGACATGGGTTCAAATCACCATGGCAGCTGGCAGAATTTAAATTCATTTAAAATCTAGAACTGAAAACTACACTCAGTGATGGTGGCCATGACAACCATCATTGATTGGTTTACTAATGTCCTTTAGGGAAGGAAACTGCCATCCTTACCTGGCCTGGCCCCTACATGTGATTCCAGACCCACAGCAATGGGGTTGACTCTTGACTACCCTCTGAGATGGTTCTGGCAAGCCTTTTAGTTGAAGGTCAACTGGGAAGGATGTCAAATGCTGACCAGGCCAACAACACCCACTTTCCATGAAAGAATAAAAAGAGACAGCTTTTTGAGGTATAGGTTTGGAGTCACATGTAGCCCAGACCAACTAAGGGTCGCAGATTTCCTTCCTAAAGGACATTAATAAACCAAATGTCCTTTCACTGTCAGGAACTTCTTTACTTTCAGTTTTAGTTTTGTTTTTAAAACTTCATGGAATCCCTTCAATGTGGAAGCAGGCCGTTCAGCCCATTGAGTCCACACCAATCCTCCAAAGAGCATCCTGGCCAGACCCACCCTCCTACCGTGTCCCTGTAACCCTGCATTTCCCATGGCCAATCCACCTAGTCTGCACATCTTTGGACTGTGGGAGGAAACCAGAGCACCCGTGGGAAACCCACGCAGACGCAGGGAGAATGTGCAAACTCCACACAGACAGTTGCCCGAGGGTGGAATCGAACCCACGCCCCCGGAGCTGTGAAGCAGCACTGCTATCCACTGAGCCACTGTGTCACCTCTTCAACCTCTCTTATTGTCAGCTTCATATCTCTACTGCTTTCTTTCAGGGTCAATTGGAAACACTACGGCAGCTGTTCACTAAAGCTCTCTATGAGGAAACCCTCGCCCAGGTAAGCTACCAAAATAACAACCCAACTGAGTTAGCAATCAGGTGATCTTACTAACCTACACTAACCAGCTAAGCTCAGCAAACTAACCTGTTAACTCAATAAACTAATCAGGTGAGCTTGGTAACCAAGCCAGTTTAACACAGCATCCTCAACTAACCGGTAGTTGCTAGGTGAGTATGGTAACATGACCTAACCAGGTCAGCACTGTGAACTAACTGGATTAACATAATGACCAAACTCGATAACTCAATAAACAATCTTGTGGAATCTCCCTGACAATGGAATTTAAACTTTCTCGTCTCTCTCTCCCTCTCTCTGTCTGTCTCTTTCCTCCTCCTCTCTGACCCCTGTCTGCAACCCCGCCATCCTTCAACACCCCTCCTCCTTCCTATTCTCATCCTCACCTATTGCTCACATCACGCGCTGCCTCTCTCTCTCTTTCTCCTTTGCTGCAACATTTTCCCTCTATATCTCTCTCTCTCCTCCCTGGCAACACCCTTGCTCCTCAAACTTCCCCTGACATCCCCCTCTCCTTTGCACATCCCTTCTCTTTCTCTCACACTTCCCCCGACCCCCGACCCCCTCCCAATTCTCCCCTTTCTGTCTCTCACTCCCGCTCCCTCTCTTGTACACTGCCTCCCCCCAATGCTGTCTCCCTACCTCTCGGTCTTTCCACCCCCTTCGCTGTATCCCCCTCTCGTGCTCTCACCCCTGTCTTGTGCTCTACCCACCTTGTTCCCCCCCTCCCCCCATGCACCCCTCCTTTTCTCGACACCCCTCCCTATCCCCCATCATTCTCACAGTGGTTCACTCCTGAGGGATTCCGCTCTCTCTTCGCGTTGGTTGGAACCAATGGGCAAGGCATCGGGACCAGGTGGGTGGTGTCCCTGTGCGACTGGGGATCTGCTTGCCTCAATGGTGGGGGAGCTCCTTTCCCCCCCTATCACCCTGAGCATTGGCTCTGATCCATGCTCTGCACTCACTGCTAGTCGGGTGTCAGTCAGACGTCGTGAGGCCAGACCTCTCATGATGAGTCTTGCCTGGCTGTTTGACTGTGGTGGCGTCACTGCTGAGCTCAGCCCAGACCCGTCAGTGTGGTAAATGGTAACCTGGCCTGAATGAACCATGGCTGACCACCTCGTCCCGAAACATCTCCCAGCTGCGACCACATGGAACATTGCCTTGCTCAGTTGGTCCAGCTAAAGACATGCGTTTGTATGACGCCATTCTCGGTCACTGATATCTGCATCTCAAGGGCAGCCGGGGATAGAGCAGCAAGCTCAGAACCTGCCAGTGATGCCAATGTTCCAAATGTGACAAAAACACACAACTTTTCAACCAATGAAGTAATTTTTTAAAGTATGGTTACAGATGTAAATTGAAAATACGGCCACCGATTTGAGTTCCACAAACACAACATTCCAAAAATAACCATGTCTGTTTTTGGTTTGTTGGCTGGGGGATAAAGATTGACTGAGGAAGACTCCTTTCTTTCTTCAAAGTGGTGACCTAGACTGTTTGCCTCAACCTTTGAGGACAGTCCAGGCCTTTTTTAATGCCTCCTCCAGAAGACAGCACCTCCTGACAGTGCATCACTCCCTCCATACTGCACTGGCGTGGCAGCCTGCTTTGTAGGCTTGTTTTTGGAACTGAAACCGCAACCTTCAGTTGTGCAGGTTGTGAGTTCAAATCCCACAGAGATTGAATGGAAAGAGAGAGGCTGATGTTTAGTCACATGTCTGCTTTATCACTGGCCTGCAAGTAACCCCGTCTGTTTAACACATCCGGGAGCAATCGAACTGAGGCACATGAGCTAAATGAGAGAGCTGTAAAGCCTCTCTCCAGGTTGGGGAGAGGATAGAGATGATGACCACAACAAGGTGTCAGAAGCTTGTAATCAATCTGGCCTGTGTAGGGGTGCTGTTAGCAAGCACACCTTCTCACAGTGGGCAGTAACAGCTTGTGGCTGCGAGCCAGTTGAAGCAGTTGTATATTACCCTCAGTGAGGAGGTTCGGAGTGACATGAGCAGTAGGTGGAGATACTGTACACAGCAGCGCCGATCCATAGAATAAGGAACAGGTACAAACAGCTAAATGACCACCCTGTGTTTTGCTGTATAATGGATTTGAGGGCCTGAATGGCCACCATGTTTGCCTACAGATGAGTTGATTGTGTGTCTGATTCTGTGACAGCTCCTTGAGTCAGTGGGTCCATGGCTGTGATGCACTCCAGCTTCCTGTACAGATGAGAGAAGAGCTGGATGCTTTCATAGACCAGCTGTACAAAGACATTGAGAAAGGTAGGAATCTTAGAGAATACTGCCTTTCTATGCATCACGTGGGATTCAGAGTGGGGGCTGGGTGTGTTGGGGGGCATGTGTGTGTGTGTGTGCGTGTGTATGTGTGCGTGCACGCGTGTGTGTGTGCGCAAACATAGAGAAACAGGGGCAGTATAGCTGTCTCAGCCAATTGAGTCTGCACCTGCCATTCAATAAACTTGAGGTTGGTCTGTTTACTCCGTGTTTCTGTCTCACCTCTCCCCGCCCACAAAATGTTTCACCTCATTATTTATCAGGAATTTAGTTCCTGGAGTTGCAGTTTGATCTGGAGCTAACCTATTTGCTGGATCTATTTGCAGGTCAACCAGGTTCAACTTTAAGTGTATGAGCTGACCAGGGAGGGGGAATGTTACCCAGCTCCTTGATTTTGGGAGGCGGTAACACCCCTGAGGGCAGAGTGTGTGTTGAGACAGTTGCTTCTGCTATTCAAGGCTAATGCTGCAGCTGGGACACGTCGGCTGACATGCCATCCCCAATGTGTTTTAATATACTGTCTTATTTATTTGTTCAGTTACTGAATTTTTTAATATCTTTTCTTGATCTTATCAGTTCCCGTACACGTGTAAACCCCCACCAGATATTGACCTGGTCAAGTTAGACCTGATTCCTAGATTGAGGAAAAGACGGAAAATACAAAGGAGCCGCTCCTCACTCACTGAACCATTGCCATTCTGCTGAAAGGCACACTGCCTCACACGCACACACAGCCACTTAACTGGGGATCGGGCGCTAATAGTCATGCCCCACAACAGGGTGTGGGCAGTGTGCAGTTTTCTTTCAGCAATTTGTTTGCCTTGCATGAAAAAATTTCCCCTCGTCTCAGTACTAAGCGGTTGACCTCAAGTTTTAAAACGCTGTCCCCTAACTCTGGACTCTCCCACGAGAGGGAACATCTTTTGTGCATTCACCTTGTGAACACTATATTCAGGATCTTTAAACTTCAATCAAGTCACCGCTCACCTTTCTAAACTCCATGGGAAACAAACCCATTCTGCCTAATGTTTCCTCATAAGATATCCCACTCGTCCCTGGTATTAATCTGGTATACTGCCTCCGATACATTTACATCCTTCCTTAAATAAACTGCGCACTGTATTCAAGTGTGGACTCGCCAATGCCCTGAATAACTGACTTTTATATTCGGTTCCTGTCATTTCAGTGCATTATACTCCCATCTGCCAGACTTTTACCCACTCACTTAACCTATCTATGTCAGTCTGTATCTTCCTTATGTGTTCCTCACAACATATTTTTCTACCTATTTATGATGTCTGCAAATCCATGTTTTTCACTCCCCTCATCTAGGTCATTGAAGTAAATCATTAAGAAGCTGAGGCTCATACAGTATGCACTCGTCACATCCTGCCAATCTGAGAAAGACCCATTTATGCATACTCAGTTTTCTGACAGACAGCCAGTCCTCTATCCATACTAATACATACTACACCATGAGCTCCAGTTTTGCATTGTCCATAGGGAATAACTCCATGTGACTATGTCAGGAAGTTGCTTTTCTAGTCTGACAGAGAAAAATAAACAGGAGTGTCGGAGGTTCTGTTTATGTTGAGAGCTGGCTCTGAGGGATCTGGATCAGTGCCAAGGCCATAGTCAGTGAGAAATTAAGGAACAAATTTGTAAGGAGATTTCAGTTGTCTGTAAGAATAATAGGGTAGTTATGGTAGAGGATTTTAACTTTCCAAACATAGACCGGGACTGCCATAGTGTTGAGGGCTTGGATGGAGAGGAATTTAAGTGTGTACAAGAAAATTTTCTGATTCAGTATGTGGATGTACCCCTAGAGAAAGTGCAAAACTTGACCTACTCTTGGGAAATAAGGCAGGGCAGGTGACTGAGGTGTCAGTGGGAGAGCACTTTGGGGCAAGTGTCTATCATTCTATTAGTTTTAAAATAGTTACAGAAAAGGATAGACTGGATCTAAAAGTTAAAGTTCTAAATTGAAGCAAGGCCAATTTTGACAGTATCGGGCAAGAGCTTTGAAAAGTTGATTGAGGGTGGATGTTCACAGGTAAAGGGACGGCTGGAAAATGGGAAGCCTTCAAATACGAGATAAGGAGAGTCCAGAGGCAGTATGTTCCTGTTAGGGTGAAGGGCAATGCTGTAAGTGTAGGGAATGCCGGATGACGAGAAGTTGAGGTTTTTGTCAAGAATAGGAAGCATGTGTCACATATAGACAGCAGGGATCAAGTGAATCCCAAGAAGGGTATACTTAGGAGGGAAATCAGGAGGGCAAAAAGGGGACATGTGATAGGTTTGGCAAATAGGGTTAAGGAGAATCCAAAAGGGTAACTAAGGACAGAATGGGGTCCTTTAAAGGTCAGCAAGGCCGCCAATGTGTGGACATGCAGGGAATGGGAGAGTTACTAAATAAGTATTTTGCATCAATGCTTACTGTAGAGAAGGGTATGGAGGATAGAGGATGTGGGGAAATAAACAGTGACATCATGGAAAATGTCCATATTACGGAGGAGGTGGTGCTGCACGTCTTAAAATGCATAAAGGTGGATAAATCCCCAGGGACCTGATCTAGATCTAGTACCGTAGAACTCTGGGAACCTAGGGAAATGATTGCTGGGTCCCTTGCTGAGATATTTGTATCATCGATAGTCACAGGTGAGATGCCAGAAGACTGGAGGTTGGCTAACGTGGTGCCACTATTTAAGGAAGGTGTTAAGGAAAAGCTTTGGAATTATAGATCAGTGGTGGGCATGTTGTTGGAGGGAATATTGAGGGACAGAATTTACATGTATTTGGAAAGACAAGGACTGATTGAGGGTGGTCAACATGGCTTTGTGTGTGGGAAATCATGTCTCGCTAACTTGATTGAATTTATTGAAGAAGTAACAAAGAGGATTGTTGATAGCAGAGTGGTGGACGTGATCTATATGGACTTCAGTAAAAGTGCTCAACAAGGTTCTTCATGGTAGACTGGTTAGCAAGGTTAGATCACACGGAATACAGGGGGAACTAGACATTTGGATACAGAACTGGCTGGAAGGTAGAAGACAGAGGATGGTGGTGGAGGCCTTTGACCAATGGTGTGCCACCAGGATTGGTGTTGAGCCCACTGCTTTTCATCATTTCTGTAAATGATTTGGATGTGGACATAGTGGATATGGTTAGTAAGTCCACAGCTGACTCTAAAATTGGGGGTGTAGTGGACAGCAAAGAAGATTACCTCAGAGTACAATGGGATCTTGATCAGATGGGCCGAGGAGTGGCAGATGGAGTTTAATTTAGATAAATGTGAGGTGCTGCATTTTGGAAAGGCAAATCAGGGCAGGACTTATACACTTATTGGTAAGGTCCTGGGGAGTGTTGCTGAACAAAGAGACCTTGGAGTGCAAATTCATACTTCTTTGAAAGTGGAGTCACAGGTAGACAGGATAGTGAAGAAGGTGTTTGGTACATCTGCCTTTATTGGTCAGTGCATTGAGCATAGGAGTTGGGAGCTCATGTTGCAGCTGTACAAGACATTGGTTAGGCCACTTTTGGAATATTGCATCCAGTTCTCATCTTCCCCCTATAGGAAGGATGTTGTAACTCTAGGAAGAGTTTAAAAAATATTTACAATGATGTTTTCAAGGTTGAAGTGTTTGAACTATGGGGAGAAGCTGAATCGTTTGGGGCTATTTTCCCTGGAGTGTCGGAGGCTGAGGGGTGACCTTACAGAGGTTTATAAAATCATGAGGGGCATGGATAGGATAAGTAGGCAAGGTCTTTCCCCAGGAGTGGGGGAGTCCAAAACTAGAGGACATAGGTTTAAGGTGAGAGGGGAAAGACCTAAGGGGCAACTTTTTCACACAGAGAGGTGTGTGAATGGAATGAGCTGCCAGAGGAAATGGTGGGGGTTGGTACAATTACAACACATAAAGGGCATCTGGGTGGTGACATGATTAGGAGGGGTTTAGAGGGATTTGGGCCAAATACTGGCAAATGATTTATATAGGTATCTAGATTTATATAGGGTATCTGGTTGGCATGGACAAGTTGGACCGAAGAGTCTGTTTCTGTGCTGTATATCTCCATGACTGTCTGACTGTCCAAGTGTAAATAAAGAGTGACTTGGTGATGGGATACCAGCCTCTCTGATGTTATTTCAGGTACCACCCCAAATGTTAGTACAATGGACCTGCAGAGAAGTGTCCAGTGCTTCTCTATAGTCCGTTTCATTTATTATTGTTATTACTCATTTATGGGATGAGGGCATCGCCTGCTGGGCCAGTATTTATGGCCCATCCCTTATTGCCCAGTGGGCAGTTAAGAGTCAACCACATTGCTGTGGGTCAGGAATCACATGTAGACCAGACCGGGTAAGGATGGCAGTTTCCTTCCTTATAGGACGTTAGTGAACGAGATGGGTTTTTCCAATAATGGACAGTAGACTCTTAATTCCAGATTTTTATTGAATTCAACTTCCAACATCTGCCGTGAACAGGATTTGAACCCTGGGTCCTTAGAACTTTACCTGGGTCTCTGACTTAATAGTCAAGTGATAATGCCACTAGGCCAATGCCTCCCTCGTTTGTATATCTGTAATCCAGTCTGGGCATAGGCAGTGTCTTAGGGAAAAGGGATTTTTGGCCAATTCATGAGATGTGGGTATCAGTAGCAAAGCTGGCACTTATTGCCCATCCCCCGAACCGAATGACCTGCTAGGGCCATTTCAGACCACAGTTTGGAGTCAACCACGGGTGGGTCTGGAGTCACATGTGATCCAGATAGAGTAAGGATGGTAGCTTTCCTAAGGGAATAAGAGAGCCAGGTGGGTTTTTATGACAATGGTTATGTCGCCACCATTAGGCTAGCTTTTTATTCTTGACCTTTTATTGAATTCAAATATTACTTTCTGCCAAGTTGGATTCAAGCCCATCCCCAGGACAATAGCCCAGGTGTCCAGACTACCAACATTACCACTATACCACTGAAGTGAGTGGTTTGGGTATATAGTGTCATTTGTGCAAACAGTGTTTTCAAAATCCCTTTATTTTCAAGATTTCAGTAATTATTGACCTGTCTGTCGTCATCTCTTTCAGAATATTGCTAGTGGCCACCAGAGACCATACTTACAGACTCCTGACTATTCCAGCCTCCCACTGACGTCCACATCCTGAGAATAGGTGGGGGTGGAGCTCCCTCTATGCCATGCACCATCCTGACTTTTTGCTGGGTCAGTATCCTGGAATTCCCTCCCTAAGGGCATTGTGGGCCAACTATAGCACAGCAGTTCAAGAAGGCAGCTCACCACCATCATCTTCTCGAAGGCAACTAGGGACAGGGAATAAATGCCCAGCCAGCGATGCCCACATTCCATGAAATAATACTAACTATTCTGCTCTTCTTCACAGAATCCCTACAGTGTGGAAGCAGGCCCTTCAGCCCAACAAGTCCGCACCAACCAATACAGCATCCCATCCAGACCCATCCCCCTAATCTACACATCCCTGAACTCTACGGGCAATTTAGCATGGCCAATCCACCTAGCCTGCACATCTTTGGATTGTGGGAGGAAACCGGAGCACCCGGAGGAAATCCTCGTAGACACAGGGAGAATGTGCAGATTCCACACAGACAGTCGCCAGAGGGTGGAATCGAACCCAGGTCCCTAGCACTGTGAGGCAGCAGTGCTAACCACTGAGCCACTGTGCCATTTGCCGTCTTCTTATAGACGAGGTGGAGTTCTGGGTGTGCAAGATTATGTCAGGAAGGTGCAGACCTTGTTTCCATGGGGCCTGTGTTGATCCTTTGAAAAAAATCATCCCATTAGTCCCACCCCGCTGCTGTTTCCCCATGGCCATGTACATTTTCTGAGTTTTGTTGTAACTTTCTCATGGAAGTTATTATTGAAACTGCTCCTGGCTCCCTTTCAGTTGGTGCATTCCAGATCTTTATCTCTCTGCTTCTTTTGCCAGTCACATCAAATTGTGTTAGCAACCCTGCTGACCCTGCAAACTATTTCACCTTTATCACTTTATTAAAATACCCTGCATAATTTAAACACCTCTAATAGATCTGATGCCCTTTCTTGCAAACGAACAGTTCCAGTTTTTCCAGTACAGAACTGTAGAATAATAGAGGGCACAAAGGTAACTTCCTGCCCATCAATTCACCAGAGTCCCACTCTCTAACTCCACCCACGTACCTCTGCAATTGTTTCCCGTTATAACTGGAACCCATCACTCCCACAGTTGTGTGTGCCTGTGGTCTCAGCTTGGCATTGAGGCTGATTTACCAGCTGTAGGGAGAGCAGGAGTTAATCAGTGGACTGACACCTTTTGTTCTTCCACAGAGAGTGGGGAATTCCTGAACTGTGAGGGATCCGGCCTCTACGTGCTGCAAAGCTGCTGTAAGTAACCGAGATCAGGACAGGAGCATAGCCAGCAATGTACATAGTTAACCACAGGCATCGATTTCCTATCAACGTTAAGTGAACCACATACCATTGCAAGCAAGGAATTAGCACAGCGCTGTGGCTAGGAAAGGTTCATGGGTGACACTGCGAATACTGTGTTAACATAACAAAGATGTAGGTTAACTTTCTGTAGCTTTACTCTGTATCTAACCCCATGCTGTCCCTGTGCTGGGAGTGTTTGATGGGGATAGTGTAGAAGGAGCTTTACTCTGTATCTAACCCCATGCTGTCCCTGTCCTGGGAGTGTTTGATGGGGACAGTTTAGAGGGAAATTTACTCTGTATCTAACCCTGTGCTGTTTCAGCACTGAGAGCGTTTGCTGGAGACAGTGTAAAAAGGGCATCATTTGAAGTTTAAAAGAATAATTTGAAAGAGTATAGAAACTTTAATAGAGATTAAAATAGCAGAAGCTTTACTCTAAGCTGTGCTGTCCCTATCCTGGGAGTATTTGATGACGACAGTGTAGGAAGATTTTTCGGTCGATGCAGACTCAATGGACCAAATGGCCTCTGTCTGTACTAGGGATTCTGAGAGAAACATCTTCTGTTTGCACGCACTGTTGCTGCTGCTTTCACAACTGTAACAAAGAACAAAGAAAACTTACAGCCCAGGAACAGGCCCTTCGGCCCTCCAAGCCTGTGCCGATCCAAATCCACTGTCTAAACCTATCGCCCAATTCCTAAGGATCTGTATCCCTCTGCTCCCCACCTACTCATGCATCTGTCCAGACGCACCTTAAATGAATCTACCGTGCCTGCCTCTACTACCTCTGCTGGCAACGCGTTCCAGGCACCTACCACCCTCTGTGTAAAGTACTTTCCCCGTGTATCCCCCTTAAACTTTTCTCCTCTCACCTTGAATGCATGACCCCTCGTTATTGAATCCCTCACCCCGGGAAAAAGCTTATCTCTATCAACCCTGTCTATACCCTTCATGATTTTGAAGACCTCAATCAGGTTCCCCCCTCAATCTCCTTTTTTCTAATGAAAACAATCCTAACCTACTCAACCTCTCTTCATAGCTAGCACCTTCCATACCAGGCAACATCCTCGTAAACCTTCTCTGTACCCTCTCCAAAGCTTCCACATCCTTTTGGTAATGTGGCGACCAGAACTGTACACAGTATTCTAATTGCGGCCGAACCAAAGTCTTGTACAATTTTAACATGACCTGCCAGCTCTTATACTCAATACCCCGTGCGATGAAGGCAAGCATACCATATGCCTTCTTGACCACTCTATCCACCTGTGCAGCCACCTTCAGGGTACAATGGACCTGAACTCCCAGATCTCTCTGCTCATCAACTTTTCCCAAGGCTCTTCCGTTTACAGTATAGTTTGCTCTAGAATTAGACCTCCCAAAATGCATCACCTCACACTTGCCCGGATTGAACTCCATCTGCCACTTCTCCGCCCAACTCTCCAGTCTATCTATATTCTCCTGTATTCTTTGACAATCCCCTATGCTTTCTGCTACTCCCCCAATCTTCGTGTCATCTGCAAACTTACTGATCAGACCACTTATGCCCTCTTCCAGATCATTTATGTATATCACAAACAACTGTGGCCCCAGCACTGATCCCTGTGGAACACCACTGGTCACCTTTCTCCATTTCGAGAAACTTCCTTCAACTACTACTCTCCGTCTCCTGTTGCTCAACCAGTTCTTTATCCACCTAGCTAGAACACCCTGTACACCGTGTGACTTCACTTTCTCCATTAGTTTACGAATGTTAGTTTAACCTTTGACCTTTCTCTGTAGGTAATCATAGCTGTGACCCCAACGCTGAAACCTCCTTCCCAGAGAACAACTTCCTCCTCCATTTGACTGCGCTCCAAGACATTAAAGCAGGAGAGGTAAGACCTGATCACAGGAGCTGACCTTTCTTGTGCATTTCACCCAGCAGCACTTGGGGTTCTGTGTAACTGGACCAACCTGCCTGGGGAATGGCCTGGCTTATGTCTCATGCTGGATTAAGGTGAGAGAGTGGACAGGGGGGCTTGTAACTAGTCTAGTTCCCCACTGCTGAAGTGCTGTGATCAGTTCTGCTGTTAAATTGGCTGCTGGTGCTTTGCATGGGAAGAGGCCACTCAGTCTCGTAAGCCTTAGTCAGTGCTGTTAAATTAGCATCACTCTCTTCCCTGTAAATGGTGAAAGGGCATTTTAGTTAGACACCTCAAGTCAACCATCTCATTCCAACTCATAGAGTCATAGAGTTGTACAGTACAGAAACAGACTCTTTGGTCCAACTTGCCCATGCCGACCAGATATCCTGAATTAATCTAGTCCTATTTGCCAGCATTTGGCCCATATCCCTCTAAGCCCTTCCAGATGCCTTTTAATTGTTGTAATTGTACCAGCCGCCACTACTTCCTCTGGTAGCTCATTCCATACACACACCACCCTCTGTGTGAAAAAAGTTACCCCCTAGGTCCCTGTAAAATCTTTCCCTTCTCACCTTAAACCTATGCCCTCCGGATATGGACTCCCATATGCCAGGGAAAAGACCTTGATTATGCACCCTATCTGTGCCCCTCTTACTAGGTAAAGGTTTGAAAACCTTTATCACTAACCAAGCCCACCTGACAATGATGGATCAGGCTGAAAATCCTTTCTACCTCTCTTTCTCGCGCTCGCGCTCTCTCTTTCTCGTGCTCGCGCTCTCTCTTTCTCGCGCTCGCGCTCTCTCTTTCTCGCGCTCGCGCTCTCATTCACTATGGGTGTCAGTCTCAAATGGGTCTTGAAATCATCATCTAAGCTGGGTAAAAACTGGCTGCTTTAGCCAATGACTCTCACATCCCATGATGAAAACCTGACTGTGTCACAGTCATTTCTAAGGATTGGCACCTGGCTGAGGGAAGGTGATAGCCCTGCTGTTCGTTTCTGGGAATATATTTTGTTCCAATACGAACACTCTATGTCTAATACAAGGGGGTATGCATTTAAGGTGAGCGGGGGAAAGTTTAAAAGAGATGTGGGAGGTAAGTGGTAGATGCCTGCAATGCGCGGCCAAGGTTAGTGGTGGAGGCAGAAATGGCAGGGGAGTTTAAGGGGCTTTTAGATAAGCACATGAATGTGCAAGAAATGGAGAGATATGAACCAAGGACAGGCAGAAGGGATTAGTTTAACTTGGCATCATGTTTGCTACAACATGGTGGGCCAAAGGGCCTGTTCCTGTTCCGTACCATTGGACGTTCTTTACCCTGACAATGAGCATGTGAGTGTGCAAGGGATTATCTGTTTGCTTCCATCCAAATATCTTTACGGATTCTCCTTTCTCCCTGTCTGTATTCAACCTCAACACTGAGGTCACCACTTCTTCATGACTCTACCTACAGGGATCAAGGGGCCAACATCTAATTGCAGGCTTGAGGGGCTGAATGGCCTCCTGTTCCTGGGGAGGGAGTTGGCGGTGGGGGGGTTGGGGTAGAATGTGCATGTATATATTGTATATTTATCTATATCCCACAGAGAGAGGGGATGGGGGTGAGGGGATGGCGGGTCTGGAATTCATGGCAGATGTGTCTTTTTCACAGGAAGTGTGCATCACATATCTGGACTGTTGTCAGCGAGATCGGAGCAGGCACACGCGACACAGGATCCTCCGGTACTGCGCCTCATTCCACGCCCCGGAACCTGCCTTTTGATGACACCCAACCCCACCATCTTCACCCCCCACCCCCCCCAACTATCCTGAACCCTACCTTTCACTCAGCACAGGCAGCATGAAAATACGCTACCTGTCGTCATAGTATAATACACCCCAGGAGCAGGCCATTCAGCCCATCAAGCCTGTGCCAGCTCTTTGAGTGTGCAGTTCACTCTTCCCACTAACAACTCCACAGTTTCCTCCATTTTTGAGTATTCTTCCCCCTCATGTTTGAAAGATATCAGTGGGTCTGCTTCACCACTCATCGCTGGCATCCTGTTCCCCCAGCCTGCACTGAGCTTCATCCTGGCCAAGGACAAAGCTCAGAGTGGCAATGTGGAGTCATTTTATGACACAGAAAGAGGCCATTTGATCCATCAAGTCTATGTTAGCTCCCCACAGAGCAACCCAGTCAGTCCACGTAGACCTTTACATTTATTTCCTTCGAATACCCAGAAGACCATAAGGAGTGGGAGCAGAAGTAGACCATTCAGCCCATCAAATCTGCTCCACCATTCAGTCGATCGTGGCTGATCTGGTGATCTTCAACTCCACTTTCTTGCCTTTACCCCATAACCTTTGATTCCCTTACAATCTAAAAGTCTATCCCAGCCTTTAATATACTTAATGACCAGCCTCGACAGCCATCTGTGGTAAAGAATTTCACAGGTTCACTACCCTCTGAGAGAATAAATGCCTGCTCATCTTTGTTCTAAATGTGCAACCCTTAGTCTGAGATTATGCCCTCTGGTCCTAGACTCTCCCAAAAGGGGAAACAACCTGCAAATCTTTGGACTGTCAGAGGAAACCCATGCAGACACAGGGAGAATGTGCAAACTCCACACAGACGGTCTCCTGAGGGTGGAATCGAACCTAGGTCCCTGGCGCCGTGAGGCAGCAGTGCTAACCACTGAGCCACTATGCAGACCCACGATGGGGTAGCATCTATAAATAGAGGCAAGGAAAGAAAGGAAGTGATGGTACATGCCTACAAATCATTGGTTAGACCACATTTGGAGTATTATGTTTAGTTCTGGGCACCTTATTTAAGGGAGGATTTTAAAGTCCTGGAGAGAGTTCAGAGGTAGATTTATGACAATGATACCAGGAATGAGGGATTTTAGATACAACAAAAGATTGGAGAGATTGATCTTATTCTCCTTGGAGCAGAGAAGATTAAGAGGTGACCTCGTTGAGGTGTTCAAAATTATGAACAATTTTGACAGGGTGAGGAAGAGTATTCTAGTTGGTATCTCAGTAACCAAGGGGTCACAATTTCAAGGTTGTCAGCAAGACAACTAGGAGTCAGATGAGGAGAAACTTCTTGACTCAGAGTTGTTGGCATTTAGAATGCCCTGCCTGCAAGAGTTGTGGAGGTGCATTCCATAGGAGATTTCAAAAGAGAGTTGGATATATACTTGAAAGGGATGAAGTTCGACGGCTACTGAGATAGGGCTGGAGAGTGGGACGAGCTGGGTTGCTCTTTTGGGAGCCAGACACTATGGTTCGAATGGCCTCTTTCTGGAGTGTAAAATTCTAAATTGGTTTTGACCACAAGCGATCAAAACATGAATTAACCACTTACAATTTTCATTTATTATACCATCTTCCTAAACCCCTACATACGCACGCAATCAGACACAGACAAGTAAATAAACATTAATGGATAGAGTAAAAGATATTAGAAGATCGTGGTGTGATTTCACATGCCCACAGGATTCAAAGAGGTGTCCTTCCAATTTCTTTACTAAATACACAGGGTGGTTGGCACACTAATTGTTCACTCACTGGTTGGGTCTGATGGGAGAGAATAGCTAGCTGTCCTTCAGTTCCAGGTTACTTCACTGCAGAGGTGATGCTGTCATTTTATAGTCTGGAGGCTTTCTGTATCTTTCTTGTTCACACCCAGGTTGTTTATCTGCCCAGGAACCAATCAGAAAGTTGGTATCATGCTGATGATTCTTGGCCCACACAGCTGGTTCCAAGAGAGAAACCAGAACCAGTTAACAGTCTGTCTCTGGGCAAAACCTGCCCTGAACACAGGCCCTTGGTGTCTTGGGACTCAAACATCTTCCCCCAGCCTCCCCTGACTCCTCTCCCACTGCTTGAATAGAGCAGCAGTATAAATGCAACTCAGTGTGTTACAGTTTTTAAAACTGCAACTTCTCTTTCCATAGTTTCTTTGGTTTAAAGCAGCATCCTTTCCCCATCTTGGACCACAATCCAAAAAAAAAGGGAAATAAAAAATGCAGTCTTTACACTTCCTAAGCTGTGCCTCAGGGATCAGTGCTGGGACCGCAATTGTTTATAATTTACATCGATGGTTTGGAGTTGGGGACCACGTGTAATGTGTCAAAGTTTACAGATGATACTAAGATGAGTGGTAGAGCAAAATGTACAGAGGACACTGAAAGTCTGCAGAAGGATATAGATAGGTTAAGTGAGTGGGCAAAGGTCTGGCAGATGGAGTACAATGTCGATAAATGTGAAGTCATCCATTTTGGTAGGAATACCAGTAAAAAGGACTATTATTTAAATGATGAAAAATTGCAGCATGCTGCTGTGCAGAGGGACCTCGGTGCCCTTCTGCATGAATCACAGAGAAGGTTGGTTTGCAGGTACAACAGGTAATTAAGAAGGTAAATGGAATATTGTCCCTCATTGCTAGAGGGATGGAGTTTAAAAGCAGGGAGGTTATATTACAGCTGTATAGGATGTTGGTGAGGCCACACATGGAGTACTGTGTACAGTTTTGGTCTCCTTACTTGAGAAGGGATGTGCTGGCACTGGACGGGGTGCAAAGGAGAGTCACTAGGTTGATTCCAGAGTTGAGAGGGTTGGCTTTTGAGGAGAGATTAGTACTCATTGGAATTTAGAAGAATGAGGAGGGAGAATCTTGTAGAAACATATAAAATTATGAAGGGAGTAGGTAAGATAGAAGCAGGGAGACTATTTCCACTGGCGGGTGAAGCTAGAACTAGGGGGCATAGCCTCAAAATAAGGGGGAACAGATTTAGGACTGAGTTGAGGAGGAACTTCTTCACCCAAAAGGTTGTGAATCTGTGGAATTCCCTGCCCAGTGAAGCAGTTGAGGCTTCCTCATTGAATGTTTTTAAGGCAAAGATAGATTGTGAACAGCAAAGGAATTAAGGGTTACGGTGAGCAGGAGGGTAGGTGGAGCTGAGTCCGTGAAAAGATCAGCCATGATCTTATTGAATGGCAGAGCAGGCTCGATGGGCCAGATGGCCTCCTCCTGCTCCTATTACTTAGTTCTTATGTTGCCGGACAGGACATGATATTCGAGTTGGGGTCTGACCAGAGCTTCAGAAACATTCAACTCCCAGAACAGCTATAGCATGGGTTAAATACATTGTAAAAGGTATTTAACTCTGTATCTAACCTGTGCTGGCTCTGTCCTGGGAGTGTTCAATGGGGACAGTGTAGAGGGAACTTTACTCTGTATCTAACCTCGTGCTGTCCGTGTCCTGTGAGTATTTAGGTTGTATCTGAAATCTGTTTTATTTTCGAAGGGAGAATTATCTGTTCATCTGCTCCTGTCCCAAATGTGTGGCTCAGGCCGGTGACCCTGACCTGACCTCCGATGAAGAAGAGGAGATTGAAGCTGACGCCGAGAGTGCTGAGCTCGAAGATGAGATGACTGATGTGTAAGGCAGTAGCTGGACAAAGGATTCATAGGAAGGGGGCTGTTCCAGAGGCCTTTTTTCACCAATGCAATAACCACAACTAGACACCACTATTTTTCTCTCTCTCTCTCTCTCTCACACACACGACACAAAGCACTGGGACGGCTGGTTCCTCAATCACACCAGTTGCTTTGTATGAGTAAGGAAGATGATTGTTGTTTTGTGGAGGGTATTGTTGTTCGAGCATACGATCTCCTGCTCCCCACAAATACTACCCTCCCTTTACCTTCACCTTCATTGGAATTGTCACCTTCTGCCTGTTCTCTTGTCCCCTCTACCTGGATGGGGGGGAGATGAATCAGAATCTGTGCTACAGACACCCTCTCTGGCAGCCCTGTAATGTACGGTGAAGGACCAGGGTGTAGCCTGGTGGCGAAGCGGAGGGAAGGGTTTGTGTGGAGCAGGTAGGGACTGAGTTTGAGTCTCGATTGCTGTTGAGTGACCCCTCTTGCCAAGTGAGTAGATCAAGCCAGTAGCATTGGATTTCTCCTGTTGCGGTCTCCCCTCCCCCAGTTGGATAGGCCTCCATCAAGACCCTATCTTGGTAGAAGTTTGAGATTACAAAGAGATGGTCAGGAAGTCCTGGAGCCCGTTCCCCTCAATGAAGGTGAAAATAAGGGCTCAAGATGGAGAGTTCAGAGGACAGGTTATAGTTGTATTAAATTCTGGTATAACATGAGCTCACTCTCTCTCCCGCTACTAGGGAATTAGTTTAAATGGTTCAGAAGTCCATTGGGTCCTCGGTCAGCTGGTTACAGTGTGAATGTGAGTTCTGATGTTTGGCTGCATGTTGTTGCTGTTTAGTGTGTGTGTGTGTGTGTGTATCTCTTGCTGTGGGATGTTTGTTAGTGTGTCTGATCTGTTATCTGCCTTGGGGATGAGGTAGCAGTCTCTAGTGCCTGGGTCTTTTCTAACTCCCTACATGACTAAGTGACCGCTGCCGAGAGGGGTCTGCCAATCCATCTGTGGGCCTGCAGTGACCCAAGGTCATGATATATTTGTATTCATAGCCTCTCTGTCTCTGTCTTTGTCCAGCTTGCACAGTGACAGGATGCTGTGGAATCAGACACTGCATGAGAAAGGGGACAGTTCATTGACCCGATTGCTTTATGTGGATCATTGCAGCACAACAAAAGGCTGTTTGGCCCATCCAGTCCTTACTACTGTTCATGCATCTCACCAGCCTTTTCCCAATTCTCTGTCTCGCCTTATTAGTGAATCCCTGAGTTGCATCATTAGCCTGTGCCTGGGAGGGCAGGTATGAACAAGAAACTGTTCAGTTTCATATTATATGTACAGCAGTGGGGCAGGGGAGAGCAGGTAATAGCTCTCGTTGCTTTCAGTAACCCTGGAATGTGGTTGGAGGGGGGTAGTGCAGCTCAGAGTCTGCTGAGGGGGGTGAGAAATGTTTGGCTGTACGTACCCTGATCACATTCTTATTGTTCCTACTGAAGAGGGTGGCTGTGTGGAGAGGGTGTGGATAAGGACCATAATCGGAAAGGCCGCCAGTGATCTAAGGTGGGAAGAAGGGGGTCACTGAATTGTGCTAAAGGTGGTGTACCTCTGGTCCCAGTGTGAGCTTTGTGAAGTTGTTGGGGGCAGGGGTGGGTAAAGAGATGATTTTGATGAAGTTTTGCATATAATCTAGGAAGATTCGATATAAATACTTAGCTTTAGAATAGGTTGTAAGTTGGACCAGTCAGACTCCACTTGGGTCAGCAACATTGCGGCTGCCCATTCGATCACCACAGATTCTCACAGCGCTGAGGCATGACCAATCTGCATGTACTCAATAAAGTGACAGAAAACAGTGAATGGAGTCTGGTTTCTTTTCATTCTTTAATGGCATTTGGCCATCACTGTCTAATCCTAATTTCCCTTGAACTGACTGGCTTGCTGGACTGTTTCAGCGGGAACTCACGTCAATCCCATGCAGGAGTCGTATAGGCCAGACCAGGTAAGGATGGCAGATTTCTCTCCCTAAATGACATTATTATACCAGATGGATTTTTAACCAATGGACTAGCTTGAACTCCAGTTTTTATTGAATTTATATTTCACCGTCTGTCCTCGTTGGATTTGAATCCATATCTCTGGATCACCAGGTCTGACTTGTTCCACTCCTCACTCTTCCAGTCAAGCCC
>JAHRHZ010000205.1:110534-152924 GCA_024137785.1 Ginglymostoma cirratum | reverse complement strand
TTTTTTTTTTAGGGAAAGCTACTGTTTCAAATGATGGAGCCACTATATTGAAGCTTCTCGACGTTGTTCATCCAGCTGCAAAAACCCTTGTGGACATTGCAAAATCACAAGATGCTGAGGTAAGTTAAATGAGTGTCTATTAATTTCGGCTCTTTTTAAAAAAAAAAATCCCAGCTACTACACAGGTCAGGTAGTCCTGTGACAGTCTGGGACAGATAAATCAAAGCAAATCAGTAGATCATTCATTTCTAAATCTAGAAGGGGGTGTAACACACTGTCCTTTCTCTCTGGCAGTGGGTCCCTCTCTGGGACAGAGGGTTACACGCGCTGCTTTCACATTCTGGGACAGTGGATTACACTCTGGGACACTGGGCCATTCTCTGGGACAGAGGGTCACACACACTCCTTGCATACTGTGGGACAGAGGACCACACACACTCCTTTCATGTTCTGGGGCGGTGGGCCGGACGCCCTCCTTTCATGCTCTGGGACAGTATGTCACACTATGGGATAGCAGATCTGAATGACAGTGGGGAATTACATCTTACAATGGTCCTGCAGTAACAAGACTGCCTTCAGCTCCTTTCTAAATTAACTAAAGTTATTAATGGTCATAAGGATGAAATTTAGAATGTGTAAAGCATTAATTTGTTGATATGTCTGTGTTTATCTAGGTGGGAGATGGAACCACATCTGTTATCCTACTAGCCGCAGAATTTCTGAGACAGATCAAATCCTATGTGGAAGAGGGGCTTCACCCCCAGATTATCATCCGATCCTTCCGTAGAGCTACAGAGCTGGTAATGTGGTACTTGAATTATTGTTGGCTGTGCTATGATTTAATAGATGCCCTTGGGGATCTTAACAGGGGATTTTAATGCCCATGTGAAGACAAATATTGAAACTGCCCAGATCTCCTGGCTTTTGTAGCCTGAGGATTTTTTATGCATTAATATTGTTTCCTGGAAAGTAATCCCTGTTAGGCACTCATTTTCTTGCTTTATGACATCTTGTCTCTCTTTAGTCTTTTCCATTGATATTTTGTGATAAAATGCATTAAACAGTAAGCAAAAGTTTGTCCAAGATAACACAGTGTGGAGCTGAAGGAACACAGTAGGCCAGGCAGCATCAGAGGAACAGGAAAGTTGACTTTTGGGCTCCGACCCGAAATGTCAACTTTCCTGCTCCTCTGATGCTGCTTGCCCTGTTGTGTTCCTCAAGCTCCACACTGTGTTAGCATCAGCAGTTCTTACGATCTCTGACAAAGTTTGCCTGAGTTAGATTCAGTTTGAACCAGTCTTGTTATGGGTTTGGAATTATGTTCTGGGCAGCAGTGGCAAAGTGGTAGTGTCATTGTACTAGTAATCCAGAACCCCAGGTTAATATTCTGGGGAGACTGGTTCAAATCCTAGCATTACACAGGGTGAAATTTGAATTTAATAAATATCTAGTCACTAGCTCCTGATCTAGTAATATCAAATGTAAAAACTTCTGATCCCTTCTTGGCATACCCCTCCTTATTTCTACCTGACAACCTTTAGCAGCTCTACGTTTCTTCAACTCTTTTATGCATTTCTTCTCTTTTCCCGTCCCACATCATTTCCTTTGTTGTGTTACAGCTGACCTTATCTGAGCTGCTGGGTGCTAAGCTCTGAAATTTCCTCCCATATGTGTTTCTACCTCTCCATCTTGAATCCTTTAAGAAGTCCCTTAAAAGTTCAATTTTGACCAGACTATGCACCAACTTTCCCAACGTCTCCTATTCTGTTTTTATGTAATTACATTTCTGTGAAATGCCTTGGAGTGATTTACTACTTTAATTTGCATTTGTCTAATACCTTTGTTGTGCTTTCCACAAATTGCTGTTGAATCAGGAGAGGATTCACTGTTGTTTGATTCATGTTCTTAAATAGAACATAGAACAGTACAGGCCCTTCGGCCCACGATGTTGTGCCGAACTTTTACCCTAATCCTAAGGTCTATCTAACCTCCACCCCTACCTCACACTATCTTCCAAAGGCCTATCTAATAGCCGCTTAAATGCCCCAATGAGGCCAACTCCACTACCTGCTCTGGCAATGCATTCCATGCCCCGACCACTCTCTGAGTAAAGAACCTACCTCTGATGTCTCCCCTATATCTACCTCCACTCACTTTAAAACTATGCCCCCTCGTAATAGCTACCTCCACCCTAGGAAGAAGTCTCTGGCTGTCTACTGTATCTATACCTCCGATCGTTTTGTACACCTCTATCAAGTCACCTCTCATCCTTCATCGCTGTAAAGAGAAAAGCCCTAGTTCTTGCAACCTTTCCTCGTAAGACCTTCCCTCCATTCCAGGCAACATCCAGGTAAATCTCCTCTGCACCTTTTCCAATGCTTCCACAATTTTCCTGTAATGAGGTGACCAGAACTGGACACAATACTCCAGATGTGGCTGAACCAGGCTTTTGTATAGCTGGAGCATAACTTCACAGCTCTTGAACGCAATCCCTTTTTTAATGAAAGCTAACACACCAGAAGCCGCCTTAACAACTCTGTCCACCTGGGTGGCAGCTTTCAGGGAACTGTGGACATGATCCCCAAGATCCCTCTGCTCCTCCACACTGCCAAGAATCTTTCTGTTAACCCTGTATTCTGCTTTCAAGTTTTTCCTTCCAAAATGAATCAGCTCACACTTTTCAGGGTTAAATTCCATCTGCCACTTCTCAGCCCAGCTTTGCATCCTATCAATGTCCCTTTGTAATCTAAAACAGCCCACCGCACTGTCCACAACGCGACCCACCTTCGTATCAACCACGAATTTACTAATCCACCCTTCCACACCTTAATCCAAATCATTGACAAACATCACAAATAGAAGAGGACCCAGAACAGATCCTTGTAGTATACCACTCGTAACGGCGCACCATGTTAAATATTTTCCGTCCACTACCACCCTTTGTCTTCTAAGAGTCTGCCAATTCTGAATCCAATCTGCCACATTTCCCCCATCCCATGCCTCCTTACCTTCTGCATGAGCCTACCATGGGGAACCTTATCAAACACCTTACTTAAATCCATGTATACCACATCCATTGCTCTACCTTCATCCACATGTTTGGTCGCCTGTTCAAAGAATTCAGTAAGGTTTGTGAGACATGATCTATCCCTCACAAATCCATGCTGACTATCAAGAATCAAACTGTGCCTTTCCAAATGATCATAAATCCTGTCTCTCAGAGCCCTTTCCAGTAATTTGCCCACCACTGACATAAGACTAACTGGCCTGTAATTTCCAGGGTTATCCTTATTCCCTTTTTTTGAACAAGGGAATGACGTTTGCCTCTCTCGGTACTATACCCATGGACTGTAAGGACGATAAAATACTTCATTCAGTTTCCCATATGTCATCAGCGCTCGTTAAGTATACTTTGGCTCTGCTATTGGCGCATTGAACACAGGCTGTTGTGTTCAACGTTGTAGCAACTGAGAAGCCCTTAGGGCATCTGCAGAGCAGGTCACTAAAGGAGGTGGCCGTGGAAATGGTGGATATATTGGTTATTATCATCCAAAATTCCACAGATTTGGCAACATCTCAGGCAGATTGGAGGATGGTGAATATAACCCCACTGTTTAAAAAAGGAGGGAGGCAGAAAAGCCAGAATTACAGACTAGACGGACAAACATAAGTAGAAGGGAAAATACTGGAGTCTTTTATAAAGGATGTGATAACACAATGCTTAAAAATACCAAAGGGATTTCGCAAAGTTAATATGGATTTTTGAAAAAGAAATTGTGCTTGACAAACCTACTCGGTGTTTTGAGTTTGTAACTAGAATAGATGAGGGAGAACTAGTCAATATGGCGTATTTGGATTTTTCTGGAAGCTTTTGATGAAGTCCCACAAACGAGACAATTATGCAAAATCAAAACACATAGGATTGGTGGTAATATTCTAGCATGGATTGAGAATTGGTTAACAGACAGGAAGCAGTAGGAGTAAATGGATCATTATCGAAGTGGAAAATGGTGCCAAGTGGCATATTTATAGAGATTAGAGCTTGGACATATCACGAGTTACTCATGATATATATCGACTTGTATGAGGGAATCATGTAATATTTCCAACTTAGCTGTCAATGCAAATCCAGGTGGGAGTGAGAGCGGTAAGGAGTGGTAAGAGGCTTCATGGTGATTTAGATAAGTAGAGTGAATGAGTGAGAAAATATGTGGCAGATATAAGGTGGATAAGTGTAAAGTTGTCTACTTCAGGATGAAAAGCAATGGCAGAGTATTATTTAAATGGTGATGAATTGGAAAGATTGATGTACAAGAGGACCTGTACGTCTTGGGAAACTTGTTATTGAAATCAAACATGCCAGTGCATGTTAGGAAGGCAACTGGTGAATTTGCTTTCATTGCAAGTAGGTGTTTGAGTACAAGAGCAAGCAAGTTTTCCTGTGGCTGTGCAGGACCTTGGTGAGATCGCAGCCGGAGTGTTGCGTGTAGTTTTGGTCTCCTCATTTAAAGAAAGCGTACACCTGCCATAGAGGAAGTGTAGGAAAGGTTCGCGAAATTGATTCCTGGGCCAGCAGTTTTGTTGCATGAGGACAGGTTGGATCAGTTGGGCCTGATTTCACTGGTGTTTTGAAGGATGAGAGGGAGTCTCATTGAAACACATAAAATTCTGACAGGCTGGACCAGTTGGATGTAGGGATGGTTCCTTCGGCCAGGGATGCCCAGAACAAGGGGTCACCGTCTCAGGATACATGGGCCATTTCAGACTGAGATGAGAAATCTCTTCACTCGGAAGGTGATGAACCTTTGAAATTCTCTACTACAGGAGGCTGTGGAGGCAAAATCATTGAATATTTTTAAGAAATAAATACACTTCTAGAAGCTAACGTGTCAAAGGGTATGGGTAGAGGGCTCGAGTGTAGCATTAAGGCAGAGGATTGGCCATGATCAAGTTGAAACGTGAACTGGGCTCAATCGTTTGAATGGCCTACTCCTATTTTCGATGTTTCCATAGTTTCCAGATGTTTCCAATGTTTGCAGTTGATTCTGATTTTCCTTTTTTGGAATAGGCCTTGGAAAAGATCAAAGCCATTGCTGTAACTGTGAAGAAAGACAGCAAGGAGTAAGTATAGCATTTACGATCAATCCACTGTTTTGCTTAGTTATCTGAATTAAGCATTGTCTCGTCCTGTTTTGAGTAGGGATCCCTTCCATTGTCTTATGGCATCTTTGATATTGATGTTTCTGATACTTTCTTTTTGTATCTGAATTGAGGATTTGTTGTTATATTAAAGCAAACTACTGTGGATGCTGGAGATCTGAAATAAAATCTGAAACTCTGGGGTCTGGCAGCACATGTTGAGAGATGCAGTTAACATTTCAAGCTCAGTATGACTTCTTTGGAACCCTTCAAATGATGCCTTGTCATTGTGGTTGACAGGACCCTCTGTCCTGCCCATCCCATTTTGTATCATATCCTTCCACCCCTTCTCTTAGCCCTCTTACCATTTTAAGATTGTCCTTACCTTATTCCTTCACCAGCCTCTCCCATTTCCTCTTTATTTATTCACAAGCCAGCATTTATTACCCATCCCTAATTGCCCAGAGGGCAGTTAAGAGTCAACAACATTGATATCAGAATCATATATAGGCCAAACCAGGTGAGGATGGCAGTTTCCTTCCCTAAAGGGCATTAGTGAAACATGATGGGTTTTTCCCAACAATCGTCAGTGGATTTATAGTCATCATTAGACTCTTAATTCAGGATTCTTTTTATTGAATTCAGTTTCCATCATCTGCCCTGGCAGGATTTGAATCCAGGTCCCCAGAATATTACCTGGATCTCTGGATTAACAGTCCAGTGACAATACCACTAGACCGTCGCCTCCCCTTCAACCTTCCAAAGTGCTGCTACCACCAAGCTCATTCTTCCTCCTGTCCCTTTCAGAATTTTGCTCCCTCGGTGATACTCTGGTCCACTGCTCAGTCACCCCTCATTGTTCCACACATCTTGCAAGTGCAAGTGAAGAACACTGCTTTTGAGTTGTTGTATTGGTAAAAGTACTTCCACATTGTTGTTTGGTAGGAATTGCAGGATTGTTACGGAGTGCTTATTTCTGTTACAAGTCAAGATGGTCTTTTGACTTGGAGATGATTATGTCTCCATGAAGCTCAGTTCTTTTTTATCTTGGTGGTAGAGGTCATGGATTTGGGAGGCAGTGTTGAAGAAGCCTTGGAGTGTTGCTGCATTGCTTACTGAGATTGCTCACTGACGATCCAGTGGTGTTGGGGAGTGTCATTGTGCTGCAGCATACATGCGTCAGTAGAGGAGGGATGTGCTGGGAATCAGGCGGACTTCTTTGTAATTCCATTATAAGCATGGATGCATCTGGAGGATAAACTTGTCTTAATGTTTTAATGTTGGTCCTTTACTTTAAAGTTTATTTTATTTCAACCCACTCTAACAGGCATCAAAGAGAGCTTTTTGAGAAATGTGCCGCTACTGCTCTCAGCTCCAAACTGATTGCCCTTCAGAAAGGTTTCTTCTCCAAGATGGTGGTAGATGCTGTCATGATGCTGGATGACCTTCTTCCACTGAAAATGATTGGGATAAAGAAAGTTCAAGGGGGAGGTCTGGAGGTTGGTGTTTGATGACATTAATCCTGGTTGATTGTGTATACATTCAGTTTTAATTATTTATCTTTACTGAAGAAAAATTTAGAATTTTACACAGCCATACGTAAGGTTTCTTTATTGCTTCACCTCAAATAAAATTGTTCATTATATCACTTGCGTATCTCTGCATTAGGTTTTACTCATCCTGCCCGTTTCACCCGTACAAGTTGTCCTGAAGTCTTTATTTGGTTTTGTTTCCTGCATTTTTAACTGCCTTGGCAGTACTGTAAACCCATTGCTGTGCAATTCAAAATAACAGCCCTGGTACCAAACCTATAGAATGCCAATGTATTTTCTGCTTTTCAGTCCTAAATCTTGGCACTGTCCCTCTAATTGTATGAGTTACAAGTCTTTGGTACTTTACCAAATGTCTACAGATTCATAAATGGTCGCAGCTTAGTAGAAGGCCATTGGCTTATTGTGAGAAGCAGCACTTCACCTAGTGCTTCACCCCATCTTTTCCCTGGAGCCTAAACATAGCTCTATAAGTACAGTAAGACATCCTCTTTCTGAACTCAGATCCTCTTGCAGTCGCATATATATGTATGTTTATCAAAGTATGTATCAAACAAGGTAGTGAGGTAGTAGCCCCTCTTCCCCCAATATGAGGAGGCTGCCCCTCACTTTCTGACTGCACTTCTGGCCCAGGTACATGATCATTGCCCACTCAGTGTAGGGAAGGGAGGTGTGGGGAGTAGGTGTGTTCCAGGGGCAGATTGGAGGGCCTCCTTATGGATCTGCCCCAGGCTTGATCAGCATCTTTATTCAAGGCAGATTCAAAATATTCATTTAAAATCAGTTATTCACCCACCTCCTCTTTGGGCCCTGAATGGTCTCTCTGCTCCCCTTACTACCTTTTTAGTGTTTATATTTCTGAAGATTTTGTTTTATGGTAGTTGCCAGTCTCTTTTGAAGGTCCATATACACAACATCAGCTGCATGACCTTCATCAATTCTCTCACCAAATACCAGTACAGCCAGGCGGACTACCCTTGTCTCTTCAACAACTCATGCACTACCAGAGACCCTGTCTGTTCTGTATTCATTAACTCCACAAGCTGCCGGAGACCTTGTCTGTTCTCTGTTCACCAGCTCGTACAATTCTAGAGACCCTGTCTGTCCTCTATTAACTAACTCTCACCCTGCTAGAGACCGTGTCCATTCTCTATTCACTAACCCCAAACACTGCCAGAGACTTCTGCCCTATTCTCTCCCTGCTAGTAGCTTGCTGTTATAAGGACCCAATACTTTTCTTCTGGACACAGTTATTTGAAGAGAGATAACAATAATATCTGCCGCTGCTGTTTAGTTATGAATAACTCTGTATATTTACATAGCATATATCAAGTGGGAGTTTATGGGAGACTATGTCAGAGATTATCGGGATCCATTACTGTTGGGACATGCATAACATGCGCTGGAGCCAGTGACTTATGAATTTTACATTTTATACATCGACCTTTTTGTTGAATACTAATAAACTTTTTCTCCACTGGTGCATTAGATAGTTGACATACAGAAGTTATGATTTGGATGTATGATTGTCTTAGTGAGTGTGACGTGGTGACACATCGTGACATTGGAAACTGTCAGCCTGTGTACAAATGGTGCAGGAGAATATATCAGCTGTATTCTCACCTCAGTCTTTTACAAATGTTCCACAGAAATTACATCTGAAAGTTACTTTTTTAAGCATTACCAGTTCTCAGTGAATTTTATGTCTCTTCTTATATATGTTTGGTGTTGTTCATAGGAATCTCAACTGATAGCTGGCGTTGCCTTTAAGAAAACATTCTCTTATGCTGGATTTGAAATGCAACCCAAGAAGTATGAGAAACCTAAAATTGCACTTCTGAATGTGGAGCTAGAGCTCAAAGCTGAGAAGGATAATGCTGAGATTCGGGTGAACAATGTTGAGGTTAGTACACTCAAAGACAGCATGGTTCATGTTAATTAATGCGCTAGCATTGGTTTTAATTTTAGTGTGAGCGTTGTCAGGGAGTCCTGCCCAGGTTTGTCACTCATATTTAATACTTAGTGAATTTTTCTCACAGACTAACTGATTCTGCTGACTAACATGAACCCTTCTTTGAGTCATTGTCTAGATATGGTGAAGAATTAATGATCTTTGGCAACATTGGAGAGATGTTAGTACCTCTGACACCGCACTTCAACAAGGAGATGATTTCTCAGTCTGAGAAAGGATTTGAAATTGGTCATTGGAAATTGGAATTGTAGAATAGCTCATATCTTTGAGTAACATCCAGCCATTGGTTCTCATATAATCAAGTACTGTGTCAGTTTGAGTGATCCAACCAGTATTGGCTTCTTCCCACCTGAAAAAATCCAGAGAAACACAATGTACGTTTCTGTATCTTTACGGTGAAAGTGCCTGAGTGAGTTTTTAAATTTATTCATGCGATGTGGACCCCCCTGGCAAGCCCAGCTTTTATTGTCCACCCCTAATTGTCTTGGAGAAGGTGGGGTGAGTTTCCTTCTTGAATCACTGCATTCTTTTAATGTGTAAGTACAGCCGTAGTGCTGTTAGGGAGCGTGTTCCAGGATTTTGATACAGTAACAGTGAAGAAATGGTGATTAAAGGTCCAAGTTGGGATGGGGTATGGCCAGGAGAAGAACTTGTGATTGGCGGTCGTGTTCCTGTGCATCTGCTGTCCCTGTCCTTCTAGGTTTGGAAGATGCTGTCAAAAGAGCATTGGTGAGTTGCAGAATTGTCTCTTGTAAAGGGTGCACATTGCTGTCATTGTGTGTTAGTGGTAGATGTATCTAGGCCCGAAACGTCAAGCTTTCCTGCTCCTATGATGCTGCTTGGCCTGCTGTGTTCATCCAGCCCCACACCTTGTTATCTCGGATTCTCCAGCATCTGCAGTACCTTTTATCTCTGCCACTCTAGTAGGCTGCTTAGTATATTGACCTTGTCCAGTTATTTTCCTCACTGTGACTATTGTCAGGCATTACCAATTCCCAAATCCTTCAATGCAGGGTAGTACAGTTTGACACCATCCCAATAACTTAAGATCTAATTGCTCACTGCTGTCCAGCTTATTCAAACATTATCATACTTTGAAAGTTGTCTGTCTCTCAGAAGCTTTTTTTTAAAACCCCATGCACTGCACAGCTTGCCTGTTATTTCTGTGTTAACTAGTGTGCATGGTGTGAAGTGTACAGGATTAACAGCTACATGTGAATGAGAAACGCAACCACATGTCAGTTAACTTGATTGTCCCCAGTTCTGTTATCAGGCCTTATCTCTGTTGATCCCGCTCAACGTCAGTCTAAAAGTTTAGAAGTTGCAAGGTGCTTGTTTCCTCAAGATGCTTGACCCTTGGCTTTCACACTGGGAAGCTGGATTCATATCGTGTCTGGGCTGACGGGGTGAAAGAATTCTTCCCGTGCTTACTGTGGAAGTCATCTGGAATGATTTGGGGGGGCTGTTGTAGTTACAAGTTCAGATTTTATTGGACACAGGCTCACAACACAAAACAACCCCTTATTCACTGTCAGTTGGCAATCTTTCAGAAAGCACATAATGGCTGTTGAGGAATGGAAAAATGCCACACTTCCTTGTCTGAGTATGGAGGAAGGGAGTGTTCCTTTCATCAACCCCACTCTCACTCCTTCACAAAATTATTTATTTGTTAGAAGTGGCTCTTTAAGCTATGCTCATACTCCATTTACATAGGAACCCAGCAAAGTTAGAACGAAATAGTTCCAAGCGACTGAACTTGGCTTTGAAATGGTTAATCTATGTTTATTGATGGGTTAAGAATGTTTTCAGGGACGTAACCAAGAACAGAGATCTTGCAGCTTTAACTTAGCTGGATTTGGACTTAACAATAATAGAACAGTGTGTTAACCCATTTCCCCAGGGTACAGCATTGTACTGACTGGCTCTACTGTTAATATACACTTGCCATTAAATACATTGGTCTCCTTTTGTTTCTAGGACTATCAGGCTATTGTTGATGCAGAGTGGAATATCCTTTATGACAAACTTGAGAAAATCCACCTGTCCGGGGCCAAGGTTGTTCTGTCTAAGCTTCCAATTGGAGATGTGGCAACACAGTATTTTGCAGACAGAGACATGTTCTGTGCTGGCAGGGTCCCAGAGGAGGATCTCAAACGAACTATGATGGTCAGTGAACTTGCATTGTCTAATGACTAAATAGAGCTGTGTTGCAAGAACTGCTAACTGGTAATATGCCTGATGCTGTGATGTGTTAGTCTCAACTAGTGACCAAGCTCGCTGACAGACTTACAGCCAGTAAGAAATCTGCCCCCTCTAACACAATAATCATTTGGTAGTATAGAACATGAGTATTGCTGAGAAAAGATGCATTTTGCCAAGGCTTTTCAGTTTTTTGAAAAGCTTCAGCAAGGTGTCTTTATTCAGCAACAATATAATAGGAGCAGTCTGTCACCAGAAATAATGCTGTGCATTGTTAGCTTTTCATTGAATATGCGTAGGAGCTAATTAAAAGGATGTACTGTGCTGATATAATTTCCTTTCCACAAAAAGTCAGTTATAGGCACAGAATAGATGCAGAATTGTTGGGTGTTATGTAAGGTAGATGATATTCAAGTATTCTACTTAAATTTTCCACTTCAACCTTCTTGTTGAGAAGCCAATGGCTGAACCTTTCTGTTTTCATAACTATCAGCAGCCATTCAGAATGTCTCCCCTATTAACGTGAGCCCAGGTATCAAGATCAGTTGGTTGATTGACCATTAATAGTGTCAGAGCCATACCTAACCTACATCATTGAATCAACAGGAAATAATAAAATAATCTGGGACAGGTTAGTGGCAGGTTGTCTCCCATTCGTCACACCGCTCAGCCTGAAGAACAGTGGCTTCGGTAAGCCAGAAATACTTGTTCAGGTTATTGACTGTTGACAGTTGATAGTGCAGACCAGGAAACCAATCTAGGCTACATGTGGACATCAGTGTACATTTAGAGCTCAGTGGCTCAGTGGTTAGCACTGCTGCCTCACAGCACCAGGGACCCGGGTTCGATTCCATCCTTGGTGACTGTGTGGAGTTTTCACATTCTTCCCGTGTCGGTGATGGTTTCCTCCGGGTGCCCCGGTTTCCTCCCACAGTCCAGAAATGTGCAGTGTAGATGGATTGGTCGTGCTAAATTGCCCATAGTGTCCAGGGATGTTTAGGTTAGGTGGGTTAGACATGGGAAATTAGGGGAATGGGTCTTGGTGGGATGCTGTTCGGAGGTGTGGACTTGTTGGGCTGAAGGGCCTGTTTCCACACTCTAGGGATTCTATGAAAAAAAAAGTCCAGGAGGCTTGCAGGTTGAGAATTGTTGTATGATATTTACCAATGTTAATGGAACAGGTGCAGGTTCATTTTTTGTGTACACTTTTATACATTTGCCTTTTTTGTTCTTTAGGCCTGTGGTGGTTCCATTCAGACCAGCGTTAATGCCTTGACAGGTGACGTGTTGGGACAGTGCACACTGTTTGAGGAAGCCCAGGTTGGAAGTGAAAGGTACAAGTGCTATGTTGCATATAACCTGGAATCTTCTCTTGGTGATGTTAAGCCTTTATTAAGTGACCTTTGGTATATAGTAGAACGTCACCAAGTTGTTCTAGATTTTACAACAATGTGCTTGACTCTTAACTACCCTCTGGACAATTAGTGATGGACAGTAAATGTTGTTCTAGTCAGTGACTCCCACATCCCATGAATGAATAATAATAAAACACCCTGGTACCGCCTTTCTCTTCAAATCCTTTTAGACTTAAGACCTACATCTATCTCCATCTTGAAAGCATTCAGTGTTTTGACTTCAACTACTTTCTGTGGCAGAGAATTCCACAGGCTTACCACTCTCTGGGGGAATAATTTCACCTCAACTTAATTCTAAACGGCCTATCCAGTATCCTTAAACTGTGATCGCTGGTACTGGACTGATGAAGCATTAGGAAATCTTTCAGGGGTCAACATGGGTCAAAAGCACAAAGCCCATACTGCTGTTTGATCTTTCTTCAGTCTGCGTATTTCTCACTTGTACAACTTCAGGCCAGATTTGTTAAAAGTATTCTTGAATCTTTCAGCCAGTGACAGTTCCTGTTCATTGAGTTGGCAGTTGAATTGTACATATTCTTTCACCCACTGTCCAGGTACAACTTCTTCACTGGGTGTCCCAAGGCCAAGACCTGTACAATCATTCTTCGAGGGGGTTCAGAGCAGTTTATGGAAGAAACTGAGCGTTCCCTTCATGATGCAATAATGATTGTTAGACGAGCCATCAAGGTAAGACTGTGAAGAGCTGTGTGGAGGTTTTGGAGGTGAGCAACTGAGGCCTGATAAATTCAGTCAGTGCTTCAAGAATCCCACAGATTTCGTACAGCATTGATGAAACTGCAAAATGCATAGAAGGCAGGTTGACATGTTGATGAATGATGTCTCTGGTCCAGCTCTAGCACCCATGACGTGGTCAGTGGCACTGTACCTGGCTGAATCAGGGACAGTGTTTTGTGCCTGTAGGGCATGTGTGCACTGTGCCAGCACACATTTAGCTGTGAGGGTTCGAGATAAAAGGATGGTAAGTTCCTGTAAAACTGCTGAGAATAAACTCACTATAGTTTAATTCCAAGTTTGGTATGTGCCCATGTGGAAACATTCTGAATTGAGAGTATAGTAAAGATTGGCACACTGTTAAATTTTGAATTCAGCTCAGGTAACCAAGCTATAAGTTCTTCTCTGCATGAGCCCACTGCCTCCTTCCCTGAATGCTTCCACTTCTCCATGCTGAAATGCAGTCATAGGATGCTGTGGCACAATTGAAAGCGATTCAGCCTATCATGTCATTGCCAGCTTTTTGGTTTGTTCTGTTGCTGTTCTCTCTCGGTCTGTATGATGTTGTAATATTTTTCCCTTCCACATATATATCCAGTTTTCTTTTGGAATCATAGAATGGTTCGAACGCAATAAAAAAAATTTGACCATAAGACATAGGAGTGGAAGTAAGGCCATTCGGCCCATCGAGTCCACTCCGCCATTTAATCATGGCTGATGGGCATTTCAACTCCACTTAACCTGCACTCTCCCCGTAGCCCTTGATTCCTTGCGAGATCAAGAATTTATCAATCTCTGCCTTGAAAACATTCAACGTCCCGGCCTCCACTGCGCTGCGTGGCAATGAATTGATCTTGAGTAGTAAAGTTCATCAGCTTTACTAACACCTTCCATCCCAACCTCAAGGTCACCTGGAACATCTCTGATACCTCTCTCTCCTTCCTGGACCTCTCTGTCTCCATCTCTTGTGACCACCTCGAAACTGGTATTTATTTCAAGTCCACCGACTCCCACAGCTACCTAGACTACCCCTCCTCTCACCCACCTTCCTGCAAGAATGCGATCCCTTACTCCCAATTCCTCCGCCTCTGCCACATCTGCTTCCAAAATGAGGTGTTCCATTCCCAAACATCCCAGATGTCCTCATATTTCAAGGACTGCAACTTGCCCCAACTCAGTGGTCAAAAATGCCCTTGACTGCACCTCAGCCCTCACACCCCCTCCCTGCAAAAAAAACAAAGACAGAATTCCCCTTGTGCTCATGTATCACCCCATTAATCTCCGGATTCAATGCATCATTCTCCACCACTTTCACCAACTGCAATCTGACCCCACTACGAAGGATATATTTCCCTCCCCACCCTTATCTGCCTTCCGGAGGGGGCGCTCTCTCTGCGACTCTCTCATCTGCTCCACACTGCATACTAGTCCCACCAACCCCGGCACCTTTCTTTACAACCAAAGAGGTGCTACACCTGCCCCTACACCTCCCCGCTCACCTCCATCCCAGGCCCCAAAATAACCTTCCACATCAAACACATGTTCACCTGCACAACCGCTGATGTGGTCTGTTGTATCCGCTGTTCACGACGTGGCCTCTTCTATATTGGTGAGACCAGTCAGAGGCTTGGAGACTGCTTTGTAGAGCACCTATGCTCAGTTCGCGACAAATGACAACACCTCCCAGCCGTGAACCACTTCAACTCCCCCTCCCACTCCCTGGACAACCTGTCCATTGTGGGCCTCCTCCAGTATCACAATGACGCCACCTGGAAACTGGAGGAACAGCACCTCATATTCTGCCTTGGAACCCTACAACCCAATGTCTCAATGTGGACTTTATGAGCTTCAAACTCTCCCCACCCTCGACCTCATTCCAAGACCAGCCTCCCCTCTCATCCCCACCTCCTTGACCTGTCCGTCTTCTCTCCCACCTATCCGATCTTCCCACCTCACTGACAAATCCCCACCATTACCCACCTGCTATCACCATCCTACCTACCTTTCCCAACCCAAACCCCCCCCCCCAATTTATTTCAGAGCCCCCTTCCCCTCCTCCATTTCTGAAGAAGGGTCCAGACTCAAAACATCAGCTTTCCTGCTCCTCTCATGCTGTGTTCCTCCAACTCCACACTGTGTTATCTCAGACTCCAGCACTGGCAGTTCTTACTATCTCTGACCTTGAGTATATGCTGCTCCTCTGGAACTCAGCAAGTCCTACCCCCTGCAAATGTTTTCACTTCAGACTTTTCTCCAAACCCCTTTTGTAAACCCCACGTGTATCTGTTCCACCATATTTGCAGGCAGTAAATACCAAACCCAAAGCACTTGCTGTGTTACCTGGTTTTCCTCCATAGTTTTATTTTTTTTACCATTCACCTGAAGTCAGTGTCCTCTAGTCATTAACAGTTCCACTACTGGCACTTGTATGTGCCTGCTCTGTCTCGGTCCCTCGTGATTTTGACCATTTCTATCCGATATCTTCTCAACCATTTCTAAAGAGAATAACGTTTCTCCAATCTGTCTAAGTAACTGAAACATCTCATCCTTGGGATCTTCCTTGTAAACCTGTTCTGTGCTTTCATATTCTTCTGAAAGCACTGTGCCCCAAATTAGAGACACAATTTTAGTTGTGTGTGAGGTTCACCCTTACTTCTTTGCTTATGCACTTTAATCTTTACTTATAAAGCCCAGGATCTCGTATACCTTTTTAACCACTTACCTCCATTTACCAAAATATCATCTTCAACAATATGTGCACACCAAGACCAAGGTCACTATTGCTGCATTCCCTTTAATAATTTTGACGTTATCGTGACAATTGTTTCTGTTTCTCAACTAAAATTTATCACCTCCCAGTTCCTTAATACCTGCCCTGTGTTTGCCCATTCCATCAGTCGATGTCCTTTTGAAGTCGACCACTATCTTTGCCAAAGCTCACTATATATACTCTTGAGTTCTGTGTCAACTGCAAATTTTGCCCTGCCCACACAAGTCTAGGTAATTAATAAATTCATAGTCCTTTGCAGTACAGAAGGAGGGCATTCACCCCGTTGTATCTATGCCAGTCAGTCAGGGTCTGATTACAAGGATTCCATTACTCCCCTAAGGTGAACAGCCTAATTCATCCAGTTTCTCTGCAACTACCTCATCCCTGCTACTGTTTTGTTAAATTTTCTCTGTAAAGGCCTTGACATTCTTCTTGAAGTGTGGTGCTCAGAATTGACTCAGTACTTCAGCCAGGGCCTGAGCAGTGTTTCAGAAAGGTTTAGCATAAATTACTTCTGTCTTCCATGCCTCTGCTGATAAAGCCATGAATCCAGTATCATCTTGAAATAGTGTTCTGAACTGCCACCTTCGAATACTCGGAGGAGACGGTAAGGACAGTAGATGCTGGAAGCTAGAGTCTGTGTGGAGCTGGAAAAACACAGCCAATCAGACAGCATACTAGGAACAAGGGATAACAAGCATGGGGCTGGATGAACACAGCAGGTCAAGCAGCATCATAGGAGCAGGAAAACTTGACGTTTCGGGCCTAAACCCTTCATCAGAAATGGGGGAGGGGAAGAGGGTTCTGAAATAAATAGGGAGAGCGGGGGAGGCGGATAGAGGATGGATAGAGGAGAGGATAGATGGAGAGGAGGCAGACAAGTCGAAGAGGCGGGGATGGAGCCAGTAAAGGTGAGTGTAGGTAGGGGGGTAGGGAGGAGATGGGTCAGTCCAGGGAGGACGGACAGGTCAAGGGGGCGGGATGATGTTAGTAGATAGGAGATGGGGGTGTGGCTTGGGGTGAGAGGAAAAACAGGTTAGGGAGGTGGAGATGAGCTGGGCTGGTTTTGGGATGCGGTTGGGGGACGGGAGATTTTGAAGCTTGTGAAATCCACATTGATGCCATTAGGCTGCAGGGTTCCCAGGCTGAAAATGATTTGCTGTTCCTGCAGCCTTCGGGTGGCATCACTGTGGCATTGTAGGAGGCCAAGGATGGACATGTCATCTGAGGAATGGGAGGGGGAGTTGAAATGGTTCGCGACTGGGAGGTGCAGTTGTTTGTTGCGAACTGAGCGCAGGTGTTCTGCAAAGTGGTCCCCAAGCCTCCGCTTGGTTTCCCCGATGTAGAGGAAGCCACAACGGGTACAGCGGATGCAGTATACCACATTGGCAGATGTGCAGGTGAACGTTGACTTTCGTGCTCCTCGGATGCTATGTTTTTCCAGCTCCACATTTACTGCCACATTCACATACTTGAGTGTGTACACTCCTGGTCTATCTGTCCTTATACCACCTTCAAAATATCATTTAACGTGTAGTTCAGTTCCAAAGCTGTGTCAGTTTACTGAGGAAAAAGCATATTTGCCTCAGAAGGAAACAACAAAAGCTCGCTAATGATTCCTAGGATGAAATGGTTGCTCTGTGAGAAAAGGGAATGGAATGGACCTACGTACTTTAGAGATTAAAGTAGTACGAAGTGATCTTGTTGAAATGGATAATTTCCTGGGTGGCGACTCTAGAACCAGGGGACGCAGTCACAGGGTAACACGTCACGCATCTAGAACTGAGCTGAGAAACCATTCCTTGACTCAGAGATTTGTGAATCTTTGGTATCCTGGAGCTGAAATAGCGCAGTCTGAGTATGACTGGCTCAGTGGTTAGCACTGCTGCCTCACAGCACCAGGGACCTGGGTTTGATTCCATCTTCGGGCGACTGTCTGTGTAGAATTTGCACATTCTCCCTGTGTCTGCGTGGGTTTCCTCCCACAGTCCAAAGATGTGCAAGCAAGGTGGATTGGCTATGCTAAATTGCCTGTAGTGTTCAGGGATGTGTAGATTAGGTGGGTTATAGGGGGATGGGTCTTGGGGGAATGCTCTGATGGTTGGTGTGGACTTGTTGAGCCGAAGGGCCTGTTTCCACACTAGGGATTCTATGATGATTGACTGATATGCAGGACTGTGATGACTTGACAGATTTTTAGGGATACAAGTAGGTCTCCTATTATGCAACAGATGCATTTTTAGGTGACCTCACTCTATAGAAAATCACATTATAGGGAAATCGCTATCGAAAATATACCTGTATGGCAGAAAGTTTGCATTATCCAAACAGCATCCACTGTTCATCAATCGCGTTACAGCAAATTCACGTCAACGAAACATGTTGTAGCAGAATTACCAGTTTGGGGATACGGCAGAAAATGGAGTTGATCAGCCATTAATGTATTTCGTGGCAGGATGGGCTCTAGAGGCTTTGTGTTCTTCCGACACAGAAGGAACTTTAAGTAGCAGTATGTTTATTCTGCAATGAATATGACCATGATTGGTTACGGGCCCGTCTTTTTGTGTTAATTCTGTTGGCCTGTCTTGTTTACCAGTGTGTTGCTGTGAATTGCATATTGAGAGTGCAGGATGTTCAAATGTCTGATCATTTATCCTTGTGTATCTGCAGAATGACTCTGTTGTTGCCGGTGGTGGTGCTATTGAGATGGAAATCTCCAAACACCTACGGGATTATTCCAGAACCATCCCTGGTAAACAGCAGCTGCTGATTGGGGCATATGCCAAGGCCCTGGAGGTGATTCCTCGACAACTGTGTGACAATGCTGGTTTTGATGCCACAAACATCCTCAATAAGTTGCGTGCCAAACATGCTCAGGTAAAGACAGGCTATCTGGGCACTGCCTAAACACTGCAGGAAGACCTGATGGTCCGGTCTATCACAAGATCCGCTTGAGTTGTATCACATCGCGCCCTCTCTGTCTCTCGCGCGCCCTCTCTCTCTCTCTCTCTCTCTCTCTCTCTCTCGCTGGGGCAGCATCTGTGAAGAGAAATTAGAGTTAACGTTTCAGGTCCAGAACCGGACCCGAAACTTTAACTCTAATTTTCTCTGCAAAGATGCTGCCGGACCTGCTGAGCTTTTCCAGCAACGTCTGTGTTTGTTGTCAATTATGAAGTTTCTCCCTTCCTACCCGTTATGTAGGAGCGACTGGATAATAATCAGAAATAAGCTTAAGCCACACTGAAACCTCAACCTGCTATAGAGACCAGAATAATCATTGAGCTTCAGTAATTTATGTGGGAGGAGCTCTACCTGGGCTGAAAGAAAGTTATGGCGGAGCAGGACTCTGTGTTGGTGGGTGGGGTGGTGCTTTGAGTGTTATAGTTGGGGAGAGGAGAGTGGGTATCTGGGTAGAATTGCTGCTCTGTATTGGGCAGGAGCAAAGGTGATGCAGTGAGTTTTGGTGCACTGTCCGTTTGCTGCACTGAGCAAATCAGAAGTCTGAGAATGAAATGATGTTTTCTTGAGTATTATCTGATAACCTCTCCTCTGTTTACAGGGTGGAATGTGGTATGGAGTTGATGTGAACAACGAAGATATTGCCGATAATTTTGAGTCTTGTGTTTGGGAACCTGCTGTGGTGCGCATCAATGCATTCACTGCTGCCTCAGAGGCAGCCTGCTTGATCCTATCTGTTGATGAGACCATCAAAAATCCACGCTCCACTGTGGACTCATCAGCCCTGCCAAAGGGCCGGGGTAGAGGCAGGCCACATGCTCACTGAGGCAACTTGGCAAGTGGTTTCGGCTTGTTCTGTCCTGATACCAGTAACTACCAAGAAGCTGCAGAGCCCACCTGGCACCATGGCCTAACACCGTGTTGTCCCTGGACCCACTGCTACCAGTTTCTTCACGTTATTACTCTAGAATCAGACCCCAGGAACAGCAGCATTTAGCTCTATTTATTGTTTTCATCACTTATTTGTGGACAGAAATGTCTGTGGAAAATAAAGTTCCAGTTTTTTGGCAACTGGCTTACATTGTCCCTCCTTTAATGTGGTGAGGTCCTTGTTTTGCCTAGTACGTCTAATTTTGCAGCACCGACACAGGCCATTTACCCCAACCGATCCACTCTAATCTCATCCCACTATTTGTCATGCAATCCTGTTGACTTTTTTAAAACTTTTCTCCCTTATGTGCTCATCAGCTTCTATGGGTTGGAGAGCGAGAGAGGGATGTAATCTCAGGATAGTCATCCATTTAGGATTCATGAGAACGCTCTAGCCAAGAGGCAGCAGATGCTGCCATTGAGTATACTCAAGATAGTAATCAATAATTTATTTTAGACATTAAAGGATATGGAGACTGTTGAAGTTTTGAGTTTGTTGAGAAGCCTACTGTATAGTGCAGGATCAAGAGGTTGTATGGACTTCTGTTGGTCTTAAATGCCTGTTTAGTTGCTTGAAGACAACTTACAGGAAGGATTTGGAGGGGGTGCAGAAGAAGTTTATCAGGATGCTGCTTGGATTAGAGGGTATGAGCTATAAGGAAGGGCTAGAAAAATTTGGGTTGTTTTCTCTGGAGTGGCAGAGGCTGAGGGCAGACTTGATAGAAGTTTATAAAATTATGCAATGCATAGATAGGGTTTACAATCAGAATCTTCTTCCCAGAGTTGAAATGTCTAAAACTAGGAGGCATGCATTTAAGGTGAGAGAGGCAAAAGTTCAAAGGAGATGAAAGGGGCACTTCTTTTTTTTAACATAGTGGCAGGAGTCTCGGATGCACTGCCAGGAGTGGTGGTGGAGGCAGATATGATAGGGACGTTTAAGAGACTTTTAGATAAGCACATGATGTGCAAGGAATGGAGAGATATGGCCCAAGAGCAGGCAGAAGGGATTAATTAAATTTGGCATCATATTTGGTACAACACTGTGGGCTGAAGGGCTCGCTCCCTGCGTGGATGAGGAACAGGGCTGCAGGAAGGATGAGTCAACTGACCATGGCACCATGGTCCAGGAGGACATTCAAGAGGGGGGAGCAAAAAGACAGATTGTAGTGGTAAAAAATTCCATCATCGGGGATAGACAGTATCCTTTGCGAGCAGGATAAAGAATCCCACATGGTCTGTTGCCTGCCCGATGCCAGGGTGCAAGACATCTCTGACCAGCTTGAAAGGATACTAGAGAGGGAGGGGGAGGATCCAGTTGTTGTGGTCCACGTAGGTACCAACAACATAGGCAGGACTAGGAAAAAAGACCTGTTTCGAGATTATGAAAAGCTAGGAACAAAATTAAAAAACAGGTCTTCAAGGGTCATAATCTCTGGATTGCTGCCTGAGCCACGTGCAAATTGGCATAGGGAAGCGAGGATCAGGGAAGTAAACACGTGGCTAAAAGAGTGGTGTGGGAAAGAGGGTTTCCTTTTCATGGGGCACTGGCATCAGTTCTGGGACAGGAGGGATCTATACTGCTGGGATGGACTCCACCTGAACAGGGCCGGGTCCAGTGTTCTGGCAAAAAGGGTAAATAGGGTGGTCAACAGGACTTTAAACTAGTAAGTAGAGGGGAAGGGAGAAGTGAGCGTAGAGAGAGAATAACAATTAATGTAAGGCAAAGCAGCAGGTTAGCAGGTGACAAGGAAGCTTCAACTCCATTGAAAATTAGGAAAAAAGTTAAAGGGAAGGAGAACTCAAGAGCTGTTAGTAATGGAGGTGATAGGACCCAAAAAGAAGGTGCAAAAACTGGCAGAAGGGCACATTATCTGAATGCTTGGACCATTCGAAACAAGGTTGAGTTGACGGCGCAAATCATGGCAAATGGTTATGATTTAGTGGCCATTACAGAGACATGGTTACAGCATGGTCATGACTGGGAGTTAAATATCCAGGGGTATCAAACTGTTTGGAAGGACAGACAGGAAGGTAAGGGAGGTGGTGTTGCTCTGATTTTTAAGGATGATATCAGGGCGGTAGTGAGAGATGATATAGGTTCTACTGAACAAAACATTGAATCCGTTTGGGTGGAAATTAGGAATAGCAGGGAGAAGAAGTCACTGATAGGTGTGGTCTATAGGCCACCAAATAACGACATCGTGGTGGGGCGGGCAATAGACATAGAAATAGTTAATGTGTGTGTGCATGTGTGTACGTGTGTGTGTGGAGGGGGGAGTAAAAGAGATTGCCTGTGTGTGTGTGGGAGAGAGTGAGAGTTTGTGTAAAAATGGTACAACAATTATCATGGGGGATTTTAATCTACATATTGATTGGTCAAACCAGGTCGGTCATGGCAGCCTTGAGGAGAGGTTTATAGAATGCATCCGCGATAATTTCCTTAAACAATATGTAATGGAACCTACAAGGGAGCAAGCTATCCTAGATCTAGTCCTGTGTAATGAGACAGGAATAATTAATGATCTCACAGTTAGAGATCCTGTCGGAAGGAGTGATCACAGTATGGTCGAATTTAAAATACAGATGGAGCGTGAGAAGGTTAAATCCAGTACCTATGTCCTGTGCTTAAACAAAGGAGACTATGAAGGAATGAGGGAGGAGTTAGCTAAGGTAGAATGGGAGCAAAAACTTTATGGTGGGTCAATGAGGAACAGTGGAGGACTTTCAAAACAATTTTTCACAGTGCTCAGCAGAAGTATATTCCAGTGATAAGGAAGAACTGTAGGAAAAGAGAGAGCTAGCCATGGATGTCTAAGGAAATAAACGAAAGTATCAGATTGAAAAAAAACACATACAAAAAAACAAACAGTAGTGGGCAACGAGTAGACTGGGAAATCTTTAAAAGCCAACAGAAAGCCACAAAAAAAGTTATAAAGAAAAGTAAGATGGATTATGAGAGTAAACTGGCTCAGAATATAAAAACAGGCAGCAAAAGTTTCTATAAATATGTAAATCGTAAAAGAGTGGCGAAGGTAAACATTGGTCCTTTAGAGGACGAGAAGGCCAATTTAATAACTGGGAATGAGGAAATAGCCGAGACATTAAACAGTTATTTTGTGTCGGTCTTTACAGTGGAAGACACAAATAACATGCTGAAAACTAATGGCAAGAAGATTATAGCAGGTGAGGACCTAGAAACTATCATTATCACTAAGGAGGCAGTGCTGGGCAAACTAATGGGGCTAAAGGTAGACAAGTCTCCTGGCTGTGATGAAATGTATCCCAGGGTACTAAAAGAGGTGATGTGGGAAATGGCAAATGCACTAGTAATTATTTACCAAAATTCACTGGACTCTGGGGTGGTTCCCACAGATTGGAAAACAGCCAATGTGACACCACTGTTTAAAAAAGGAAGTAGACAAAAGGCAGGTAACTATAGCCAGTTAGCTTAACTTCGGTAGTGGGGAAAATGCTTGAATCTATCATTAAGGAAGAAATAGCACGACAACTGGATATAAATTGTCCCATTGGGAACACCCAGCATGGGTTCATGAAGGGTAGGTCATGTTTAACTAATTTGGTGGAATTCTGCGAGGACATTACTTGCATGGTGGACAATGGGGAACCTGTGGATGTGGTGTATCTGGATTTCCAGAAGGCAATTGACAAGGTGCCACACCAAAGGCTGCTACATAAGATAAAGTTGCACGATATTACAGGTAAGGTATTGGCATGGATAGAAGATTGGTCGACCAGTAGAAAGCAAAGAGTAGGGGTAAATGGGTGTTTTTCTGGTTGGTGGTCAGTGGCTAGTGGTGTGCCTCAGGGATCAGTGTTGGGACCTCAATTGTTTACAATTTACATAGATGATTTGGAGTTGGGGACTAAGTGTGGTGTGTCAACATTTGCAGATGACACTAAGGTGAGTGGTAGAACAAAGTGTGCAGAAGACACTGAAAATCTGCAGAGGGATATAGATAGTCTAGGTGAGTGGGCAAAGGTCTGGCAGATAGAGTACAATGTTGATAAGTGTGAGGTCATCCATTTTGGTAGGAATAACAGCAAAATGGACTATGTTTTAAATGATAAAAAATTGCAGCACGCTGCTGTGCAGAGGGACTTGGGTGTCCTTGTGCGTGAATCGCTAAAAGTAGGATTGCAGGTGCAGCAGGTGATTAAAAAGGTAAATGGAATTTTGTCTGCCATTGCTCAAGGGATGGAGTTTAAAAACAGGGAGGCTATGCTGCAGCTGTATAGGGTCCTGGTGAGGCCACACCTGGAGTACTGTGTGCAGTTTTGGTCTCCTTACTTGAGAAGAGATATACTAGCACTGGAGGGGGTGCAGAGGAGATTCACTCGGTTGATTCCAGGGTTGAGAGGGTTGGATTATGAGGAGAGACTGAGTAGACTGGGTTTGTACTCATTGGAATTCAGAAGAATGAGGGGAGATCTTATAGAAACATATAAGATTATGAAGGGAATAGATAAGGTGGAGGCAGGGAGGTTGTTTCCGCTAGCAGGTGAAACTAGGACTAGAGGGCATTGCCTCAAAATAAAGGGAAGCAGATGTAGGATAGAGGTCGGGAGGAACTTCTTCACCCAAAGGGTTGTGGAATTCCCTGCCTAGTGAAGCGGTTGAAGCTACCTCGCTGAATGTTTTTAAGGCAAGGGTAGGTAAATTTTTGAACAGTAAAGGAATTAAGGGTTATGGCGAGTGGGCGGATAAATGGAGCTGAGTCTCAAAGATCAGCCATGATCATATCAAATGGCAGGGCAGGCTCGAGCAGCTGGATGGCCCACTCCTGCTCCTAGTTCTTGTGATCTTACGTTCTTATGTATTCCCAGCTTCTGACCTGCTCTTGTAGCCACTGTGTTTATGTGGTGAGTCCAGTTGAGTTTCTGGCCATTGGTAACCCCCAGGATGTTAATAGTCAGGGATTCAGTGATGGTAACACCATTGAATGTCAAGGGGCGGTGGTTAGATTGTCTTTTATTGGTGATGGTCATAGCCTGGCATTTGTGTGGCGTGAATGTCACTTGCTACATGCCAGCCCAAGCCTGGATATTGTCCAGGTCTTGTTGAATTTGAACACGGACTGCTTCAGTATCTGAGGAGTCACAAATGGTGCTGAACATTGTGCGAACGTCCCCACTTCTGACCTTATGATGGAGGGAAGGTCATTGATGAAGCAGCTGAAGATGGTTGGGCCTAGGACACTACCCTGAGGAACTCCTGCAGAGATGTCCTGGAGCTGACATGACTGACCTCCAACAACCACGACCATCTTCCTATGTGTCAGGTATGACTCCAACCATCAGAGCATTTGCCCCCTGATACCCATTGATTCCAGTTTTCCTCGGGCTCCTTGATACCACACTCAGTCGAATGCAGCCTTGATATCAAGGGCTGTCACTCTCACCTCACCTCTGGAATTCAGCTCTTTTGTCCATGTTTGAACCAAGGCTGTAATGAGGTCAGGAGCTGAGTGGTCCTGGCCGAATCCAAACTGGGCGTCAGGAGCAGGTTATTACTGAGCATGTGCTGCTTGATAGCACTGTTAGTGACACCTTCCATCACTTTACTGATGATCGAGAGGAGACTGATGGGGCGGTAATTGGCTGGGTTGGATTTGTCCTGCTTTTTGCATACAGGACATACCTGGGCAATTTTTCATGTTGTCGGGTAGATACCAGTGTTGTAACTATACTGGAACAGCTTGGCTCAGAGGAGCAGCAAGTTCTGCAGGTTCAAGTCTTCAGTACTATTGCCGGAATGTTGTCAGGGCCCGTAGCCTTTGCAGTATCCAGTGTCTCCAATGGTTTCTTGATATCATGTGGAGTGAATCGATTTGGCTGAAGACAGGTATCTGTAATGCTGGGGACCACTGGAGGAGGCTGAGATGGATCATTCACTCAGCACTTCTGGCTGAAGATTGCTGCGAAAGCTTCAGCCTTTTCTTTTGCACTGATGTGCTGGGCTCTTCCATCATTGAGGATGGGGATATTTGTGGAGCATCCTCCTCCAGTGAGTTGTTTAATTGTCCATCACCATTCACAACTGGATGTGGCAGGACTGCAGAGCTTAGATCTGATCCATTGGTTGTGGGATAGCTCAGCTCTGTCTATCACTTGCTGCTTTCGCTGTTTGGCGTGCAAGTAGTCCTGTTTGGTGGCTTCACCAGGTTGATACCTTATCTTCAGGTATGCCTGGTGCTGCTCCTGGCATGCCCTCCTGCACTCTCCATTGAACCAGGGTTGATCCCCTGGCTGGATGGTATTGGTTGAGTAGGGGATATGCCCGGCCATGAGGTTAGAGATTGTGCTGGAGTACAGTTCTGTGCTGTTTCTGGCCCACAGTGCCTCATGGATGCCCAGTCTTGAGTTGCTAGATCTGTACGAAGTCTGTCCCATTTAGCATGGCGATAGTGCCACACCACACAATGGAAGTTATTCTCAATGTGAAGGTGGAACTTCGTCTCCACAAGGACTGCGCAGCGGTCAATCTTATCAATACTGTCATGGACAGATGTAACTGCACCACGTCAGGGACGAACACTCACCATTCTAAAGCCAGCACCAGTGAAACATTCTAAGGAACTAAAACAGAAGTTGCTGGAGAAGCTCAGCAGGTCTGGCAACATCTGTGTAGAAAAATCGGAGTTAACATTTCAGGTCCAGTGAACTCAGAATTCAGAGGAAGAGTCACCGGACCCGAAACGTTAACTCTGATTTTCCTTCACAGGTGCTGCCAGACCTGCTGAGCTTTTCCAGTAACTTCCGTTTTTGTTCCTGATTTACAGCATCCGCAGTTCTTTTGGTTTTTATTTAGCGAAACACTCTTCTGGTTGCATACATTCTGTGTCTAATTTACGAATGTATCATATTGGAACAGCTGGCTCTTGACAGAACTAAGGCTCACAGTTTCAAGATTGTCAGCAAGAGAGCTAGGAGTGAGATGAGAAGAAACTTCTTTACTCAAGGAGTTGTTAGGCTTCGGAATGCACTGCCTGGGAGAGTGGTGGTCGCAGATTCTATAGGGGGTTTCAAAAGACAGCTGGACATATATTTGTAAGGAATGAAGTTAGAGGGCTACGGAGAGATGGCTGGAGAGTGGGACCAGCTGGGTAGATCTTTCAGGAGCAAGTACAGTCATGATGAATTAAACGGCCTTAAAAACTCCATAACGTCTCAGAAAATTGCTCCTAATTGCTGACAGCCTGGATGAAATAACTGTGATCACAGACACCTCAAATTCAACAGTATATTTGTGTGTCGCAATTCTTTTGCATATAGTTATTCATGAACGATCCTAATTCATTGTGAGTCAGCCCTGGGCACTCTGTAACACACCAGGACATGTAAGACAGTGGTTGACAGTCTCAGGATGGAGATGTCTTCGTGTTTGTAAATCATTGTCTCAACCTTCATCTTTGTGAGCTCCGCAGAGAGAGAGATCGACGGCACCAACTGCTGGTTCAAAGGGGAGAGGATCTCCGAGAAAGATCGCACATAATGACTTGGGCAGCAAGCTTCTACAGAAACGCGAGAAAGCACAAAAGATCCCAGCAGGACTACAGATCACGAACCCACTCAAGTCGACCTACAACACTGATTACGCTCAGAGACTCACCTCTGCCATACGTCTCACAAACTCCTCAATCATCTCGTACACCAACTCTACAGCGGGGCACAGTAACCTTGAAATCCTCAGACTGCGCTCAAGATACAGCCGTACAGTTACGAGACACCGCCTAGCAGATGGGGCAACTACTCGACCGACATGCACACCAAGAACAAGAAACCGCAGAAGTTTGGCATCACCACCAGCAACAACCCACTCTCCCCTGGTACCACAGTTGAAAGCGGAACCACCACGGGAAAATCCATCGTCAACTTATCAGACCACACCCTTCAACCAGGCAAGATCGAAGTTCTCAGCCGAGGACTCAGTTTCGGCCCCATCACCAAAATGGACCCCATTGGTCTCACGGCGGGCACAGAGGAATTCATCAGACGAATGAGACTCCGGGAATTCTTCCAAAATGTCAGCAGCGAGCCCAATGAGACAACCAACGACTGGATCAGTCGACACAGAGATCCATTGGGGAGCGGGCAATGAAAGAGTCAAAACCATGCAGACGCTATGACAACAGATGAATGGACACCGCGCAACAACCAGCAGGCAGGGATGTCCACTCCCAGTGGGGAAACACTTCAGTGGTCAAGGATATTCAGCCTTGGATCTTCAGGTAGACATCCTCCAAGGCAGACTTTGGGATACACAACAACTCAGAGTCACCAAAAGTCAAGTTTGGTACCCATGAGGACGGCCTCAACCGGGATCTTGGGTTCATGTCACACAACAGGTGACCCCACCACACTATACATTCTCACTCACATGCATGCAATTTGTAGAATCCCTACAGTGTGGAAACAGGCCATTCAGCCCAACAAGTCCACACCCCCCGAAGAGCACCCCAACCAGACCCAATACTCCTGCATTTTCTCTTGTCTAACCCACCTAACCATCCCTGAACACTATGGACAGTTTAGCATGACCAATCCACCTAGCCTGCACATCTTTGGACTGTGGAAAGAAACTGGAGCACCCGGGGGAAACCCACGCAGACACGGGAAGAACATGCAAACTCCACACAGACAGTGGCCTGAGGGTGGAATTGAACGTGGGTCCCTGGCACTGTGAGGCAGCAGTGCTAACCACACACACACACACACACACACACACACACACACACACACGAATCTATGGGGTGAATTTACATTTGCAGATACACTCTATTTTGTTTAAAAAGCACACAATTTATGGACAGTCAATCAATGTGATCATTTCATAAATTCCTACTTTAGAAGCAAAACCAGTCTGACTCCAAACCAAAACACAAACAGATTCTGAACAAGGCCTCACACCTAACATGTATTGTCTAACCTAAAACGTCACCTCTTCTTTACACTGATAAAACCTTTACTTCTCTCAGGACCGTGACTTGAAAGGAATTCGGAGATTTACATATACATATACATATTAATCAATTAAAACCTTCTAATCGATTAAAGATTTAACAGCATCTTAGGTTTGTTTAATACTTCCTCATCAGTGGTGTGAACCTTTGATCTCTTACTTACACATTCTGTGCCTAATACTACCTCCCTCACTTACAACTGATGAAGGACTGAGGCTCTGAAAGTTTGTGTTTTCAAATAAACCTGTTGGACTATAACCTGGTGTGGTGTAATTTCTGACCTTGTCCACCCCAGTCCAAGACCAGCACCTCACATAAGTGCCCAGCCTAGGCCACGAGAGGGCTCCCTTGAGACGCTAGCAACAGCCTTCTGGAATCTATTGAAATATTGACCATGAAGTTGTCAACACTTGTCTCCCTTTTCCTCATCCTATTTGGGGCATTTGGCTCAGTGGACACCATCTGCTTCTAGCACCTCGCCAACAACAACAACTTGAATTTCTATAGCATGTTTAACACAACCAAACATCTCAAGACACTTCACATGTTTGTTGAATGAACCGCCAGTGGAAGTGGTAGAGGCTGGTACAACTGCAACATTTAAAAGGCATAGAGAGATAGAATCCTACAGCACAGAAACAGACCCTTCAGTTCAACCAGTCCATGCTTAACATCGCAAACTAAATTAGCTCCTGGCCCATATTCCTCCAAACCTTTCCTCTTCATGTGCTTATCCAAATGTCTTTTAAATGTTGTAACTGTACCCACACCCTCCACTTCCTCAGAAAGTTCATTCCACACACGAACCACTCTCTGTAAAAAAATTAGCCCCCATGTCTTTTTTAAACCTCTCTCTTCTCACCTTAAAAATGTGTCCCCTAGTCTTGAAATCCCCCACCCTAGGGAAAAGACAACTACCATTAACTCTGCCTATACCTCTCATGATTTTATAAACTTCTTTCGGGTTACCTCTCATCTCAAATGCTCCAGTGAAAAAAGTCCCAGCCTTTCCAGTTTTTCCTTTTCACTCAAACCTTCCACATCCGGCAACAACCTGGTAAATGACTTCTGAACCCTCTCCTGCTTAATAATACCCTTCCTATATCTGGGTGACCAGAACTGGTCACAGTATTCCAGAAGAGGCCTCACCAATGTCCTACAACTTCAACATGACATCCACCTCCTATACTCAAAGGACTGGGCAATGAAGGCAAGTGTGCCAAATGCCTTTTTAACCATCTTGTCTATATATGATGCAAACTTCAACGAATTGTGTACTTGCACCCCTATTCCCTCTGTTCTACAACATAATAAAGGCCCTACAATTAATCGTATAAGCCCTGCCCTTGCTTGTTGTACCAAAATGCAATACCTCACATTTATCCAGATTGAACTCCATCTGCTATTTTCCAGCCCATTGACCCATTTGAACAAGGTCCCTTTGTAATCTTAGAAAACCATCTTCACTGTCTACAATGCCACCAATTTTAGTGTCATCTGCAAACTTACTAACCATGCCTTCTATATTCTCATCCAAATCATTTATATAAATGACAAACAAAAGAGGACACAGAACCGATCCCTGTGGAACACTTCTGGTGACAGGTCTCCAGTCAGAAAAGCAACCCCCCCCCCACCATTACACTCTGTCTCCTTCTGTTAAGCCAATTATGTATCCAATTGGCAAGCTCATCCTTAATGCCATGTGACCTAACTTTATTAATTAGTTTACCATGTGGAACCTTGTCAAAGGCTTTACTAAAGTCCAAGCAAACAACATCATTTTGGTATCTTCCTCAAAAAACTCAAACAAGTATTTGGGGCACACCTGGATGGATACATGAATAGGAAGGGTTTAGCTGGATACAGGCCAAATGCTGGCAAACGGGGCTAGATTAATTAAGAATATCTGGTCGACAAAGGGTCTGTGTCCATGCCATACATCTCACTGACTCCGTGACACCAAGTCACTTAGGGTGAATGACCAAAATTTCAGTCAAAAGGATAGGTTTTCAAGGGTATCTTCTAACAAGAGAGTGAGGTAGAGAGGATGAGAGGTTCAGGGAAGAATTTGAGCTTATGACCCAGGACATGAGGCTAGAATTGGACGAGTGCAGAGGAGTGTTGTAGGCTGGAGGAACTGACAGAGGATGAAAGGGCTGAGGCCAGAGAGGGAATTCACACACAAAGGTGAGAAGTTTACAATCGACAGATCCTAGACTGGGAACTGATATAATTTAGATCAAATAGAAGAGTGGACTGGTAAAAGGATCTTGGAAGACAGCTACGATATGTACAACTCGGACTGGATTTGATTTGGTTTATTGTTGTCGTGTACAGTGAAAAGTTTTGTCTTGCGTGCAGTACAGGCAGATCATTGCATGCAAAGATCATAAGGTGATAGAGCAGAGTGAGGAATACAAAGTTATGGCTGCAGTGAAGGTGCATAAAAAGAAAGACCAACATTTTAGATAGCTCCAGAAACCTTTCTTCTTGAGCAAGGCTAAACACTGGCTTGTCAGCAATCCGCACAGCTAAGAGCCTTGATGAGTCTATCATATCCACTGACCAGGCTGGAAAAGTGGATGGGAATCAGGAGGTCTGCCTGAGCACAGTTACACTCCCTGCCTTCTCAAACTGAACGGAATGCTCGTTTGGAGAGAGATAACGTGGATAGAATGGGCCAAATAGCGAAAGGGCAGTTTAAAGACTTGGATCATTCAGATAGCTAGCACAAGCACAGTGGCTTTCTGCTCTGCCTGTGAAATTCTACAACTCCACAAGTCGTGTTGGGAGTGCCTGACAAATCTGTTAGAATTCTTTGATAAGCTGACGAGCAAGTTAGACAAAGGAGAGCCAGTGGATGTGATCTATTGAGACTTCCAGAAGGCCTTCAAAGGGATACGGTCGGTAAGCTTTGCACAATCAGGAAGGTGAGACACATGGCCTGAGTGACACAGTATGGGAAATAGAACTGTAAATCCTTTCTTCTTTCTGCGTTTTAAAAGTTTAAAATTCAGTAGGCTAGTCAAAAAGTATTTTAAGGTCACTGTATCAGCTAACTGAGAGATAAAGCTGTCAGTGACATGTATTCTGAATAAGTCATTAAAAGGTGTTGCTTGCTTTGAGAGTGTAATTCATTTTGCATCATCTCAGTTCTATTTAAGAGTGGGTCTGTTGGAAGTGCATGATCAGTAAGCCTCACACAGCCTGGGAGGGAGAGATCACGTCAAGAGTGAGACAGAGCCCAAGTGAGTATACAGTTCAGGACTTTGGAAGCAACGTTGAAATTTGGTGCGGAGGGAAAGAGATGCATTTTACTTGCTTTTGTAACTTATAGTTTGTAAGGTTTTTTATTAACAGGATAAACTGAAGCCCCAGGATCGGAAATCCAGCCCAAAACAGTGACATCTCAGGAAATCCATAAGTTCATTGGTTGGTAAAGCTGCTAATTTGATGATTGATGAAAGATTAGCTTCATGTTGAAGGTAAATAGGAAAAATATTTGCGGATTATAAACTAAAAAACGTAGGAATTTTTTTTGGAAAATTAAGAACTAAGGAAATCAAACAAGAGATGCTGGGTCAGGCAATGTGTTATAGCTGCATTCTGTAGGTGCTGGTGGGCCCAGTTGTGGTTCATAGTGACTACATCTTTGGCAGGTGTTGGTTGTTTGAGGCTCTCCGGCTCAGAGTTGATGAGCTGGAGTCTGAACTTTCAACACTGCCACACATCAGGGAAGGGAAAAAAATACCTTGGCCGAATGCTGTATTTCAGGAGGCAGTCACACCCTGTAGTATAACTGTTTTAAACTTGTTCAGTGGCCAGGGACAGGAGGGTGTGAGTACAAGAGAGGCAGGCGATGGGATTCAGGAGGTAGTGCTAAAGGACCCCTTGTGCTTGACTGAGATAACAAGGTGTAGAGTTGGATGAACACAGCAGGCCAAGCAGCATCAGAGGAGCAGGAACGCTGACGTTTCGGGCCTAGACCCTTCTTCAGAAATGGTTATGCTTGACTATCAGGTTTGAACTTCTTGCTCCCTGTGTGGGTGGGAGTGTGGGCTATAGGGAGGATGAGCAAACTGACCATAGCAACCGTGGTACAGGGAGCCATTCAGGAGGGGAAAAGAGAAATGTAGTTGTGATGGGGGACAGTGTAGTCAGGGGATTAGACACTATTCTGTGTGGCCAGGGTTGAGAATCCCGAAGGCTGTGTTGTCTGCTCAGTGACCGCATTCAGGATATCCCATCTGGGCTGCAGAGGTACTTGGAGTGGAAGGGGAGAGATCCAGTTATCGTTGTTCATGTAGGTGCCAATGATGTAGGTAGAAAGAGGAAAGAGATTCTGCTGAGGGAATATAAGCAGCTGGGGGCTATACAGCAAACTCTGAACCAGCACCTTATGAACTGGCACTCCTGATAAACTGGCAAAAATGATATACCTGAAATACCGGAGGTTTACTGTATTATCGCAATCTCCACAATGGCTGAGTAGTCATTTGAGGGTGCGAGCGAGAAGGCTCTCTGCTGTTAAGTGTTATTTAAGGCAAAGCTGCATTACTATTAAAGTGATTTAAGCTGTAAATAAAGTATCACAGTGATGTGTATACCCCCTGCATCATGCTTCCATTACTTAGTGTGTGTTTTTACATCATGTGGACCTCTTGATCAACCAGAATATTTGATCAATTGGTACACTCCTGGAACCATAGAGGCTGGATAATAAAAAAAAGTTTACTGTATTAAAAAGCAGAATGAAAAAGGGAATGATCTCTAGATTATGACCTGAGCCGTGAGCTAATTGGCACAGACTTGACAAGATTAAAGAGGTAAATGTGTGGCTCAGAGATTGGTGTGGGAGAAACGGGTTTGAATTTATGGGACTTTGGCACCAGCACTGGGGAAGGAGGGAGCAGTTCCCATGGGACAGGCTCCACCTGAACCCTGCTGGGACCAGAGTCCTGGTGAATCACATAACTAGGGCTGAGGATAGGGCTTTAAACTAAATAGTGAAGGGGTGGGTTCTGTTGCATGGAAAATTATAAAATCAAAGGTAAAGGAGAAGGTAGGATTGCTGGTTAATGATGGGGTGATTGTTCCCAGAAAATAAAAGGAAGAAGACAGGATGTGCGAATGGCATCTCGCCTCACGGAACCATAAAAGTGTGAAAGCCTCGATAATTGAACTAGTGTAAGGTCTTTGTTATCTTAATGCACAAAATTTTGAAATAAAGTAGACAAACTGATGGCACAAACTGAGGCTGCAAGGCTTTAAAACTAGTTATGGGGGTGGCGGGGACCGCTCAGCAGAGACTAGTGAAGTTTTCAGAACCCATAATAGGACAGATAGTATGGAAAGGGTAAGGAATCTAACTTCGGGCTCAGCAGATAAGAATGGAGGGGAGGGAAGTCGATGCAGCACTGAGAGTGTTGTATTTAACTGAAAATGTTACGTGAAACAAGGTAAATGAGCTAGCGAGAGAACAGGCAGATGGGTGAAGAGTACAGTGTTGCCTTGTTAGTCAGAAATGAAATTAAATTGATAGCAAGAATTGATATAGAGTCAGAAGCAGTAGAATCTGTCTGGGTAGAGTTGAGGAATTACAAATATCTAAGGAAGGATGTGCTGGCATTGGAGGGGATCCAGAGGAGGTTGACAAGTGATTCCAGGCATGAAGGGCTTGTCATATCAGGAGGGGTTGAGGACTCTGAGTCTGTACAAGATGGAGTTTAGAAGGATATGGGGGGATCTGATTGAAACTCATAGAATACTGAGAGGCCTGGATAGAGTGGACATGGAGAAGATGTTTCGACTAGTAAGAGAAACTAGGACCTGAGGGCACAGCCTCAGAGTGAAGGGAACGACCTTTTAGAACTGAGATGAGGAATTTCTTTAGCCAGAACGTGGATAATCTGTGGAACATTTTATTGCAGAGGGCTGTGGAGACCAAGTCATTGAATGTATTTAAAACTGAGACAGATAGGTTCTTGATTGTCAAGGGAATCAAGGGTTACAGGGAGAAGGGAGACACATCAACCATGATTGAATGGCAGAGCAGACTCAATGGGCTGAATGATCTAATTCTGTTCCTGTATGTTATGGTCTTATGGTGTTTATGGTTTCTTATGGTCCGTCACCAGTCCCAGTACTGTTCAGGTGTAGACTGTTCCAACAATACAGATCCAATTTTCTGTTGCATTAATGCCAGTGCCCCATGAACTGGAACCCATTTCTCCCATCTCAATCTTTTAATCATACACTCACCTCCCTCAGATTTGCCCTATGCTAATATATTTGTGGATTAGGTCAGAATCTGGAGATTACTCGCTTTGAAATTCTGCTGTTTAATCTGGTGCCTAACTCCTGTTACTGAATCTGCAGCCCCTCTTTCCTTGTCTTGCCTAGTGTCGGTATCTATGTGGCCACAACACCTGGATCTTTACCCTAAATTCTAAATTAATCTCTAGCCCTGCGTGACATCCTGAACCCTGGGCACTTGTCAGGGGACACAGTGTCTGGACTGATGCTCATTGCTGAAGGGAACTGTATCAAGCCCCTTCATTATGCTATCCCTTATTCCAGTATATTCATTCTTCCTCCCCACTCTTGAATGGCTTCCTTTATCACAGTGTCATTCACCCTGACTCTCATCCAGACAAATTGACAATACCTCAAACCTGTTAGACAATTTTAAAGGCTATGGCTTCTACCCAGTGGGTCTATTTACCGTGCAGTCATGCTCATCTGTCTCTCACTGATGAGCAAATGAGAAGACCCTGTTGTCCACGGTGTGACTGCCTCCTGGTACAAAGTATCCAGCTAACCTTCTCCCCTCCCTCATACATTGCTGTGTCTGCAGCTCAGCCTCCAGCTCACGATCTAAGCCATAGCTCCTTCAGCCGTAAACACTTACTGCAGATGTCTGCTTTTTGTCACTTATACAAATGATTCGGTTGTGTATATAGGAGGAATGGTAAGTACGTTTGCAGATGACACCAAAATTGGACGTGTGGCGGACAGCGTAAAATGTTATCTCAGAGTATAATGGGGCATTGATCAGATGGGCCAATGGGCCAAGAAGTGGCAGGTGGAGTTTAATCTAGATAAATGTGAGGTGCTGCATTTTGGAAAGGCAAATCAGGGCAGGACTTATGCACTTAATGGTAAGGTTCTGGGGGGTGTTACCAAACAAAGAGACCTTGGGGTGCAGGCTCACAGTTCCTTGAAAGTGGAGTCGCAGGTAAATAGGACAGTGAAGAAGGTGTTTGGTACACTTGCCTTAATTAGTCAGTGCATTGAGTTTAGGAGTTGGGATGTTATGATGAAGCTGCACAGGACATTGGTGAGGCCACTTTGGAATACTGTGTCCAACTTTGGTCTCCCTGCTACGGAAAAGATGTTGTTAAACTTGAAAGGGTGCAAAGAAGATTCACAGGGATGCTGCTGGATGTTGGAGTGTTCGAGCTAAAGGGAGAGGCTGAATAGGCTGGAGTTATTTGCCCTGGAGTGTTGGAGGCTGAGGGGTGACCTTATAAAGGTTTATAAAATCATGAGGGGCATGGATAGGGTGAATAACCAAGGTCTTTTCCCCCAGGGTAAAGGAGTCCAGTACTAGAGGATATAAGTTTAAGGTGAGAGGGAAAGATTTAAAAGGGACCGAAGGAGCAACATTTTCACGCAGAGGTGGTGCGGGTATGGAATGAGCTGCCAGAGGAAATGCTGGAGGCTGGTACAATTACAGCATTTAAAAGGCATCTGGATAGGTACATGAATAGGAAGGGTTTACAGGGATATGGGCCAAATGGGACTAGATTCATTTTGGATATCTGGTTGGCATGGACAAGTTGGACCAAAGGGTATATGTCTGTGCAGTATGACTCTATGACAGTCTATGACTCTATTCAAATTCCATTAATAAGATTGAAACTCAATCACTTTCACAACCCAACAAGCTTATCTGAACTTTTAAGGTTTTCCAAAGTATATTCTTGCTGCCCCTTTTACTTTACCACGTGTCTCGGTCCTTCCTCCCTTGATCCTTGGATGTACGAATTCATCTGAGCTGCCTCCATCCATCATTAAATTTTGGTTTGTTTTATTTGGGCCGCGAAGCTGCCATTGTTAATTTTCTCAAAGTCAAGCTGATGTCCTTTAGAGGTTATCTGTTTTCCCCATTTGGTGTTCAGCTCCACTTACTGATGGGATGGGACTCCACTCTCTATAGCCCTTTGTTGAAATGAATTCAGCTAAATTCCTTAATGTTAGGAGTAGATTGCATTTCTTATTTTCTAGAATTCTCAATTACCGAAAGATTCTTTATTATTGTGGGATCGTACTTTTCTTCCAATTCTTGCGGAACTACAAACTTCTGGCTGCCTATCCCCTGCCATCATCTTATCAGACTGTCTCTTACAGACATCTGCCACTGTGGGTTTGTATAAAACCCCATGTATTTTAATTTGGAAAATTCTTTATTTTGCCTAGACCTCGTTGCCTTGGATTTATCTAATAATCAAAGCTACCATTGTCCTAACTTATGATCTCACCCAAATGCTAAACTAAACAAACCATTTCTGTCACCACTGCTAAAAGGCTCCTCCGCCATTTTTCTGACAACTTCACAAGCAGTGATTTTGTGTCACCTGAGGCCATGGGCTGCCCCAACATCTTCATATAAACATTTCCCTCATTCCGCCCCGACCCCCACTCACTCTCACTCTCTCTCTCTCTCTCTCTCTCTCGCTCTCGCTCTCGCTACTCATATAAGGATAGAAAACTTGTCTGGATCTCATTCAGTTGAACCTCGACAAAACTTCCTCTAACATCACAACGGAGATAGTTTCCAAAAAAAGACACACAAACTCTCACACACACTCACACATACACACAAACTCAGAAACACTCTCTCACATACAGTCTCACTCACGCACAATCACTCTCTCTCACAAACACGCACTCTTGTCAGTACTCTCACTTGCACACTCTCTCTCTCACTTTCTTTCTCACAGCTGTGTGTGAGCGAGGGTGTGTGTTTGTGCGAGTGTGTACGGAACCCAGTTTGGGTTCTGCCAGAGCCACTCAGCTTCTGACATCATTACAGCCTTGGTTCAAACATGGACAAAAGGGCTGAATTCCGGAGGTGGGGTGAGAGTGACAGCCCTTGATATCAAGGCTGCATTCGACTGAGTGTGGTATCAAGGAGCCCGAGGAAAACTGGAATCAATGGGTATCAGGGGCAAAAGCTCCAGTGATTGGAGTCATCTGTCCTGGGTCCTCTTCTATTCGTGAATTTTATAAATGATTTGGATGAAGGAGTGGAAGGGTGGATTAGCAAGTTCGCAGACGATACAAAGGTGGGTTGTGTTGTGGACAGTGCGGAGGGATGTTCTAGGTTACAAAGAGACATTGATAGAATGCAGAGCTGGGCTGAGAAGTGGCAGATGGAGTTTAACCCTGAAAAGTGTGAGCTGATTCATTTTGGAAGGACAAACTTGAAAGCAGAATACAGGGTTAACGGAAAGATTCTTGGCAGTGTGGAGGAGCAGAGGGATCTTGGGGTTCATGTTCACAGTTCCCTGAAAGCTGCCACCCAGGTAGGATAGAGTTGTTAAGAAGGCGTATGGTGTGTTAGCTTTCATTAATAGAGGGATTGAGTTCCAGAGCCGTGAAGTTATGCACCGGCTATACAAAAGCCTGGTTTGGCCACATCTGGAGTATTGTGTCCAGTTCTGGTCGCCTCATTATAGGAAAGATGTGGAAGCATTGGAAAAGGTGCAGAGGAGATTTACCAGGATGTTGCCTGGAATGGAGGGAAGGTCTTACGAGGAAATGTTGACAGAGCTAGGGCTTTTCTCTTTAGAATGATGAAGGATGGGAGGTGACTTGATAGAGGTGTACAAAATGATCAGAGGTATAGATAGAGTAGACAGCCAGAGACATTTTCCTAGGGTGGAGGTAGCTATTACGAGGGGTCATAGTTTTAAAGTGAGTGGAGGTAGATATAGGGGAGACATCAGAGGTAAGCTCTTTACTCAGAGAGTGGTAGGGGTGTGGAATGCATTGCCGGAGAGGGTGGTGGAGTCGGCCTCATTAGGGGCATTTAAGCGGCTATTAGATAGGCATATGGATGATAGTATAAGGTAGCGGTGGAGGTTAGATAGACCTTAGGATTAGGGTAAAAGTTCGGCACAACATCGTGGGCCGAAGGGCCTGTACTTTGCTGTACTGTTCTCTGTTCAATGTTCTATACCTGACACATAGGAAGATGGTTGTGGTTGCTGGAGGTCAGTCATCTCAGCTCCAGGACATCTCTGCAGGAGTCAAAGAGTCGTAGGGAAATATAGCATTGAAACAGGCTCTTCAGACCAAACTGGTCCATGCTGACCATGGTGCCAACTCAGCATGTTCCAGCTGCCCACATTTGGTCCATACCCATCTAAACACATCCCATCCAAGTACCTATCCAAATGTTTATTAAATGTTACTGTGGTACCCGCCTCAAACACTTTCTCCAGCAGCCCATTCCGTATACACACCACTCTCTGTGTGAAGAAGTTGCCCCTCAGGACCTTCTGAAATCTGTCCCCTCTCACCTTAAACCTATGCCCTCTCGTTATCATGTTCCCATCCCTGAGAAAAAGACTATATACATTCATCCTATCAATGTTCGTCATGATTTTATACACCTCAATAAGGTCACCCCTCAATCTCCTACGTTCCAAGGAATAAAGTCCTATCCTGGCCAACCTCTCCCTATAACTCAGGCCTACTAGTCCTGGCAACATCCTCATAAATCTTCTTTGCACATTTTCCAGTTTAACAATGTCTTTCCTATAAAAGGATGACCAAAACTGTACACAGTACTCCAAATGCAGCCTCACAACTGTAACATAACATCCCAACTCCTATACTCAATGCCCTGACCAATGAAGGCCAGCATGCTAAATGCCTTCTTCACCACCCTGTCTACCTGAGACACAACTTTCCACGAACGATGTACTTGTACTCCTAGGTCCCTCTGTTCCACAACACTCCTCAGGACCTTACCATTTACTGTATAAGTCCTACCTTGGTTTGACTTTCCAAAGTGTAACACCTCACACTTATCTGTATTGAATTGCATTTGCCAATCCTCAACCCACTTTCCCATCTAATCAAGATCCCTCTGTAATTTTTGATAAACTTCTTCATCATCAACGATACCTCCTGATTTTGTATCATCCACAAACTTACTAATCATGCCTTGTACATTCACATCCGGATAGTTTATGTGAATAACAAATAACAAAGGTCCCAGCACAGACCCCTATGGCACACAGCTAGTCCAAGAAACAACCTTCAACCATCACCCTCTGCTTCCTACCATTGAGCCAGTTTTGAATACAATTAGCGAGCTCTCCCTGGATCCCATGCAACCTCAGGGTAATGTCCTAGGCCCAACCATCTTCAGCTGCTTCATCAATGACCTTCCCTCTGTCACAAGGTCGGAAGTGGGGATGTTCACCGATGATTACACAATGTTCAGCATCATTCGTGACTCCTCAGATACTGAAGCAGTGCGTGTTCAAATGCAACAAGATCTGGACAATATCCAGGCTTGGGCTGACAAGTGGCAAATGACATTCGTGCCACACAAATGCCAGGCTATGACCGTCACCAATAAGAGACAAACTAACCACCATCCCTTGACATTCAATGGTGTTACCATCACCGAATCCCCAACTATCAACATCCTGGGGGTTACCATTGACAAGAAACTCAACTGGACCCAACCACACAAACTCAGAGGCTACAAGAGCAGGCCAGAAACTGGGAATCCTGCGGTGAGTAACTCACCTCCTGACTCCTCAAAGCCTGTCCGCCATCTACAAGGCACAAAGTCAGAAGTGTGATGGAATACTCCCCACTTGCCTGGATGGGTGCAGCCCCAACAACACTCAAGAAGCTTGACACCATCCAGGACAAAGCAGCCACTTGACTGGCAGCACATCTGCAAGCATCCACTCCCTCCACCTCAGTAACAGCAGTGTGTACTATCTACAAGATGCACTGTGGAAATTCACCAAACATCCTCAGGCAGCACAGCCCAAACCCATGACCACTTCCATCTAGAAGGACAAGGGCAGCAGATACATGGGAAGACCATCCCCTGCAAGTTCCCCTCCAAGCCACTTACCATCCTGACTTGGAAATATATCACTTTTCCTTCACTGTTGCTGGGTCAAAATCCTGGACTTCTCTCCCTAGTGGCATTGCAGGTCAACCCACAGCAGGTGGACTGCAGCAGTTCAAGAAGGCAGCTGACCACCTTCTCAATGGCAACTAGGGATGGGCAATAAATGCTGGCAAGCCAGCGATGCCCACACCCTACAAATGAATTAAAAAACATGCACACAGTCTCCCTCACACAGACTCACACTCTCTCTCACACACTCTTATACACCGTGTCTGACAAACTCTCACACTCACACTCTCACCCACATACTCTCACACATACATATGAGCACATTCACAAACAAACTCACTCACATACACTCACATCCAGACACACCCTCGCTCACACACAATCTCAACTGTCACTGTCACACGCTCTCACGTACTCACACACTCTCACACTCTCACTCATCCACTCACTAACATTCTTACTCACATACACTCTAACATGCACACACTCACTCATACACACACTCTCACTCACAGACACTCTCACTTTCACTCACACATAAACTCTCATTCACACACCCTCACACACAGTCACACACATTCTCACACACACACATACATACACACTTACACACACATCCTCACTCTCACTCACACACACACACTCACATATACATCCTCACATATGCACTCTCACTCGCACACATGCACTGTCATTCACACATACTCTCGCACATACATGCACTCACATTTACACATACATATCCTCACTCTTGATCAAATATATATTCTCGCTCACATCCAATCTCACACAAACGCACTAACATACACAACTCACTCACACACACTCTCTCACTCATGTACACTTCCACACACACTCACTCGCACACACACTCACACACACTCTCACTCAGTCACACACTCTCACACACGCACTCTCGCTCTTGCACAAACACTCGCATAAAATCTCATTCATAACACAGACTCTCACACACACACTCACACACACACTTTCACACACACTCAGTCACTCTCTCTCACACACACACTCTCACACACACTCAGTCACTCTCTCTCACACACACACTCTCACTCACACACACTCACGCATATACACACACACACTCACTCACTCACACACACACTTTCACACACACTCTCACTCACACGCACTCATGCATATACACTCACACACGCTCTCACACACACAGTCACTCTCTCTCACACATACTCTCACACGCACACTCAGTCACTCTCTCTCACACACACACTCTCACACACACACTCACGCATATACACACACACTCTCACTCACACACACTTTCACACATACGCTGACATACACTCACTCAAAAACACACACACACTCACGTATATATCCTTGCTCACATAACCCTCACACGTACACACACTCACTCACATACAGTCACTCATACACTCACTCACCCATACATTCTTGCTCACATACACTGTCACACACACACACTGTCAAACACACACTCTCTCGGACACACACACACGTTCTCACTCTCAATCACACACACACACACACACACACACACACACACACACACACACACAC
>JAHRHZ010000205.1:95045-110524 GCA_024137785.1 Ginglymostoma cirratum | reverse complement strand
CACACACACACACACACACACACACACACACACACACACACACACACCCCTAAACTGACATACACTCACTCATACACTCACTCACTTATACATCCTTGCTGACATACACGCTCACTCACACACCTCACACATGCACTGTCACACACACATTCTTACTTACATACTTTCACACACACACACACCCTCACTCACATATACATTCTTGCTCACATACACTTTCACATGTACACACTCACACACTCAATCACACACTCTCAATCACATACACTCTCACCCACAGTCTCTCACACGCATATACACACACACACTCACTCTCTCATAACTCACATCCTCACTTTCACACACACACATTCTCACACACACCCTCTTTCACATACTGTCACTCACACACATCCAGTCACACACATGTGCATTCTGACACACAGCCTCTCTCACAGACAGCCTCACACACACACTTTCACTCCCACACACTCTCACTCCCATACACTCTCACTCACACATGTTCTCACATACACTCTCTGACTCTCTGAGATAGCATGAACTGCAGATGCTGGAGTCAGAGAGAACACAGTGTGGAGCTGGAGGAACACAGCAGGCCAGCTCCACTCTGTGTTCTCTCTGACTCTCTCACATTCTCATTCACACACAAAGTCGATTCTTGAAAACAAATTTGTTAATAATTACACTTTTATTAGAAGTCTTGCTGTTAATTTCCTTGAAATGAAAGACAGTAAAGTTAGAAAAATTAATCTATAAACTAAAACCAAAACCCAATCTGTTGTTCAGATTGTGACATCTGTGTCTGTGCAGGAGTCAAGCACTTGCTGTGGTTTTTTTGGGACTAACTGAGCTCCTAATTGATCAGCCATGACCATAATGAATGGTGGTGCTGTCTCGAAGGGCCGAATGGCCTACTCCTGCTCCTATTGTCTATTGTCTATAATTGTAAAACTAGACCTTATTTAATTGACCTTGTTTTAATTGATCATCTCCACTCAATGAGAAGAAGCAATATACTTGGTCACTGGAGGAATGTATAATTGACAGAAAGCATTCCAGCTTTTGTACACAGCCAGCCACACACATAGACCTGGTCAGTTTCACTGTTACAGCCACTGTGGATGCAATGAGCATGGTTTAAACCAATTTCTCAAAAACTCTTGAGTGCCACTCTGTGTTTATACATCCAAAAGACACAAGGACAGAATTAGACCATTTAGCCCAGCAGGACTGCTCTGCTATTCAATCATGTTTCTTCACCCCATTCTCCTACCTTCCCCCTGTAACCCTTGATCCCCTTACTAACCAAGAACCTATCTATCTCTGTCTTAAATACACCCAATGATTTGGCCCCCACAGCCCTCTACAGCAATAATTTCCACAAATTCCACACCCTCTGACTGTAGAAATTCCTCCTTATCTCAGTTCTAAAGGTTCATCCCTTCACTCTGAGGCTGAGCCCTTAGGTCCCAGTCTCTCCTACTATGGAAACATCTTCCCTACGTCAACTCTATGCAGGCTGCTCAGTGTTTTGTTAGCTCCAATCAAATTCTCCCTCATCCTTCTAAACTCCATGGAGTACAGACCCAGAGTCCTCAACTGCTCCTGATGTGACAAGCCCCTCATCCCTGGGATCATTCTTGTAAACCTCCTCTGGATTCCCTCCAAGGCTAGCACATCCTTCCTTAGATATGGGGACCAAACCTGTTCACAATATTGCAAACGTGGTCTGACTAGAGCCTTATATAGCCTCAGCAGTGAGTCTCTGCACTTGTAGTCCCAAGTTCCTTTGTGCTTCAGATTTCTGTAGCCTATCCCCATTTAGAAAATAGTCTACACCTCTATTCTTCCTACCAAAGTGCATAACCTCACACTTTCTCACCTTGTATCCCACCTGCCATGTCTTTGACCGCTCTCCTCACAAGTCCAAATCCTTCTGCGGTAGAGAAAAGTTACAAAGGGGAAAGGTTTACTACTGACTGAATGACAGAGATATCTGAAGATGGAATGTGAGTTGGACGGACAGGAGATTAACCAGCACAGGACACAGTATCTCCATTGGAGACTGGGCATTACTCTTTGAGGTGAGCTGAAAAGTCAAGGACGGGGAAGCGAGGATTGATTATTTAATCCAGAGTCCGTGAGAGTGACCTCAAAGACACCCACCGAGGTGCTCTGTTGAGATCGGGTTTGGGAGGAGCTCACTGTTAGAGCACCCTGAATTGGTGTTTTCCCAATTCTCCCTGAGTTCCCTCTCACTGCTTCATGTTTGATCATTGTGTCCGCTTCATCTACATGGTGTGGAGTAAGTCTCCCTGAATCAGCCTCATCCTTTCCCTTAGAAATGGAAAGCAAATCCCCCAGTAACATTTTACAAAAGCCTTGCATATTCTGGGGAATGTCAGTCTGCTTACACTCTCCATCCCAATCTAACAGCTAGAACCCTGGTGGAGTTGGGACTGGTCTGTTCCTGCTCAGTTACTGTGCACTGTAGCTCCACATGTGCCTTAATCATGGTTCATGCCCCATCTCGGCAAACTACCTCCTCTTTTCCCACAACCTTGTACCTCATTGAGCACTGTCCTTTCACCACCTGGAAATGGACCATCACTGTTAGATAGGTAGAGACATGGAGATAGAGACAAATAGAGATAGAGAGAAAGAAAGGACAGAGAGAACAATACAGTACAGGAACGGGCCCTTTGGCCCATGAGGTGGTGCAGAACAATCCACCAAATTAAACTAATCCCTCAGAGTTCTGAGCAAGGGTCACCAGACCCGAAATGTTAACTCTTCACAGATGTTGCCAGACCTGCTCAGCTTTTCCAGCAACTTCTGGTTTTGTTTCTGATTTACAGCATCCGCAGTTCTTTTGGTTTTTAAATTAATCCCTTCAGCCTGTCATTGGTCCATATCCATCCAACATACAGATAGATAGAGATAGGTAGAAAAATAGAGATGGAGAGATAGAGATAGAGAGAATCAGCAGGTACAAAGATAGAGAGAGATAGCAAAAGATAAATAGACAGATAGACATGGAGAGTTAGATAGACAGACAGAGATAGAGACAGATGGATAGATAGATAGATAAATAGATAGATAGATTGATAGATAGATAGGTAAATATTAAAAAGTCCCTATTTCCATTCTGGGGGAGACTGTGTACTTCTGTGTGTGTGCCTTATATTTGTTGGGTTTTGCCTCAGGTTAGGTTGTACAGGCCTTCATCTCTCTCCTACTCCCCACCTCCCCCCCCCACCGAAAAACCAGGCAATCATCCTCCCACTCTCCCTATAACCAGCAACACAGCCGGTGGAGAGAGAGACACCTCCAGGAGCGTAGCTGTGACATGGTTAGAAGCGGGTTCTGTCCATGAGATGAGAAGTTATAATTTCTGTACTAACACCTCCTATTTGATGCTCCAACCAACTCACCCTTTCATCTCTCTGCTCCCATCCATCAATCTTTCTCTAACTCACTATCTCTAGGTATGTGGGATGGCACATCATTGAGACATGTGGATATTTTTAGCTCTTCTCCACGGCCAGCTAAGGCCTGGAATGCCCTTCTCCGTATGTCTCTCTCTCCTTTACAGATGCTCCAGACAAAAAAAAATCTATCTCATTCATAAAGCTTTTGGGCACCGATTCTAATGTGTCCTGATGTGGCTCAGTATCAAACTCTGTTTGGTGATCCCTTCTGCGAAGCGCCTTGAGATCATCTTCTCCATCAGAGGCGCTATATAAATGCAAGTGTGGATATGGCAGTAATCACGTGGAAACGCTCAGCATTCCTCTATCGAATCCAACATTCAGTTTGGAGGGAATGTTTATATCAAACTTATTGTTTTCTCTGCGAGTTAAGGAGAGTAAAGGCTGGAAATACTGACACCCAATCATGGCAGAGATCTCCACCTGTGTGCAGGTACCTTCCCCATCAGCCTGTTCAGTGCAATGTTATTATACAGCTCTGCAGCGAGTGGGACTTGAACCCAAGTCTCCTGGCCCAAGTCTCCATTACCACTGCTTCACAGGAGCCCCTAACCAGAGCATGCGTCTGTAAACGAGTCTCTCTCTATGTAAAAACCAAAAGAACTGCGGATGCTGTAAATCAGGAACAAAAACAAAAGTTGCTGGAAAAGCTCAGCAGGTCTGGCAGCATCTGTGGAGGAGAAAACAGAGTTAACGTTTCGGGTCTGGTGACCCTTCCTCAGAACTGATGGCGGCTGGGAAAACGTCAGTTTATATGCAGAAAATAGGGAGGTGGGTGAGGACCAGTGAGTCTTTTTACAGATTGGATCTCTCTTTCTACTCCCTGTTTGTACCTCTCCACTTGCCTCACGTTCATTGGGTCCCTGCAGTGCAGAAACAGGCCGTTCGGCCCAACAAGTCCGTGGCGACCCTCCGAAGAGCGTCCTACTCAGACCCAACCCTTTCCCTGTAACCCCGCATTTCCCATGTCTAATACACCTAACCTACTACACTCTTGAACAAAATGGGTAATTTCCCACGGCCAATCCACCTAGCCTGCCCAACTTTGGATTGTGGGAGGAAGCCAGAGCACCCGGAGGAAACCCAAGTACGCAATCGCCCGATTGTGGAATCCCACACACTCGAACCCGGGTCCCTTGTGCTGTTAAGTCGGCATCACTAACCAAGGCGCTACTGTGTCGTTCCTCACCGCTCTGTATGGGGTACCTGTGTATGTAGATAAATTGTGTATATTGTTATATTGCAAGTTTCATGATAAACTTGCCAAATATACATTCCGAATTTGGCACGTTACCAATTATAACATGATTCACCAAAGCCATAGAGTCTCTCACACACACACACACGCACATCCACATAGATACACACGCACTGCCACACTGACAGACTCTCATATACACACAGATACACATACACACATCTATACCGATTATATACAGACGCAAATCTACACAGATATATATGTATGCACACAGCCATACAGTTATACATGAATACAAAGGCATACAGATGTGTATACGTGCACACATCTCTGACACACATTTTAACATGGACACACACACAGCCACACTGTCAGACTGACACGCACATTCACATGGACACATACACACATACATATACATACAGCCACACTGTCAGACTGTCTCTGACACACACATTCACATAGACACATACACACATACATACACATACAGCGACACTGTCAGACTGTCTCTGACACGCACATTCACATGGACACATACACAGACACACATACAACCACACTGCCAGACTGTCTCTGACACGCAAATTCACATAGACACACACACATACAGCCACACTGAGAGACTGTCTCTCACTCACCTAGAAAAGCTTACATACCTTGAAAATCTGGAGCAGTTGAATTCTTGCAAGAAGCTAGTCTTCCGCCGTTTATTCCCAGCTCAGGTTTTGTGGGGCGCTGCTAACGGTCGGAGCAATATTCTCCACTCGGCCCGGGTTGTGCGTGTTCTAATCTGAGAGGGTGACCGTTACAGGGAGAGCACATAGCGCTGGTTCAATGTAGACCCCGGTCTATTGGATTGGATTGGATTACAGGAGCTGTTTTGTATGATATTGACAATAAGATATCTCCCCCACATTGATTTCATTGACCGCTTTGGCGCTTCTGGAGCTTCCTAGGCCACGAAAGGTGCGGGTTTTCTGGTTTTGGGGGTGGTGCTGGTAAAGGTGTTATTCATCACTACCTTTAACCACCGTCCACTGAAGAGCTTCCTCGCTGCTCTGTCCAAGAGACAGACTATTGTTGTCTACCCAAGAACAGGAATGATGGGCCGAACGGCGTTTCTCTGTGATTGCAGGCTGCTGTTGGAAAAGCCGGACTAGCCTTGGTGGTGTCCCACTGTCTCTGAAAGTTAAAGTTTATAATTCCACACTTCCCACGGGGAGCTCCCTGAGTCCGGGATGTAAATGTGTCCACGCACATTCTCCTGCTCACAGAGTAATAGACCCCCGCCCCCAGCCACTGAGACTTTGTGAACCAAGAGAACGGTATCAAAATTATCCCCAAATTCATGGTGAGGGGCACTAGGGCCTGAACTCCAAAGATCAAGTTGATTGTATCTTTATTTTGTTTTCACCAATAATAATCATTTTGTAAACACATTTATAGTCACAGAGATGCACAGCACGGAAACAGACCCCTCGGTCCAACTTGTCTATGCCGAACAGAAATCCTAAATTGATCTAATCCCATTTGCCAGCATTTGGCCCATATCCCTCTAACCCCTTCCAATTCATGTACCCATCCAGACGCCTTTTAAATGTTGTAATTGTACCAGCCTCTACCACCTCCTTTGGCAGCTCATTCCGTACACGCACCACCCTCTGTGTAAGGAAGTTGTCCCTTAAATCCCTTTTAAATCTTTCCCCTCACACCTTAAACATGTGCCCCTCTAGTTTTGGACTCCCCTATCCTGGGGAAAATACCTTGTCTATTCACCCTATCCTTGCCCCCCAGCCTCCTACGCTCCAGGGAAAATATTCAGCTCAAACCCTCCAACCCTGGCAACATCCTTGTAAATCTTTCCTGAATCCTTTCAAGTTTACGAGGCGCAATTTCACGAGGCTATAGAGGAATAAAACGTGAATGTGCGAGCGGAGAGAGAGTGTAAGATGGGAACTATATAAAAACATTTCTGAGCTTATCATAGATTTGAAATTCAGAATCCTGAACTGAGGAATTCATCATTTAGCTGTTTATTGAGATCGTTCCCTCCTGTCTCACGTCTGGAAACACTGAAACACTCAGCTACGTTGCAAATTGCCAGTCTGTCTGAGTGTCGAATGTTTAGAACGGGTTTGCTTATCAGTCGGCTCCCAACTTCAAAATAAAACGAGAAATGGAACGGGGGAATAGAGGGGGAGAGACAGAGAAGAGAAAGAGCGATGGAAGTGAAAGAGGGAGCCGAGAGCCACAGAGAGAACGAGAGGGAGAACAGAGCGAGCAAAATGTGGGGAACGAACACACAAGGCTCGAAGGTAAAATGAATGCGGCCGGAAAGACGTGAGAAGGAGGTTAAAGAAAGGGAACGAGGGATGAATTGTAAAGGGAGGAAACGAAAGAGGAGAGAGATGAAATGGGAGGAAGCGTACGATTATAATTTTATGGAAAAAGAAAGGATTGTTAGTTGCATATTGTGCTGGAGATTGAAAGCCGGTGTTTAGAGCAGGAGAGGGGCCCGATAATGATCAGACACTAATCTCCAGCGGCAAGAAGAACTGCAAAATAAAACTGAGACAATAAACTGGGAGATGATTCGGGATTTTTTATATGTACAAATTGGGACAGACATTCAGATTGTGGAGTGTAGAGACGTGTAAATATGTCCCTGTGTGTGTGGAGATGTAACGCAGTCCCTGTTCATTTATCTGTCCATATTTCTGTACATGTACGGTATTGTAATTGTATACATGCATATATCTTTATGAATGTATATATAGTTCTGTATTTGTGTAAATTTATATGTCTATATTTCTGCAAGTGTATTGTTCTGTATATGTGTGAATGTAAATGTCTGCTTTTGGGTATATATAGTCCTGTGTTTGTGTAAATGTATTTATCTATATTTATGTGTGTGTATAGTTCTGTATTTGTAAATGCATACGCATATATTTGTATATATACAGTTCTGTATTTGTGTAAAAGTATATGTTTATATTCGTGTGTGCATATAGTTCCGTATTTTTATAAATGTATGTATCCTTTTTGTGTGTCTATATGGCTCTGTATTTGCGCAAATGTATATGTCTACATTTCAGTGTATATATGGTTCTGTATTTGGTGTAAATGCATGCGTCTATATTTGTGTATGTATATAGTACTGGATTGTGTAAATATTTATATTGGTTAAAAAAACAAAACAAAACCTCAAATGCTGGAAATCAGAAACAAAACAATGCTGCCAAACCCGCTGAGTTTTTCCAGCAATGTGTGATCCTGTATGTGTATGTATAGTCCTGTGTCACTGTGTGAAATATACTCTCGTGTAATTGTGTGGAGAGACCTGTGAGGGTTATGAAGATTAATGTATTTATACTGATATATTTCTGTATATTTGTCACCGCATTTCTGTGTTTTTTACACACATTTTCCTGTCAATATCGATTTATGCGCCCGTCTTACGGTTTGTGTACATTTCTGTCTCTACTATTGGTATGTATTAGTTTCCAGGGTTATTTCAGTGTGTGTGTGCGTGTGCAGTGTACGTTTGCGAGGATTTGTAACGCCGGAGTTTTTGTTCGTTTTCATCTCAGTCTTGATACAGTTTGGTTAACCCATTGAACCGGGGGGTTACACAAAGACTGAATGAAACTACAGTCAGGGTGGCCACATAGTCATCAAGAGCAGCCTTCAGCCCCTGCCCCTTAAACAATTCCTATAATGATCAATAACGTGATTTAGCCAGTACTCAACCCCTCACTGCTCAGTACATATTGTAGGGAAAAAAAATTCACCCACTGCGGTCCTTGCAAAGAGAGAACCGGTTCTGGAGTGTAGTTTGTAGGAGCGGCGAGCTGGGGTAGGGTCGGAGGGGATCTGGCCTGGGGTGAAGGCCAGGGGCTGGATACAATTTTTCAGCAGCCACTATCCGCCCCTGTAGAAGCTGGGAGCCCGGCCGGTGTCTGCAATTAGATTCTCACACACAGCCGTCCCGGACACAGCGCCCAGGGAATCTTCTGTTTCAAATTTAAAAAAAAAAATCACCCCCAGCCCCCGACCCCCACTTATTAGCTGAAGGCGGGATTATTAACTCCCTCGTGGCCGGGCTCCCATTGCTACCCATCCAGCACCCCCATCCCCACCTCCCAAAGTGCAATTCAGAGAAACTGTGAGTCTTTGAGAGTTCCTAAACCACTCTCCGCGTCTCGGTCAGACCACACAGTGTACACAGTATGTATGCAGGCTTATCAGTGTACCGACACAAACCCTGTACATGTGTTTATTCATGTTCCTACACAAATTATAAACATTCTTATGAATGTACGCGCAATAATACTGCAAGTATTCTTGTTCGTGTACAGACGGATACACTATATTAAAAAAAAGACCCGTGGACGTTGGAACTACACTAGCAAGCACACCCGCTACGTACACTTGTTAGTACATTGAAGTATATACCTTATGTTCTTATCGTTAGATCTACACGTGTAATTAATTCATTCTGGTCAAAGCTTGCCTATGTACTTTATATATTCTTAGTAATGCATCGCGACAGATGTTGCATATGTTCTAGTTGCTTTTACACATATACCTCATTTGTTCCTATTAATGTACAGTATATATTCGTGTTAATATCAAAACTTTTCGTCATGCATTCTTTTTAATATGTGGAGACACACTACATATTATTATTAATGCAGTTACACAAGTCTTGCATATATTCGTGTTAACGTGTCAGAACATGTACCATATATTATAATTATATCTGCACACATATTTATACATCCTTATCCATGTATTTTCATATACATTGTTTGCTTTCCTGTCAATGTATCTGTACATTCACTTTATATTTTTATCATTGTATTTACGAAAATACTTTGTATCTTATTAATGTACTTACACACTTATCGTTAATGTTCTTCTTAATATATTTATACATACACTGTACATACTCTTGTTAATGTATTAACATATATACTCGATATATTTTAATTCAGGTACTTACATACATACCGTATATATTCTTGATCTTTTTGCAGACACAAAGAATACATTTTTATTGCTGTATCTAGACAGAAAGCGCAAACAGATTTATTCAATTCCAATCTTATCCCAGTGTTTTTGTACAGATGCAGGACACTGACTGAGCTTCTCGTTGTTTCAAACAGCAATTATTTCACGTTACCCTTTCTCTGTCTCTTTCCCTGTTTCAACGCAAGGAAGTGGGGGTTAGTGGGGCATTCACCCCTGTGTTCGCTAAAGCTCGAGTCAAACTGACTCTTTGTTTTTACCAATGAACGAGCAGACAGGAAATTACGTGGCCTTGGCAGAGAATTTGAAGAAGCTCCCCCCCACCCACACACCACATCTTCTAACTATCCCCCCCGCCCCCGACCTTTTTCTGGATCTCCCACCCCTCCTCCAGAACCCACTGCATTCCGTGAGAGATTGGGAACGGGGTGCAGGGACAGGGGTGGTGGGGGAAGTGGCTGGTCGGACTAATGCTGGGATGTACAGTGAAGATTGTGGACCTTGTAGCTTTCTGCTTGGCAATGGTTTCCTGTTTCAGAAAGGACGAGGGGGCGACCAGGTGAGGGAGAGGGGTTTTTGCTGATTGAGAGGTGACCCACCCCTCACCCACCCGGACTGATCCCTGGTAACTTTGGGAAACCAAGGTGCGTGTTGCGAATGACAAGCCACTCCCGCCTTCAGCTCTAGGCTCATCTCCCCAGCTCCTAGCGGCGTGGAGGGAGGTGAAGGGCTGGGGGATTGGCCTTCCTGCAGCCTCTTGTATCTTCACGTTGCCTCAGAGGGTCGGGGGACACTCTCCGGGGAAGGTCCCTGGCGATGGCGAGACGGTGGAGCTGATCTCGGGATGAGGTGGCTCGATTGTGATCACTCTTCCCTTTCAGGAAGGCGCGGATCCTTGTGAATTGGACCCAGCGGCCGTTCCAGAGACCAGGGCTGGAGTGAATGCTTTTACAGGCCGACACTATGAGCGATGGAGTGGGTGAGCCAGGCAAGGAGGCGCCGAGGGGCGAAACCCAGGCCGGGGAGACCAGGACAGATCCCTCCGGTACATCCGCCTCGACTTCTGTGTCCCCGGGAGATCCTGATTATTGCAGGAGGATCCTAGTCCGAGGTAAGAAAAACGAAGCGAAAAAATATCTCAGCTTTAAATTCTGCTTTTTAAATTTGAAATGCCATTATTTCGGGGCTTCTTTTATTTCCTCAGTTTATTATTTTCGTTTCTCTAGGAGTTTTTTTTATTGAGATTTTGTTTTATTAAAACGCAAAGATTGAGATCTTTGCCGCTGTGTGTATTTTTCTTAAATAAAGTCTTAAGTGTTTTCACGGCGCGGATCCGATAATTATGGGGAAGGTTGATTTCAACATTGAATTAAAACGCTTATGTTTCAGTGCCCAAATCCGGCAGATTTTATCAGAATTCTGCCACCCCTTCCCCGTGTCAAAAATACCCAGAGAGAGGGGCAGAAATATCCCGGAGCACTGGCACACTCCCCTCTCCTCATTCCAATTCAAGACCGAGTGGATTCTATGTTTAAAAAGACCTTTCCTTTTTTTTTCAAAATAAAGGTCATTAGGATCGAACCAACCCCTTCTCCCACAAACTGCAGTTTGGTTTCAATTGGTCTCCTCGCATTTTAAATCTGTTTCCACCTTCCCGCTCTCTCTGCGGTCAAGAGACCCGAGGAAAGTCCCAATAGTTTGGAGACTGGGATTCACAACAGCTCCTGATTCCACACAATTCAGTCTTTTATTTAACCCCGCCCAATGTGGCTTTCGATTTCTGCTCGTTTTGTCTTGACCGTCTGCAGTTTTTTTCTGATAATGTAATATGTTAGAGACAGGATTTATACAGAAAGCCCTTGTTCTTTTACCGTGACTGTGGAGTTTGGAATAATGCTGGCACTGCTGTAGAGATGGTTAGTGTTTAGATGAGGTGTGGATTTTCTAGCAGAGAGCAGTCCCACTTTCATTCAAATATCATTTAACAGACCACACTATTTTAAAAAAAAATCAATTTAATGTCGGTTTGCAATCGGCGGTGCGCGCATGTATGTATTTAGTTAAACTTCGCCTGGAAATAAACTTCTGTCCAAGGGCTTTCAGATACAGGCCGTTTGAGGGAATGTGTATCTAAAGATTGAGGATTTATCGCAATAGTTTCTCTTTTCTTTAAAAAACAACGAATGTTCACAGTGAGGCCCATAAACAATGAATTCCCGAGATTCGCAGCTAATCGAAACATCCACTGCGTTACGTTCCACGAGAGGAAAATATCACAGAATGCGTGCATTGTAGGTGTTGTGGTGAGGGAGCTAATGGGACTCTGGAATGTGAGATTTTAATGGGGACATTTCCGCAATCATTACTGTCTGTGTTACAGAGATAACAAGCATGGGGCTGGATGGACACAGCAGGTCAAGCAGCATCAGAGGAGCAGGAAACCTCGACGTTTCGGGCCTAGACCCTTCTCTGTGTCTGTTTGCCCCATTGTTTCCTTTTCTCTCTCTCTGTCTTTCTCTCTCTCTCTCTCTGCCTGTCTCAGTCTCTGGGTCTCTCTTTCTGTACTTTGTACTGTGTAATCCACCCCTCTGTACCTTTTCTCTGTGTCTCCTCTTTGTATCTTCGTTTCTCTGTTTTTCAACACTTACACTCATCCCGATATTTTTACATGTATTATCCCGTCTCTTTAAAATCATTTCGGAGGAAGGGTTTAGGCCCGAAACGTCAAGTTTTCCTGCTCCTATGATGCTGCTTGACCTGCTGTGTTCATCCAGCCCCATGCTTGTTATCTCTTCAAAATCCCACGCCCGTGTGTGGAATTAATCCCCACTCTGGTCTAAACCCTTGCTGGAAATATTGCACGGACAGCGCGACTTCCTCACATTCTCCAGTTTTAGTTTGTTTTTTTAAAATTTCTTTCTTGACACTGGTTCTGGCCGGGTCGAAGTGTTGTTTTAATTCAAATACAGACAATATTGTGCCCACGTACAGTTCCTAGTTACGATCCATAACGCGCAATTCGAACGTTTAAAAAGATTTTTAAACTAAAAAATGCGTTGATTTAATTCTATCCAGTACATTGCAGGCAAATTCCCCGCAATTTCTCAAATATATATAAATAATGTTAAACTTGATAACGAACGATACAAGTGAGATTACACACTCGTCTCTGTGAAATTAACAAAACCCGGATTATCACGGGGAAATGTGGCTGTTGTATCCGATGGGGATCTCACATAAACACCTCCCGTGGAGTTCCTTACGAAGGATATATTGGACTTGGTGGGACTATAATGTAGACTGGGACCTGGACTTCAGCGGTTTTGAGGAGAGATTAGACAAATTGCGCCTGTTTTCTCTCGAATTTAGACGTTTAAGAGGTGATCTAATCGAGGTTTCCAGAGTATTAATAGGAGAAGACAGGGTAGATGAAGATAAACTATTTCCACTGGGTGGGGATTCTAGAACCTGGGGTATAGTCTGAGGACGAGGGCCAGACCTTCCAAAAGAGATGTTAGGAAGCATTTCTACACATAAAGGGTGGGAGAGGTTTGGAACTCTCTTCCACTAACGGCAGTGGATGCTGGATCATTTGTTAATTTTAAATCTGAGATTTTAGAACAGTACAATACAGGCCCTTCGGCCCAAGATGAATTTTTTTTGCTAAACAAGGGTATTGAGGGATATGGGCCACAGGCAGGTAAATGGAGTTAGGCCACAGATCAGCCATGATCTCATTGAGAGGTGGGACAGTGTTAAGGGGCCGAATGGCCTGCGGCTGTCCCTAGGAGTCACTGAGTGACCTTGGATGGTTTCCTGCGATTGGTTTAAATGAACGGAGTGTGAGACCCTGGGATCTATTTCCCACCTTGTGGTTTCGCCCTTCCTTATTTGCGCGGACATTGCAGGCTGGACACGGGGGAAAGGACTGGGCATTTATTGCAGCGAGAGGAATTCCCCCAACCCCAGAGAAAGGAAGAAGCGGGGTGGGGGGGGGGTCTCCTGTGCCAGTGCCAACAGGATGGCTCGCACACCCCTGCGCTTGTAGAATCAGAGAAACCCAGGTAGAGAAGGGAACATGGTTATTGAGAGACACGGGCCGCCCCAGTGTTACATAGACCCCCACACCCGCCTTCCTACACACACACACACACCCTGTACAATGCCAGGCCTATCGAAGTTTAGCAGCTACAGGGAGGTCAAACACAGGTCAGTAAATCCCTGTTGATCCGTCGTTAAGGTGGAGAGCAGCTCTCTAAGACAGGTGACAGGCCGCTTTAGATATTTATAGCCTACAGATCGTTTAAGTAAAACAATCTGCCGTTTCTCTTTTCCCCCCTCCCCCTCACCCCGCCTCCAGACTCGGGGGGCGGGGATGTCTCAAATTTCAGATCCATCTCCCCAAATTAATTTGTTCTTTTTAAAATAAACGCAATTTCTCACCGTGGCAATAAAAACCGAAAGAACTGCGGATGCTGTAAATGAGGAACAAAAAACAGAAGTTGCTGGAAAAGCTGAACAGGTCTGGCAGCATCTGTGAAGGAGAAATCAGAGTTAACGTTTTGGGTCCGGTGAGCCTTCCTCAGAACTGATCAGTTTCTTTTTGAACTTTGGGGGTTTTGAAGCTCTGGTATGGCAGATATCTGGTTTGAAAATTTAATTCTCACCTTGTGAAACATGGCTAGCCTAAGCGGGCTAGTGACCATTTAAATAACTATGCAAAAATTAGTATATTTCCTACGATTTTTCTGTAATGTTAAACATATCATTGTAAACAGAATGACTGTCGTTTGTAGCGTTAAATTAGATAAATTTGCACTGAAAATATTTTCTATTATCTTCAGCAACTTGTTTTCACAAACGCCAGTGTCACTTCATTTAAATAAATGAAATAAAAGGAATTTAATATGTAAGCCAGTCAGCTTGAAACCATCCAAGGGTTCGCTCAGGGGTCAGGAATTCTGTGGATGGTGTTTGGAGGAGACAAGATACAGGTTTCCCATTAGATACACAACAGTCTATAATCCGAATCTCGTTGGTTTCAGGCAGACAGTTGAATTTTAATAAGATTCAGCCGTTTCTCTCTCTCTTTCTCTCTCTCTGTCGCCTTCCCCGGCTCCAGTTCCCGCACCAGGTCAGTAACGCTGAGCGGTTCTTTAACCTGCTCTCGGTTGTCTTGTTTTAGACAGACGGAGCCGGAGCTGGGTGTCTAGAAATTCAGAGACCACCACCCGCCCTTCCCCTCTACTCCTGCCTCCACCACACCCACCACCCAACGGAGAAATTAAAAACCACGTTTACAATATTCGCTCAATGTTCCGGCTAAAAGCAAAACCAAATTATTTTGTGACAAAAGCAGACATCGCTGGGAAATTGCTGGAAAAGCTCATCTACGGGGAGAAATCAGAGTTAACGTTTCGGGTCCGGTGACCCTTCCTCAGAAGTTCCTCGGATTTACAGCATCCGCAGTTCTTTCGGTTTCGATCCGTTTTGCTAGCGCAGAGCCGATGGACCGAACGGTCCCTGTGTGCACCATAATGTTTCTGTGATTTAACCATGTCATATAGGAACAGTCATCTTCCTTCGGATTGAGTATAGGGGTGACAAGTCCCTGCTTTCTGCAAGCTTTGTGCAGTCAGTCTGAAGGGCAGGCAGAGAGTGTGGTAACTGTGTGATCTGTACTTGATACAAAACTCCTGTAATATTGAGATAACAAGCATGGGGCTGGATGAACACAGCAGGTCAAGCAGCAT
>JAHRHZ010000205.1:74481-94645 GCA_024137785.1 Ginglymostoma cirratum | reverse complement strand
ACTTATGCTGCTTGACCTGCTGTGTTCATCCAGCCCCATGCTTGTTATCTCCGATTCTCCAGCATCTGCAGTACCTTTTATCTCCTGTAATATTGACTCGACAGGCAAACGAACACTGTCAAATGTGCAGGTATAAACACTGTCCCTACACTGGCAGCAAATGAAGGGATGATATGGGTTGTTGTAAAGTTACTGTGGTACCTCCAAGGGACATTCTGGGATTGTTTGATAATTGCTTGATGGGGTTGCTCACTCCAGGTCTGCACCCCACCCCTCATTTTTGGCTTCTACTTGAAATTGTCCGATTTTCTTTCACTCTGTGTCTCCTCCTCGTTATTAACACACACTCACACACATGCACTCTCACTCACACACACACAGACTCACACTGACAGACACACTGACTCGTGCGCGCACATACACACACGCAGACACACACAGACTCACACGCGCACGCACACAGGCACACATGCACACCCTCACACACACACACGCACGCACACAAGCCCACACACACACACCCTCACACACACACAGTGTTTGGCCTGGCTGTCATGGGATGAGGACAGGGATCTGTCACTCACTGAACAAGGTGTGGGTGCTCCATTCAATTAAACGTAGCCCCCTCAGGACTAGGCTGAGCAGTGGGTACCTGCTGGTCAGCCAGTTTCTGAACCCCAGGGTGTCCCTCTATATCTTTCTCTCTTTCTCTCTCTGTCGAGCTCTCCATCCCTCACTGTTCTATTGTGAGGCTCTCTCTCTCTGGCCCACCGACCACACCTCCTCTCAGAGGATCTCTCTCTTCCCTCATATTGCACCTCCATTGGTCTCTGTCTTCCCCTCCATTTTGAATTTCTTTCCCTCTTCGTATCTCTCTCACACTCCCTCCCTTTCTCTCTATCTCTCTACTTCTTTTCACATTTTGTATTTCTCTGCAAATGCCACCAATTCATTTTTTCATAATCTCGCTGTCTCTATCCTTTCTGTCCTCCACTCCATTATGTTTCTCTATCCTGGCTCACCATTCCTCTCCATTTTGCCTCTTTGTCTCTCCATTCTATCTGTCTCTCTGTTCCATCTCTCTATCCTTACCTCCATGCTGATCCTGCCTCTCTATTGTACATCACTCTCTCTCTCATTCTATCTCTCTATTTAATCTCTACATTCCTTATTATTTTGTCTAGCCCTCTCTCCATCTCAATTTCACTGACAGTTCTAGCTTTCTCTCTATCTTTTTATAACTGTTTCTTATATTGTGTCTCCATCTCTCCTTTTCATTATTTTATTCACTCATGGGTTGTGCGTGTCTCTGGCTGGGCCAGCATTTACAACCCACTCCTTTCTCATTCTGATCCTTTATTCCTCTCTCTCATTCCACCTCTCTCTTCCATTCTGCCTCTTTATTTCTCTCTCATTCCATTTTTCTCTCTCTCTCCCAGTCTGCCTCTATCTCTCGGTCTCTCATTCCATCTCTTCCCCATCCCTTCTCTAACATAAATTCAATACGGATTTGTCGGAAAGATTTGGAATTTTCTGTATTTGAGGAATTTAGAGGAAGGAAATGGATTAATCTTTTTAAAACAAAACAGAAAGAAATAAATTGTGAGGTGAAATAAGAAAGGAAGGAGTGAGAAAAAGAGAATTAACAGACAAAATTCAGGCAGGTGGAATCATAGAATCATTGTAGAGAACTTTAAATATGAAGTAAAATTTTGAAATCTGATTAAAATGGAACAAGAGAAAAGCAGATTGGTGACAAGTTGGTGGCACTGGAGAGGCAGTAGCCCTAGTGGTATTATTACTAGTCTGTTAATCAAGAAACTCAGCTACTTTTCTGGGGACCTGAGTTCAAATCCTATCAGCATATGGTGGAATTTGAATTTAACAAATGTTTTCAACTAAGAATCCAACAATGACGATGAATTTTTTTAATGTCTCCAGAATGTTGTCTGGGTCTCTGGATTAACAGTACAGCAAAAATATCACGAGGCCATCACCTCCCCCATTGCCAATTGCCAGAAAAGTTGGCTGACAAGGTGGCTCAGTGGTTAGCCTGGCTGCCTCACAGCACCAAGGACCTGGGTTCAATTACACCCTTGGGCGACTGTCTGTGTGGAGTTTGCACATTTTCCCTGTGTCTGCGTGGGTTCCCTCTGGATGTGCCGGTTTCCTCCCACAGTCCAAAGATGTGCAGGTTAGGTGGATTGGCCATGGGAAATACAGGGTTGCAGGGATAGAGGAGGGAGTTGGATCTGGTTGGGATGCTCTTTGGAGGGCTGGTGTGGAATCAGTGGGCTGAATGGCTGCTTCCATGCTGTAGGGATTCTATGATCTTTAATGAGAAATGAGAGAGATATTGAAATGTTCTACATTACTGTGTTAATCCATCTCTCGCTTTGCTGGTTAGATGCTAAAGGGACCATCCGTGAGATTGTTCTGCCGAGGGGACTGGATTTGGACCGGCCGAAGCGTACAAGGACCTCTTTCACAGCAGAGCAGCTTTACCGCCTGGAGATGGAATTCCAACGCTGTCAGTATGTGGTGGGCAGGGAGCGCACAGAACTGGCCAGGCAGCTCAGTCTCTCTGAGACCCAGGTACCAGGGCGGGGTGGTGTGCCTGCTCACTCTCATACATTGACTCAAGGAGAGCAGCAAACAGCAGCTAGCCTGCTCTCGGTACTCCCCTGATGCTGTGATTTCTCCCAGAACAAAGGGAGCAGGATCAGGATGAGGTCACTCAGGAGGTTGGAGCCTGTCCCATATCTCACCAAGATCATGGCCAGTCCTCTAGCTCAGCACCATTGTCCATGTGCTGTCCTCACATTCCTTGCAGTCTTTACAATGCAGACATCTCTGTCTTATCCAGACTCACAGACTGAGCTTACACTGGCACAGAGAATTACAGAGGCTCACAACACCTCTGGGAGAAGATATTCCTTTTCATCTCAGTTTTATAATTCTGCTCTTTACTCTGTTCCCTGGCTTGAGACTATCCAGCCTACACCTCCAACATGAAACATCATTTTCAGACAATCTTAGGCACAAAGTCTGCATTAAATAACCACTGCCTAGAATTAACTGAAATATGAAGAAAAGTCAGATTGACTGGGCTTGTACTCACTGGAATTTAGAAGAATGAGGGGGGATCTCATAGATACATATAAAATCCTGATGGGACTGGACAGGCTAGATGCAGGAAGAATGTTCCCGATGTTGGGGAAGTCCGGAACTATGGGTCACAGTTTAAGAATAAGAGGTAAGCCATTCAGGACTGGGATGAGGAAGAATTTCTTCACTCAGAGAATTGTGAACCTCTGGAATTCTCTTCCACAGGTAGCTGTTGGGGCCAGTTCATTGGTTATATTCAGGAGGGAGCTGGACATGGCCCTTGTAGCTATAGGGATCAAGGGGTATGGGGAGAAGGTGGGAATGGGATACTGAGATTGCATGATCAGCCATGATCATATTGAATGGGGATGCTGGCTCAAAGGGCCGAATGGCCTACTCCTGCACCTGATTTCTATGTTTCTATGTTTTCTATGCACTAATTTCAGTCTCAGGCAACACATTTTCGGAATGACATCAGAAAGGGGGAACTTCAGTTGTGTGAAGGTGGACAATGGGGACCCAGTGGATGTGGTGTACCTGGATTTCCAAAAGGCCTTCAACAAGGTGCCGCACAAGAGGCTGCTGCATAAGATAAGGATGCATGGCGTTAGGGATGAAGTATTAGCATGGATAGAGGATTGGTTGACTAACAGGAAGCAAAGAGTGGGGATAAATGAGTGCTATTCTGGCTGGCAATCAGTGACTAGTGGTATGCCTCAGGGTTCGGTGTTGGGACCGCAATTATTTACAATTTATATAGATGATTTGGAGTTGGGGACCACGTGTAGGGTGTCAAAGTTTGCCGATGACACTAAGATGAGTGGCAGAGCAAAGTGTGCAGAGGACTGTGAAACATTACAGAGGAACATAGATGCATTGAGTGAGTGGGCAAAGGTCTGGCAGATGGAATACAATGTAAATAAATGTGAAGTCGTACATTTTGGTAGGAGTAATAGTAAAAAGGATTATTACTTTAATGGTAAAAAGTTGCATCATGCTGCTGTGCAGAGGGACCTGGGTGTCCTTGTGCATGAATCACAGAAGGTTGGTCTGCTGGTACAACAAGTAATTAGGAAGGCAAATGGAATTTTGTCCTTCATTGCGAAAGGGACTGAGTTTAAAAGCAGAGAGGTTATGTTGCAGCTGTACAAGGTGCTGGTGAGGCCACACCTGGAGTACCGTGTGCAGTTTTGGTCTCCTTACTTGCAAAAGGATATACTGGCAATGGAGGGGGTGCAGAGGACATTCACTAGGTTGATTCCGGAGTTGAGGGGGTTGGCATACAAGGAGAAACTGAGTAGATTGGGATTATATTCATTGGGATTCAGAAGATTGGGCGGGGATCTTATAGAAACATATACAATTATGAAGGGAATAGATAAGATAGAAGAAGAGAGGATGTTTCCACTGGCAGGTGAAGCTAGGACAAGAGGGCATAGCCTCAAGATTAGAGGGAGCAGATTTAGGACTGAATTGAGAAGGAACTTCTTCACCCAGAGGGTTGTTAATCTATGCAATTCCTTGCCCAGTGAAGTAGTTGACGCTACTTCAGTAAACGTTTTTAAAGCTAAGGTAGATATTGTTTTGAACAATAAAGGAATTAAGGGATACGGTGAGAGTGCGGGTAAGTGGATCTGAGTCCACAAAAAGATCAGCAATGATCTTATTGAATTCGAAGGATGGCCTACTCCTGCTCCTAGCTCTTATGTTCTTACGTTCTTATGGATAGACCAGAGGAAGTGGGACTGTTCCTCTTGGAGAAGAGACGTAGAAAGGAGATTTGACCCTACACGTAAGTTGTTTGCTGGGTTTAGTTTACTCCATTAGTGACTAAGGTGTAAAAGTTCTTAATTGGCTGCAAAGCATTTGAGGAAGTTCAGAGGTTGTGAAAATGAAAATATGAGTCTTTCTTCCAGTTCTGGCTGTTCACAGGCTGTGTGCCTGTGTGAGTGTGAGCTCATGCAATCCGAAATCAGCCTGTGCCTGGATTGCATATACATGCTGAATGCAGTAGGTGTAGATAGGAACAGTCATTGAATTGGAGAACTAATATCTTATAACAGTGGATCTTAGGTACCCCTGGAGGGTCACACCTGAGAGGGTGCTGCGTTCATTAATCCACTCCAGAGGCTTGAGTTCAAACCTATTGGCTGACTGTTCCAGGGCAGTGCTGAGGGAGCACTGTGCTGCCAGTAGATTCTGATGTTTGGATTAGATGATAAACCAAGGCTTCACCTACCCTCTCAGGTGGATGTATCCGATCCCATGGCACTATTTTAAAGGAGCAGAGTAAGGGAATTATTCCCATGACCTGGCTAACATTTATCTTTCAATCACTGAAAAAAAGGGCCATATCTGGACAGGATTACCTCTGTTTGTGGGAGTTTGCTGCATGTATGTTCACTGCTGTGTTTCTGACAACTCAGAAACCACTTCATTGGCTGCAAAGCACTTTGAAACATTGTGTAAGATGTTGTATACATGTAAGTTTTCACGAATGGCCACTGGATCATAACCACTGATTAAATTACATCTTCCCTTTTTCCTTAAGTTTGATCGTAGAATCCCTACCGTGTGGAAACAGACCCTTCGGCCCAACAAGCCCACACTGACCCTCAGACCATCCCACCCAGACCTAATCTGTTTTGAATTTTAGTCTGCTCGTCACATGGGTCATCATATCCATTCATCAACCTGACAGCATCAATGTTTTGATATCATTATGTATGTATTCATACACACACTATGTCACTGTGTCTCTGTTGGATATGTACTTGTGGGATCCCTGGTATGAGGTCAGTTACAATCCAATTGAATGGGAGTGTGGGCCCAAAGAGCTGAATGACCTTTTGCTATTCTTCTGCAACAGAGTTGAGGAGATGAATGAATCTTTCCTGTTCACGTGTAGCAGTTTTAAGGGATTGAATGGTCTCTGAATATACACAATGCATATTGTGTCTGGTTGGGAGTAATGTATCTAGTTTGTTTTTACTCAATAAGAGGACATGGGCTAGGATACCATTTATTGCCCATCTCTAATCACCCAGAAGGCAGTTGGGAGTCAACCATTGCTGTAAGTGTGGAGTCACATTTGCCCAGACCAAATATGGACAGTAGAGATAAAAGGTACTGCAGATGCTGGAGAATCTGAGATAACAAGCATGGGGCTGGATGAACACAGCAGGTCAGATTTCTGATGAAGGGTTTAGGCCCGAAACGTCAAGTTTTCCTGCTCCTATGATGCTGCTTGACCTGCTGTGTTCATCTAGCCCCATGCTTGTTATCTCAAATATGGACAGTAGACTACCTTCACTCAATGACAGTAGTGAACCAGGTGGGTTTCCCTGACATCTGACAGGGGGTTCATGGTCATCATTAGACCCTTAATTCCAGATTCCTTTATTGAATCCAAACTGTGAATTCAAACCATCTGGCGTGACAGGATTGAGCCCAGGTCCAAGAATATTAATAGCCTAGCAATAAAACCACAAGACCACTACCTCAGTTGGAAGCGCCATACCTGGTTGAGTGTATTTTGTTGGATCAGACTTGTGTTATTTTTCTATTGCTGAGAAAAGACAAAGATCAAAGGTTTTTTTTTAACCTGCACTCGTCAGGACAATTCATAAGAATACTGATTGGGTATTCTTGCAAATTATCCTGCTAAGTGGAAGAGGATAAACAATTTTTTTATATTTTACAGCGATGCCCCATTTCTGTTTTATTAAACAAGCTGTGTTGCTTTCAATGTTTTTTCGAAATATATTTGTACGATATGTTAGATGTCTTATAATTGTTTGGTTTCGTTTATCTTGTTTTTGGTTATTTTATTTTGTTTGATTTTTATTTGTGAATGTGGTATTTTGGGGTGTTTGTATATTTTTAGGGTTTTCTTGGAAAAATAAAGAGAAAAACCTATTTGATTATTGCATGTTCCATGACCTGAATCCTGACGTTTTTGTGATAAAATGTTTTAAAATATGTTTTTGATGAGACCATTTGAAAGGTGAGAAAGCGGGAAATATGAAAACTATAGTGTGCTCAGCAAGCTCTCATTAAACTGCAAAATGAAAGGTGACAACACATTGTCCACAATAATCCTCAACAAGGGTGCCCCGTCAGGCTGTATAATTAGCTCTTTACTGTTGTGACAAGGTGGGGAGGTCTGACACCTCTTTCCGAGAATTAAAACTGAAACACCCAGAGAAACGTGCCTCATAATCTGTTAAAGGAAATGTAAAAATGTGGTGTAATCTGCTTCTCACTCCCAACTGTTATAAAGGAGAGAAATTCCTGATACTCACGTTATAAGCAACAAGTGAAAATGTATTTATCTAACTCGAACAGTGAACAAATTACCAGAACTAGTAACAAACCGAATAATTCTCCCTTTAATGATGAACTATTCCCAAATAAAGCAAAATTATAATGGTATGCTGTTCTAGTAAATACAAGTCCTACTTATATAAATCGAAGTAATAAGAAAAAATAAACTAAAACTTAGTCTCTCTAAATTACAGCTAGGATAAGTTCTCCGGAATGTTCTTTGTCTCCTCCGTTGTTTTTCACTCGGGAATGCCTTCCTCCGTCAAATTCTTGTGTCAGGAACATTAGATAAGAGTGCTGCAGTACCTTTATTTAGATGGTGCTTACTCTTCCTGTGAGAGCCAATGAGTTTATCCTCAGATGGCAGTTTGCTCTCACAGCGGCTTTCAAATGCCCTCTTCTTTTATACCCTTGATGACATATTAATTACTTCCGATAGGCTTGGTCCTAAATTGTCAAAACCATCAGATTTAAATTTAATTGGATTTTGATATCTAGGGCCTGGTTTAAGTTAATCGGCTAAATTCAAAATCCTGTTGTCTTGGTAAAAATGCTGCTTAGCCTGCTAACAGCGCAGATTTTGATGCAATGTTTCAACTTCAAGACCTCGCTGTGCATCTGCTGCTGCCTGCAGACTTTTTTTGCAATCTCCAAGCATAAAAAAAACATCTTTAAAGGGACCACGCACACTTCGCCCCTATCATTTTAAAAACATCAAATACTCCACCTAACTTTGCAACACCTCCCCCTTAAGAAACAAATGAACCATCACTATAAAAAGATGGCTTCTTTTTTACTCTAAACCTTAACAGCATTATTATTAGATAACAGGTCATAAAAATCTAAAGTTACACATTTCATACTAATTCCAAATAAACATACGGCATTGAACACTACTATTTCTGTCTTACATACACATTTTCTTTTAAACCCATGATAACACATCCACCATAACATTTTCAAGACCTGCAACATGTACAATCTGTAAATTAAATGCTTGTAACATGAGACTCCAATGAAATAATCTCGTGTTCTTGTCTTTAAATCTTTCCAAAAATGTCACAGGGTTGTAATCAGTGTACACAACGTCTCCGATATATTGTTTGCAACATAAACATTAAAATGTTTTCAGGCCAGTACCAAACTCAATAACTCTTTTTCAACATTTGAATATTTTCTCTGGTGGATATAGAGTTTCTTTCAAAAATAACCGATTGGCCTTTCAATGCCACAATCGTCCTCCTCTAACAACATAGCTCCAACCCGCACATCGCTTGCATCGCTAGCGACTTTAAAGGGTCTCAAGAAATTGAGAATTGATAAAACTGGTGCAGTGGTTAACACTGCTTTTAAATTCTCAAATGCCTCCTGGAATTCTTCTGTCCACCTGAATATTGTGTTCTCCTTTAACAAATCCATCAGCAGTGCCACCACGCTACTAAAGTTTGGTACAAATTTCCTGTAGAATCTGCTCGGTCACAAAAATTGTAACACTTCCTTCTTTGAGGACAGTCTTGGAAACTCCTTGATGGCCATCATCTTCACGTTCCTTGATGTCATCCGTCCGTGTCTGATGTTGTGTCCTAAGAATGTCACTTCCACCTTCACGAATTCTATCCTTTATGACCAACTTTGCCTTCCGTCATCTCTCAAAAAGCTCTGCCAAATGCACCATGTGATCTCTCCACAAATGACTAAAGATCACAAAGTCCTCTATATAGTCGGCACAATTAGCCAATCCTGCCACAACTCTGTTCATAAGTCTTTGACATTTGGCTGACAATTTCTTCATTCCAAAGGGCGTTACTTCAAATTGATACAGCCCCTTTGGGGTTACAAACACAGAAACTTCTTTTGCTCTGTCCAACAAAGGTACTTGCCAGTAACCGTGAAGTAAGCCCAACTTTGTGATGTAAGTGGCTTGTCTGACTTTCCACACAATCCTCCAGCCTTTGAATTGGCTATGAGTCTGATTTAGTCATGGTATTGATCTTCCGATAATCTATGCAGAATCATTGCGTAACATCAGGTTTGGGAACCAACACGATTGGCAGACTCCACTTGCTTTGACTCAGCTTGATGATGTCTTCTTGGAGCATTACTTCCACTTCCTTCTGTACCTGTTCTGCTTTGAGTGGATTAAGCCTGTAAGGGTGTTGTTTTACTGGAATAGCATTCCCCATATCAACCCAATGTGCTATGGTATTAGTTCTCCCCATTCTGGTTTTATATATGTCCTCAGAGAGCTGCAACAATAATTTCAATTCAGTTCTCTGTTCCTGAGACAGATAGCTTACTACCCTATCCTATTCTTTCAGGACTTCCTCATTATTCAATTTATTGTGAGGCACATCAAAATCCAGACTATCTGGATTTGATTCCTCACTCTGAGTGGCAGTAATTAATACCTGTTTCTCCAGTTCCCCTTCCCTGTTGTTGGAATGTTTCAGCATGTTCACATGACATACTTGATAAACTTTTTTTCCTTTCTGGCATCTTTACCAGATAATTCAACTTCTTTTCAAACTGATAGGGATGACTAAAGCTTGCTGTGAATGGATTTCCGACCACTGGTGACAACATCAATGCTTTATTCCCACGGGCAAACATATGTATTTTTGATTTCTTATCTGCTTCTTGCTTCATTGTGGGCTGTGCCCCCTTTAAATGTTGTCTAGCTATTTCACCTGCCCTGTTTATTCTTTCTCTCACATCAGATACATAATCCAAATGTGAGATCTCTGACTTTAGACCTATCAACTTTTCCTTAATTAATTTTAAAAGCTCTCTTACTTTGTGTCTGATTATCAATTCAAATGGAATAAACTGAATTGATTCATCTGGAGCATCTCTAGTGGCATTTAATTTAAATTGTCACTGCTGGAACCAAAGTCACCACTGTTGAGCCCCATCTCACCTCCCCCCGATACCCTCACCACTATGAGTCCTTGCGAGACCTCACTAATGCAGACCCACCAATGCCACTGGGTAACACACCAGCCCAAACTCGACTCCACCGCCATCTGTCTGCTTTGGGCCCACCTCACCCATGTTGATGCTGCTGATGCCACCGGGCCCAAACTCACCTCCGGTGCTGCCCTCCTTGAATCTGTGTCAGAACCGCCTCGTCAATGCAGAAACCCACCTCTGAGGTCGCTGCCATGTGTTGGCACTGGGCCCACACCACTCCACGCTGGGCCCACTTGCTGACCCTGTCACCGTCGCTGCCATTCAACAAGAGGTAAGTAAATTAAAGGAGGAATTAAAGAAGAAAAAGAAATGAGGAAAGAGAGATAAAACAGATAAGAAATGAGAAGAAAAGCAGAGCAGACAGGCCCTGGGCTCAGAAACCCCTACTCTAAGGTTCTTGAGTAGATTTGTAGCTCAGGTTGTGAGTGTTGAGGTTGGTTGTCTCACCGAGCTGGTTCGTTGTTTTTCCACAGACGTTTCAATACCCTGCTGGGTAACATCATCAGTGCAGCCTCCGATCAAGCGCTGTTGTGTTTTCCACCTGTTATTTAAACTCTGGTGTCCTCACTTCCGGTTTTCCTTCACAGTGGAGTGTATATGGGGGCGAGCTCTATGTGTTTGTTGATGGCTTTCTTCGTAGAGTACCAGGCTTCTAGGAATTCCCGTGCCTGTCTCTGCTTGGCCTGTCCTAGGATCCTGATGTTGTCCCAATCGAATTGGTGGCCTTCCTTATCCATGTGGATGGAGATGAGTGGTATTGGTCGTGACCCTAGAGTTGAAATACCAGGCGGGAAAACACGACAGCACTTCATCGGAGGCTGCACTGATGATGTTACCCATCAGGGTAACGAAACGTCTGCGAACTAATGAACCAGCTCGGCGAGCCAACCAACCTCAACACCCCTACTCCACCGCCATCTTACTGCCCTTGTAGAATTTCACTAATAGTCACATTTTGAAAAGTTGGGGATAGCTACTGTGTTTCCTCAGGTAGGGTTCGTTTCGTTTCTTTGACTTTGTAATATTTTGGCACATTTTGTTCATCATTTGTGGAATTTGTTTATTTTCTGGCATTTGATTTCTGTTGTAACCATTTGGCAACAGTTATACAATTCTGTCGATCATTTCGCATGATTCCATGTTTCACATGCTGTGTTGAAATTAACGTTGGGCTCTTTTGAAGTGTTAATGAATTTAGAGTTGTCTTGTTTAATTTGTTACATCTTTGGTCTCATTCTTGTACTTGTTACCTTTCAGGGAGTTTATAATATTTTGCAGGATTTGCTACATTTCATGTGTTTTATTCCACCTTTTTGGGCTTTTGTCGTATTTTGATGGCTTCACTGTTTTTAATTTCTTTTTTATTATACTGAGTCAATTCTGATTTCGAGACAGGTTAGTGATTTAGGAGATGGTAAATATTCACAACTCGTATTTTGTCGATATTTTCGTATGTGCTTGTCGAAATGGCTGTCTAATGTTGGCTTTTATCTTGGGATGTTGTATTGCCGATTTATCTTGCTGTGCACTCGTGGAGCATAGGTTTATGTGTCATGTAAAGATTGCCCAATTATTGTGGTGTCAAAATAACCATTTATTCCTTTACTTGGTGTTAAAGTTTTCACCGAATAAACGCATGTTCAGGGCTATCCTCACATTAGGAATTGGTGTCAATTTTTCAGTTCGGAGACAAATGTTTAGGGTTACACTTTCCTTTGTTTCGATCACTTGTGGGATGTGGGCATTGCTGGCTGCTAAGGGAGAGGGAGATTCACGGAGGGAGAGGGAGCTGGAGAGGGAGAGGGAGATTCACGGAGTGAGAGGGAGAGGGTCAAGGGGCAATCATCTCGGAAGGGGGAAAGGGAGAGGGAAATTGATGGAGGGAGAGGGAGAGTGAGAGGGAGATTCATTTATTGCCAATCTTTAATTACCCTTGAAGGTGGTGGTTTGCTGTCTTCTCGAACCACTGCAGTCCATGTGTTGTAGGTTGACCCATAATGCCATTAGGGACGGAGTTCCAGGGTTTTAACCCAGCGACACTGAAGGAACGGAGATATATTTCCAAGTCAAGATGATGAGTGGCTTGGAGGGGAACTTGGAAGGGGTGTTTGGAATAAATATACAGACACCGGTATCCCGTCACCAACTCACCCTTTATTTACACATGGAAAGTCCTTGACGCTGATACAGCTCCCTCATTAGGGTGTCTGACTCTCCTGTTCTTTTCTGTCAGCCAGGGCTCCCTGATTGAACCAGATTAACAGCTCCAGTCAGGGAACTCATATTCCATGATGTCCACCTGTCTGACCTTGTTACAGTCACTACAGTGCTCCCATGTGTCTGCTGCCCTTGTCCTTCTAGATGGAAGTGGCCGTGGGTTTGGAAGGTGCTGTCTGAGGATGTTTGGTGAATTTCTGCAGTGCATCTTGTAGATAGTACACACTGCTGCTACTGAGCTGGTGGTGGGGGGAGTGGATGCTTGTGGAAGTGGTGCCAATCAGGCGGCTGCTTTGTCCTGGATGGTGTCAAGCTTCTTGAGTGTTGTTGGAGCTGCACCTGTCCAGACAAGTGGGGAGTATTCCAACACACTCCTGACTTGTGCCTTGTGGATGGCGGACAGGATTTGAGGAGTCTGGAAATGAGTTACCCACTGCAGTATTCCTAGCTCCTGGCCTGATCTGGTAGCCACTGTGTTTATATGGTAAGTCCACTTGAGTTTCTGGTCAATGGTCACTCCAAGGGTATTGATGGTGGGTGATTCAGTGAGAGGCAAGTTGTTTACACAGAGGGTGGTAAGTGCCTGGAATGTGCTGCCAGAGGAGGTGGTCGAGACAGATACAATAAGCAACATTTAAGAGGCATCTTTTCAGGTACATAAATAGACAGGGAACAGAGGGCTACAGGCTGTGTAGAGGTTAAAGCTTTTTAGTTTAGAAAGGCATCATCTGTTGGCACAGACTAGGGTGGGCCAAAGGGCCTATTCCTGGGCTGTTCTTTGTTAGTTGCTCCTAATTTCGAGATAGATCTTGCCAGACCCCCGATGTGATTCTCTTTATTCATTCACGGGATGAAGGTGTCACTGGCCAGGCGGCATTTATTGTCCATCCCTAATTGCCCACAGGGCAGTTAAGAGTCAATCACATTGCTGTGGGTCTGGAGTCACATGTAGGTCAGACCAGGTAAGGATGGCAGTTTCCTGCCCTAAAGGACATTAGTGAACCAGATGGGTTTTTCAGACAATCAACAATGGATTCATGGTCATCACCATTCATAAGTATCTAATTCTAGATACTTATTGGTTTCAAATTCCACCTTCTGCTGTGGTAGGGATTTGAACCCAGGTCCCCAGAATGTTACCTAGCTCTCTGGATTAACAATCCAGTGATAATATCACCAGGCCATCACTTCCCTCTGCCCACCATCAGTCTACACTGTTCTGGTCCTTCAGAGATTCTGCCCATCGTGTCATTAGAATTGTGCATAATTAAAATTTAGATGAGTATTTAGGTGCTGGTTTAAATTTAAGAGAGCATTTTGTGAAATGTAAGTATAATTTTGTGGTAATAAACCTTAAAATCTTGCCCCCCCAGCTTTCCCCAACACAGCATCCCATTGGCTCTAAAATGATTCCAGAGGCATTGACAATTTTCCAACCAGATTTTTCAACCAAGGGTTGCCCAGATTGGTTACTGTGAGTCTGGCAGTAGGAGCTGCTGTTGCTGGCCTGTGGGCAGCTCTGTTTGTCCTTTTGGGGCTTTTGAAAGAAATTGGACCCACTTAGACACTGCCTGAAGGTGGGGAGCAGCAGCTCAGTCACTGTCGGTGAAACTGACCTGACAAATCAAATCAGAGCTGTCTCTCCAAAAGCACTGACTCTATGTCTTTACGGCCAGATTTTCAGTCCTGAAGCTCTTCAGGCCCGATAGCACATGAAGCCTGGATTATGACGCTGAATCCTATCTCCACAGGCCCTTGAGCATCGGGTACAGCTCCGTGTAACGGGTCAGGCCCAGCCAATGAGGCGGGCTGTTTTGTCCTGGATGGTGTCAAGCTTCTTGAGTGATGTTGGAGCTGCACTCATCCCGGCAAGTGGGGAGTATTCCATCACACTCCTGACTTGGGAAAAAATAGCATTGAGAAATGACTCCAAACTGGGAGGTGGCTTCTGAGTTGTGAGGTAAATGCAAGGAGACTTCAAGGTGATTTATAGTACTGTTTTCCTCACTGTAAAATATGTGTGACAACAAATCAGTCAAGATCAGGAGTAGGCAACAACCTGGCAGATACAGTGTGGAGAAATATGAAGTTACACACTTTGGGATGATAAACAGAAATGCAGAATATTGTTTAAATGGTGACATATTGGGATGTACAAAGGGACCTGGGTGTCCTTGTACACCAGGCAATAAAGTAGACAGATCGGTTCAGCAAGTAATTAGGAAGGGAAGTGGCCTTCCTTGCAAGAGCATTTGAGTTCAGAAGTAGGGATCATTTGCTGTAGTTGTACAGGGCATTGGTGAGGTCGCTGCTGGAGTATTGTGAGCAGTTTTGGTCTCCGTACCCGAGGAATGTTATACTTTACATAGTTAGAGTGCAGCAGAGAGTCACTAGGCTGATATCAAGGATGGCGGGACTGTCCCATGAAGAGATAAAAGGTACTGCAGATGCTGGAGAATCCGAGATAACAAGCATGGGGCTGGATGAACACAGCAGGTCAAGCAGGAAAACTTGACGTTTCGGGCCTAAACCCTTCATCAGAAATGGGGGAGGGGAAGAGGGTTCTGAAATAAATAGGGAGAGAGGGGGAGGCGGATAGAAGATGGATAGAGGAGAGGATAGGTGGAGAGGAGGCAGACAAGTCGAAGAGGCGGGGATGGAGCCAGTAAAGGTGCGTGTAGGTAGGGGGGTAGGGAGGAGATAGGTCAGTCCAGGGAGGACGGACAGGTCAAGCGGGCGGGATGATGTTAGTAGATAGGAGATGGGGGTGTGGCTTGGGGTGAGAGGAAAAACCGGTTAGGGAGGTGGAGATGAGCTGGGCTGGTTTTGGGATGCGGTTGGGGGAGGGGAGATTTTGAAGCTTGTGAAATCCACATTGATGCCATTGGGCTGCAGGGTTCCCAGGCTGAATATGATTTGCTGTTCCTGCAGCCTTCGGGTGGCACCACTGTGGCATTGTAGGAGGCCAAGGATGGACATGTCATCTGAGGAATGGGAGGGGGAGTTGAAATGAAGGGTTTAGGCCCGAAACGTCAAGTTTTCCTGCTCCTATGATGCTGCTTGACCTGCTGTGTTCATCCAGCCCCATGCTTGTTGTCCCATGAAGAGACATTGGTTTGACTGGACCTGTATTCACTAGAGTTTAGGACTGAAAGGATATGACTGAAACATATTAAATTCTGACAAGACTGGACAAACTAGATGCAGGGAGGATGTTTTCTATGGTTGGGGACCCTAGACCAGGGGACACAGCAGGGTAGACCGTTCTGGATTTAGATGGGGAAGAGATTTCTTCAAGGGCTAGCGAAGCTGTGGGACTCTCAACCGCAGAAGGCTATGCAAGCCAAAACGCTGAATATATTCGAGGAGGAGATAACATTTTAGATTTTGTAGGCGTCAATGGGGTATGAGGAAAAAGTCCGGATGTGTTGTTAGGAGAGAAGATCACCCATGATCATATTGAATAGCAAAGCAAACTCAAAGGGCCGAATGGCCTACATCTGCCTCTAGTTTATTATCTCTATGACTTGTGCCTTGTAGATGGTGGATGGGCTTTAGGGAGTCAGGAGGTGAGTTACTCGCAGCAGTATTCTGTACCTTTGCCCTGCTCTTGTAGCCCCTGCATTGAGAAGAAAAACTATTCACATCAGGTTTTGTAGGTAAGCAATTCTATTTATTGTCACTCTTTTGCTTTAACAAAAACTAATTTATGCAACTTAAGCTGAGCCCATTGAAAACACGCAATTCACACGCAATTCACGCATGCGCTCAGCCATGCTTAAAACAGCCTAAAGGCAAATGATTGAAAGTCTAGAGTATTATAAAGGAAGGTCAACCCCCCTCTGTATCTAAAACTGAAATACCCAGAGAGGCGCGTCTCGCCCTGTAATCTGTTAAAAAGAACTCCAATCTGTTACAAAGGAGTGGCTAAATAAAAAAAAAAACCCCGAAACATTCTTTATAATCAACAAGTAACAGCTTATTTATCCAACTCCAGCAGTGGACAAACTGACTAAACCCTTTCTAACTACAGGAGTTGCTGGTAAAGCTCAGCAGCTCTGGCAGCATCTGTGAAGAAAAAGATCAGAGTTAACGTTTTGGGTCCGGTGAGCCTTCCTCAGAGCTGGAACGGGATCACCGGACCCAAAACGTTAACTCTGCATTTTGCTTCACAGATGCTGCCAGACCTGCTGAGCTTTTCCAGCAGCTTCTGTTTTTACAGCATCTGCAGTTCTTTCGGTTTTTAAACTCTGCCTAACTACTAACTATTCCTGAATAAAACAGGATTGTAATGGTATGCTGTTCCAATAAATACAAGTCCCACTTACATAAAACAAATTTAGAATTTAATGTCTTGAATTTACAGCCAGGTTATGTCTTCTGGAATGTTCTATGCCTTTTCCCACGAAGTCTCCTGTCAGGACCGCCTTCTCAGTGAATCCTTCCGTCAGGCATACCTTCTGTGTTGAATTCTTCTGTGAGGAACATTTAATATTTATGCTGTGGGTCCCTTTAATTTAGATGGCGCTTACTCTAAGGCTTAGAGAACTCTGTGAGAGCCAGTAATTCTTTCTTTTTGAGCTGAGAGCTGTTCTCTTGGCAGATGGCAGTTGGCTATCCCCTAGTTTTCCAAATACCCTCATCTTTTATACATTTGATGACATATCATTTGGTTCTATGTTGTCAAAACCATCAGATTTAAATTTAATTGGGTTTTGGTATCTAAGGACCTGGATTAAATTAATTGGCCAAATTTAAAAACCTGTTGTCTCTGTAAAAATGCTGCTTTCCCTCCTAACAGTATAGCCTTTTGCTACAAACATTTCAATTCAGGTGCTCTATGCGCCTGTAAACCCACAGACATCCTTTTTGATTCACTAAGAAAAAGCACATCATCTTTTAAAGGGACCATATACTGCTTTCCCCATATAGCATTTAACAAACACAAAATTCTAGTGTCCTGCCTTCCAATCTGCAAATACTTTACCCATCTTCACAACCATGGTGTTGGTGACAGGGTAAACAAGAACCTGAAGATACAAAGTCCAGACCAAAAAATGGAAAGTTATTTTCTCAGTCCTTTTGAGCTTAGAAATGATGGCACATTGTTGTCTGTAGGGTGACAGTTGCTCTTTGGTTCAATGGATGATCAAGTGGACCTAGGTCTTGATGAACACAGCAGACCAAGCAGCATCATAGGAGCAGGAAGGCTGACGTTTCGGGCCTAGACCCAGAACTGTTTGCCCAAGAGATGTACATCTGATCACATTCGACACATGTTGGACTTGTTCCCATTTGGCACCATGAATAATGAGAATGTATTCACTTTGCCACCATAATCTGCTGTCCCTCGTACAGATGTTGACTCCTACCAGGCCCTGAACAATGGTGAGAAACTTGAGAAATCAGGATGAGATGTCAAGCAAGACTCTTGTTGACATCAAGACAAAATGTCAGATTTTCCAACCAATCCCACACGTTGAGGTGGCATTCTGTACTAGTAACATGTGAGAGGCTTCCTAACAGGGATTATTGCTCACTATCATGCTCATTGCTACCTCATCTTTAATATACTAACACCCATTCTCCCACTTACTGGATAGAAACTACATTTCAACATGTCCCAGTGCGAAAGGCAGGGCAGGTGACTCCAACTCTCCTCTGGACCTCCAGTTTGGACATCATTCGCCAGTGTCTCAGGGCATGATCCATGGGCAGTGGCTTCGTACAGCGCATGTCCATGGATGGCCACATTCAACATGTACCAACACCACTGTATCATCGTGGCACAACTCTGAACCACTTACAGTAAGCTCCTCCATGTTTATGCTGCACTTTGGAGTGTACTAGTACCTTTCACAGCAACGCTGCAGGCAAGGGCATTTTCTACCCTTGGACAGCCAGCCAGCTCTCAGATTGGACGAGAGAAAATCTCAGGACCACTCTCTGGCTCTTTTAGTACTCTCTCATTTACCTGGATGCTCACAGCATTTCTGCCTTACTGTTTAGTACTTAGCCCCCTCAACCAGAGTTTTAAGACTCACAGTAGTTCTGTCGTAACTTTCTTTTCAGTGCAGACGGAAAGCCAGACAGCTTATCACGGCTGTCAGCTGACAGGATGGTTAATAACTTGCTGCACTTCACTGTCCTACACTGCTGAAAAAGGCCACTCGGCCCATTGAGCTCACACTGACCCTCTGAAGAGCATCCCACCCAGACCCCTTCTGTACCCCTGTAGTACCCCATGTATTACCATGGCTAACCAACCAAGCCTGTACACCCCTAGACACTGCAGACAATTTAGCACGGCCAAAACATCTAGCCTGCACATCTTTGGACTGTGGCACGAAACCGGAACATGCAGTGGAAAACTCACACAGACAGAGGGAGAACATACTAACTCCACATGGTTAGTCACCCAAGGTTGGAATCGAACCTGGATCCCTGGTGCTGTCAGGCAGCAGTGCTAGCCACCTTGCCACCCCTAAATGATAACATGCATGAGCAGAGTTTGTGGCATATGTACTGAGTGTGCACCAACCAAATTGCCATGTCTCAAAGGACTAGCGCTCAGTCAGGTGCAGGGAGGATGATATCAGTCAGGGGTTCCCAAATAGTCAGTCAAGGACATTTTCCGATACCAATCCAGGGGCTTGACCACAGCTGGTTGGCAGCTTGGTGGTCGTAGTCAGGATTCTCTCCTTGTAAGAGTTGAGGAGGTGAATGTCAGGCACCCCACCACTCGCCTTGGCTCCCTTGGCTCTATAACGGGCCAGTTTTCTGTGGAACGAGACAAAGGCAGAGACTGAGTGGCTGGGACAACTGCTGGTGCTAGCGTAGGTTCAGGGGAGGTAGTGAGCTACCCCTAGTGAGAGAATGGGAGGCGCTGAGACCGTGTAGGGTCAGTAGTGTGTGGGGATTGGGTGCATGAGCCTGATTGAAGGCAGATGTTGCCTGAGACAGCAAGAGTGGTAGGCCATGGTCCATCATGAAAGGTTAGTGCAGTAGTAGAAATAGTGTGAGTTTGAAGTAGTAAACAGAAAATGGTGGCCCTTCACTGTGGTGGCAGTGGCCTTCTTGCACCTTTGCTGCTTGTTGCCCTGAATGGTTAAGACTGGCCTGGCCTCAGATGGAGGCAGGGTCTGATTAGACCAGCAGGATCTGGTGCCTTGGCCTCCTTGCCCAGCCCTGAAGGATAGCAATGGTCTTTCTCTGCATTGCTTTGTCCAAAAACACATTCAGGTCACTGTCCACAAAGCAGCACACCATTTGCCCCTTAACTGTCATGCCTGGGGTAAATACCAAATGAGCAAGCTCCCCTGGCCGTTTTCTTGAACATCAATAAAAGTCTACCTAATCTCCTCACTTTAAAGAAAATCCACAGTCCTTTAATAACTCTGAGGTAACAAGGTGTAGAGCTGGATGAACACAGCAGGTCAGAAGCAGGAAAGCTGACGTTTCGGGTCTGGATCCTTCTTCAAAAAATGTGTTGACGCTGTGGATCCTGCGAAGAATGAAAAACAGGAGAGGTCCTTTGCAGGTC
>JAHRHZ010000205.1:55720-74081 GCA_024137785.1 Ginglymostoma cirratum | reverse complement strand
AGATGGAATGTTGGCCTTTCTTTCACCAGGAATGGAGTCTAGAAGTAAGGAGGTTTAGCTAAAACTATACAAGGCGCCAGTCAGCTTGCAGCTGGAATACTGTGATCAGTTTTGGGTCCCTTATCTGAAGGAAGATATACTGATATTGGAAGCAGTCCAGAGAGGTTTCACTGGGCTGATACCAAGTTTGAAGGGACTGTCTTTGAAGAGATTGGGCCTGTACTGACTGGAGTTTGGAAGAATGAGAAGTGACCTTATCGAAACCTGCAAGATTCTTGGGGGGATTGACGGAGTCAATGAGGAAAAGTTGTCTCCTCTTGTGGGAGAGTCTAGGACCAGAGGGTATAATCTCAGAATAAGGGGTCATCCATTTAAGGAAGAGATGAGGAGGAATTTCTTTTCTCAGAGAGGAGTGATTCTATGAAATTATTCAGCACAGTGCTGTTGAGGCTGGGCTGTATATTTAAGGCTGAGTTTGGAATTTTTTCTTTTAGTAAGGGAAACACGGGATATGGGGAAAAGGCAGGAAAGTGGAGTTGAGGATTATCAGATCAGCCATGATCTCATTGACTGGCACAGCAGATTGGATGGGTTGAATGGCCTACTTCTGCTCCAGCATCTTATGGTCTTATAATCACTTCCTGCCTAAAATTTCCGAGGAATGCTTTGCAATTTTATTACCATTGGTAATTATACCATCAGTTGGCTCAGTACTCACAGTCTCCCTGAGCCTCTCCACCTCTGTCCCACATTTTCCTAAGTTAGGGTGCTCCTTAATATCTACATCCTTGACCAAACTGTTGGTTACCTGTATCTTATTACCTCCTTCAGTCATTTCCTGGTCAAAGACCTAGGGCTGTTCCTGATGTGTAGCTGTTACAGAATACGCATGTTGTTGTTTGAGGCATCCCGTTTTACTGAAGTACCGATTCAATTTCATTCTGTCTTTGTGTTTTAGGTCAAGGTCTGGTTCCAGAACAGACGCACAAAGCAGAAAAAGAACCAGAGTAAAGACTGTGATCGTCGTTCCTCCAGTGCACCAGAATCGATCAGCACTTGTAACATCCTGAGACTTCTGGAACAAGGGAGATTGTTGTCCATCCCTCCGGCTCCCAGTTTGCTCATTCTGGGAGCCAGTCCTCTTGGATCTCCATTGGGTGACAATTGCGGCCTGGTGTCCTCTAGCAGCAGCTCACCTGGGGTGACTGGAGCCTCTTTCAGCCTGTCCGCACTTCCCCAGACCACCAGCTCCCCCAACAGCCAGCAAGGTACTTCTCTGAACTTCACAAAGCCACCACTAGGTACCACTGCTGAGCTCTCCTCCAGCTACGGGGCAGGTATATCAGCCTTTGAGCCTTACGCACGGACTGAGGGAGAAGATGGTGCCACAGAGAAAAGGCCAAGCTCATAGAGAGAGACAGCGAGAAGAGGGGAAAGAAAAGAGATTCTCTCAACACATTCCTGTTCCACCTTGTGTTTCGAGTCGTACCAATGTTCAGTTGATGTGATGGTGATTCTGATGCAAATTCCTTCCCCCAGCACAACACAGACAAAGAGAACTAATCAAAATCCGACAAATCATTCTCTTGGCAACAACCAGGAGCTGACACCCTACAGTTCACAGGTCATGGGTCAGGTCACCGGATCCCATTGTCCAATCAATGGAGGCTACACCCACCATCTTGCTGTTGGCTAAATCGTTTCAGTGTCATTTCTGACTCACTGTGAGTGCAACACTACCTTCCAGACCATGGTCTGAGCCACTCTGTCTCACGTCCTCACCCTCTGCCCTTTTAATGCCTGAGCTACCTGGCTATTAGCAACATAGGAATTCAGAGATTCGGAAAGGAAACAAAGTGATGTAGTGAACCTTCTCCCATCCTGGTAGTTGCATTCTACAATATCAATGGAGTTACGGATCTTTTATAGCAATCGATGAGGGCACAACAGACAATGATGTGAGGAAAAACTACAGGGGTGGGATGGGGCTTTCGCATTACTGATGGGTCCAAACTCACCTGTGTATCCCAAGCATGTTCCACTCGAGCAAGGTGGACATTTCAAGATTATTTTTACAGGCGGTGGATGAGGAGCATGGGTGATGGGGTAGCAGGGTGGCGTGAAAATTGATTGACCTTCCTCAGCATTCTGTACCCACCCCCAACCCCCTTTCCTATCCAATGGAAAGGGAAAGAACAGAGTGGGAATCAGAGCCCTCTCCAGTCTGAGAGACTCAGAACAGGCAGTGCCTTACCTGTCCACACCAGTCGGGGGCAGAAGTGGACTGGTGCACCCTGAAACAATTGACCTTGTCCTATTGCTTGTTGGTTCCTGGATGGGGAGGGATGGTTTGTAGAGAGTCTGCATTTCATTATACACTTCACACCTCTCCAAACACATATCAGCTGGCTCTCTCTCTCTCTCTCTCTCTCTCTCTCTATCTCTCACTCACCCTCCCTGTCTGTTTCCATGCTGCCACAGCATCAGGTAGCTTCACAGTTACTGCTGACTGGAATTTACTGATGCTCTAAGAAAATGCTTTCGCAGTCAAAAGGCGAAGAGTTGATTTTGAACATGAACAAAAACAGACTCAGTGGTTCAGGAAATGTCTCATTTACCCCCACCCCCACGTTCAAACCAAGAGTCTCGACAGCATTGATTAAATTATAACTTATTGAACAAAGACTTGTAGCCTCTCTTTATATTCTGCCTGTTTCTGGTTTTGGATTCTCACTGATGTACACAGCATTTTCAGGTCCTTAACGTTAATACATCCTGCTTTACAAGAGGGTCACTGTGTCACTTGGTGGCTGCGCATCTCAAAGGAGGCTTCAGGCAAAGGAATGAAGAATTTCTTCAATGCAAGAAACGCAGCTAAATAATTTTGACAGGCATATTTGGAGATCTGGATACTAGGAAGGGAGGGGGATAGCAGACCTTTAAGCCAGCTATCAGCTCAGTACTTTTCATCAGATCACTCTCTCCCTCTTCTCCATAGTCCTGAATCCTTCCAAATAAATCCTCAATCTCTCCTTGATATGTCCCTCAAACCTTTTTTGCTGTATCCCGTATAAAAATATCCCGTCTCCTAAATGTATCCATCAATCCTCAAATTCTTTCCTCCTCATAGAGTCAATATGGCACAGAAAAGATCATTAAATCCATCAAGTCTTTGCCAGCTCCATGTAGAGCAATCCAGTTTTATTTCCTCCTCTCTTTGTCACCCTGTCCCTCAATCCTCTCTTTCCCAACAACCATCACTAATTCTGTTGAAATATGGCTGGTATTGTAGAGCAGAGGGACCTAGGGTTGCAGGTACATAATTGTTGGAAGTTTGCATCACGTATAGACAGGATGGTAAAGAAGGCGTTTAGCACGCTTGTCTTCATTGCTCAGCCCTTTGAGTACAGGAGTTGGGACGTCCATGTAGATGTTGTACAGGATGTTGATGACGCCTCTTCTGGAATACCGTCTCCAGTTCTATTCGCCCAGTTATAGGAAGGATATTATCAAGCTGGAGAGGGTTCAGAAGAGATTTACCGGGATGTTGCCGAGTGTGGAAGGTTTAAGTTATAAAGAAAGGCTGGATAGGCTGGGACTTTTTTCACTGGAGCATCGGAGGTTGAGAGGTGACCTGATAGAAGTTTATAAAATAATGAGGGGTATAGATAGAGTTGATGGTGGTTGTCTTTACCCTAAGATGGGGAATTTCAAGACAAGGGGGTACATTTTAAAGGAGAGAGATTTAAAAAAGACATGGGGGCAATTTTTTTACAGAGAGAGCAGTTCAGGTGTGGAATGAACTTCCTGGGGAAGTGAAGGATGCGGGTACAGTTACAATGTTTAAAAGACATTTGGATAAGTACATGAATAGGAAAAGTTTGGAGGCATATGGGCCAGGAGCAGGCAGGTGGGGAATAGTTTAGTTTGGGATTATGTTCAGCATGGACTAGTTGGACCGAAGAGTCTGTTTCCATGCTGTATGACCCTATGCCTCTGTATGTTCTTCCCTGGCAGCTAATTTCCAATCAATTTGCCTGTGATAATAAGGTTTTCTTCTTTCATATTTTTGCCTAATTCCTTCACTTGGACATGTAATCTCTGGGATTTGAAGATTCAGAACACAGAACAGTACAGGCCCTTCGGCCCACGATGTGGTGCCGACCTATTATCCTATTAAGATCAATCTACCCTGCATGTCCTACATTTTACTATCCTCCATGTACCTATCCAAGAGTCGCTTAAAAGTCTCTAAATTATCTCACTCCGCTACCACCGCCGTCAGTGCATTCCACACGCCCAACCCTCTCTGTGTGAAGAACCTACCTCTGACATCTTCCCTATACCTTCCTCCAATCACCTTAAAATTATGTCCCCTTGTAATAGTCATTTCCGCCCTGGGAAAAAGTCTCTGACTATCCACTCTATCTATTCCTCTCATCATCTTGTACACCTCCATCAAGTCACCTCTCATCCTTCTTCGCTCCAATGAAAAAACCCTTGTTCCCTTAACCTTTCCTCATTAGACCAGTCCTCCAGTCCAGGCAGCATCCTGGTAAATCTCCTCTGCACCCTCTCTAAAGCTTCCACATCTTTCCTATAATGAGGTGACCAGAACTGAACACAATATTCCAAGTGTGGTCTAACCAGAGTTTTATAGACCTGCAGCATAACCTCATGGCTCTTAAACTCACTTCCCCTGCCAATGAAAGCCTACACTCCATACGCCTTCTTTACAACCCTATCAACTTGGGTAGCAACTTTGAGGGATCTATGGATGTGGACCCCAAGATCCTCCTGTTCCTCCACACTGCCAAGAATCCTGCCATTAACCCTGTATTCTGCATTCAAATTCTACCTTCCAAAATGAATCATTTCAACCATGGAAAAAGAGAAAGGGCAGGCCTGATCGTTAATGTTAACAAAAGGATTCTCATGAGAAAGAACCCTGGCTGAGAATATCAGGTAGCAAAACCAGTAATCGTCAGAAAAGTTTGGAAATGTTTTATTGGCTGCCAGAACAGAATTTACACTGTTGGAAATGGCATTAGATAACAAAATAGAACAGATGTCAGAGGTAGGTTCTTTACTCAGAGAGTAGTAAAGGCGTGGAATGCCCTGCCTGCAGCAGTTGTAGACTCGCCAAGTTTAAGGGCATTTAAATGGTCATTGGATAAACATATGGATGATAATGGAATAGTGTAGGTTAGATGGGCTTCAGATTGGCTTCACAGGTCGGCGCAACATCGAGGGCCGATGGGCCTGTACTGCGCTGTAATGTTCAATGTTCTATGGTCTACGTTCTATGTTCTATGCAGACAACAGCAATCCCAGGGAATTTGATATAGATTGGACAAGTCAAGATAGAAATGGATATTTTGGGGGAAATCTCTAAATTTGCAGATGACACCAAGCCAGGGGAAGTAATGAATTGTGAGGATGACACTGAGTGACTTCAGACGGACAATGACAAGTTGGCCAAATGGGCAGACACCTGGAAGATGAATTTCAATGCAGAGAAATGTGGGGCAATGTATTTTGGTAGAAGAAACGTGGAGAGATAATACAGGCTCAATGGAACAACTTTCAGGGAATTACAGGAGCAGACGGACTTTGGGGTTCATGTGCATAATTCTCTGAAAGTGACCAGGCAACTTGAAACAGTTGTTGGGAAGTCTAATAGGATCCTTAGGTTTATAAATAGACGCATTGAGTATAGAAGTAAGGAAGTGATGGTACATCTCTACAAATCATTGGTCAGACTTTATTTGGAATATTGTGTTCAGTTCTGGTCACCTTATTTAAGGAAAGATCTAAAAGCCCTAGTGAAAGTTCAAAGGAGATTTCTAGAATGGTACCAGGAATGATGGATTTTAGATACAAGAAAAGAGTAGAGAGTTTGGGTTTATTCTCCTTGGAGCAGCGAAGATGAGGAGATGACCTTATTGAGATTCTCAAAATTATGAACAATTTTGACAGGGTAAAGAAAGATATTCTGTTTCCACTGGTTGGTATGTCAAGACTGTCAGCAAAAGAGCTTGGAGTGAGATGAGGAGAAATTTCTTTAGAATCACAGAATTTTAAGAGGGCATTCGATCCATCATGACTATATCTGAAAGAGCTACTCAGCTAGTCTCAGTGTCCATCTCCATCTCCATAGCACTCTAACTTTATCCCATTCAAATATATATCCAGCTCAGAGAATTGCTAGGATTTGGAATGCACGGCCTGTGACAGTGGGGGAGGCAGATTCCAAATGAGGTTTCAAAGGAACGCTGGATATATATTTGAAAATCATGAAGTTAGAGGGCTACAGATATGGGGCTAGAGAATGGGATTAATTCAGTAGGTTTTCAGGAGCTGATACAGACACGATGGGCTGAATGGCCTCCTGTGTTGTAAAATTATATGATTCTATTGTTTGGCAAAGATTCATTGAAGGCAAATTTGTGAAATGCTTTCCTGAAATAATGCATCGTGGGATTAACAAGGGATGAGACTGTTTTGGATCTAATGTTGTGCAATGAAGCAGATTAATTGGCAAATTCGCAACAAAGGATCCTCTGGGGGAATAGTGATCATAACACAAATCGATTCCATATTGAATGTGGTATGTTCCAGTCCTTAGTTTAAAATGATATTGAGGGGAAAGCTAGCAAAGGCTGACTGGGTAACCTTAAAATGTTCAACAAAAATACATCCATCCCATTGAAAAGCAAAAGGTCAGCAATTTCGATCCATCTGTAGTTTACAAAGAAAGTTAAGGATAATAGTATTAAATTAAAAGAGGTCAAGAATGAGGATTGGGGGTGTTCCAGAGACCAGCAAAAGTAACCAAAACATTGTTATATAATGGGAAGATAAATAAGAGAGCAAACTAGAAGGGGATACAAAAATTAATTGAGAGTTTTTACAATTGCATTAACAGGAAGAGAGTAGCTAGAGTAAATGTGTCATCTAGACTCGAAACATTAGCTTGCCCTTTTTCCATGGATGCTGTGTGCCTGCCTGATTTCCAACATTTTTTGATTTCAGTAAAGTAAATGTTGGTTGCTTGGCAGCACAAACAGGACAACTTATCATCGGGAAATGGCAAAGATAGTGGGCAACTATTCCCGAGTTGACGGTGTACATCCTAGATTCGTAAACGAGAAGGCTGCTGAGACAGTGGATGAGCTGATTGTAATTTTCCAAAATTCCTCAAAGCCCAGAATTATCCCAGTGGACTCAAAGTTAGAAAATTTAACACCACTCTTGAAAAAAAGTGGGAGACTGAAAATAAGGCACTATTGGCCAGTTAGCTTGACATCAGTATTTGGGAAATGTTGGAATCTATTATTTAGGGCACGTAACAGTGTAACTGAAATCATAGTCTGGTCAAACAGGAAAACATGTGTTGGAAAAATTTATTTAAGTTATCTCAAGAAGTAATGTACTTGCGTTTCCTAAAGGCATTTGATATGGTGCCTCACAGAAGGTTAGTTTGCAAATCAAGGACTCATGGAGTTGTGGGTATTTTATTAGGTGTTCATCAGGTAGGGAGTCTCCTTCTCAACCTCTCCCTCACCAGAGCAGTGTTGATTCTCAGGTTAAACCATCACCCCATCATCTCTCTCTCTCTCTGTTTCTCTCTGATGGGAGAGCAGCTCTATGATCTGGCAAGACTATGGTTTGTTTTACTTCTTAGAGTCTATTAGAATGGATAAAGGATTGGTTAATGGGCAGGAAGTAGAGAATAGGATAAACGAGGGAATCTCAGTGGATGGCACATAGCCAGGAGTTGAGGTGGATGAGTGAGTGGTCAGTTTTCAGGCTGATAAGAATTATACAGAAGGGAAAGCAGTGAATGCTGAAGGGGCCTTGGGAATTTGTATTGGGCACAGTTTCAGTTTCCTTATTTAAGGAAGGATTTTTTTACATTAATTCATGGGATGAGGGTGTTGCTGGCTAGGCAGCATTTATTGCCCATCCCCCTAATTACCCAGAGGGCAGTTAAGAGTCAACCATGTATAAATGCATAACCATGTATAAATGCATTAGAAGCAGATGAGAGAAGGTCCACAAGACTGATACCTAGAATGAGGACAAGTCTGTGTGTTTTCACCCTGGAGTTCAGAGGAATAAGATGTTATTGTATTGCCACCACTCAAAGTCACCACAAATGTTAAAAGTTAATGAAACTCTCAACAGTCCCAATTTGCCTCTGACTCACTGCTACCCAGGATAAGAACAAACCACACCAGGTTCCTTCAGAACTCCTTACCTGACACCCAAGGAGATAAACAGACAAAACATTAATATAATAAGTGAAGTGGAACAAAGTAAAGGGAAGCAGAGTTCTCTTTTCCCAGTCCCCAAATCACAAACCAAGCTGGGGTGGTCTTCAACGAATGTTATCTACACAGTGATGATCAATCTGATTGATTGGACCCAGGGTCTTTCCTGTTCCTTTGGGTTGTAGAATTACTTCCTTTAGGAACAGAATATCGTTTCTCTACTTGTTCAACAGAAAATTAGAGACAGTGATTTTATTGAGAAAGGACAGAGAGTGGTTGATGGAGCCAGCTTCTGGGGGTCTTCTTGCTTCACTCCCCTCACAGGGTCTCTACAACCTGACCTATCAGAGGGCTGTTACTGTGCTGAGCTCTCCCGAAACAACAAGGGTCCCAGCACCAGCCTCTTTGGTACACCACTGGTCACAGACTTCCAATCACGAAAACAACCCTCCACCATCATGCTCTGCTTCTTGTGTGTAAGCCAATTTTGGATCCATTTTGCCAACTTGCGTGGATCCCATTGGCTCTTACCTTTCGGACCAGCCTTCCATATGGGACGTTGTCAAAGGCTCTACTGAAGTCCATGTAAAACACATCAACTGCACTAACCTCATTAATATGTTTAATCACCTTTTTAAAAAAACTCAATTGAACAGGATCTCAGACAGGATCTCCCTCCAACAAAACCGTGCTGACTATCCCTGACCAATCTCTGCCTTTCCAAGTATTGATTAATCCTGTCCCTCAGAATTTTTTCCAGGAATTTGGTGTTGCACTTGGTATCTATGCACTGTCTTTTGGAATTAGAGACTTTGCAGTTGAAAATAATTTCCTGACCCTCCTCTAACCTGATAATAAGTTCCTTGAGGAGCTATTAATTTAGAGGTGAGCGACCTCCCAATTCACCTCCTCCCATTGAAAATTAAGGGGTGTTTGGCTGGTATCAGGAGCCTGACATGGTGGAATTTAAATTCACTTTTTAAAAAAACCTGCAATTAGGAGTCTAATGATGATAATGAACCCATTGTTAATTGTCAGGAAAATCCCACCTAGTTTATTAATGCCCTTTAGGGAAGGAAGCTGCCATCCTTACCTGGTCTGGCCGATATGCAACTCCAGATCCTTAGCAGTGGGATTGATTCTTAACTGCCCACTGGGCAAGTAGGGATGGGCAATAAATATTGGCCTATCCAGCAATACCTTTATCCCTTGAGTGAATTTTAAAAAATGATTGCTGCTTACTCACTCGATCCTTACAGGTGCCTTACGTCCTCATTATAACACACCCTCCCAACTATTATTACATTATCAGCAAATCTGGATACACCACACTCTGACCCTTTTACTGAGACTCTGGGACTGGTGTTTGTGGCTCAGTGGTTAGCACTGCTGCCCCACAGCACCAGGGACCTGGGTTTGACTCCACTCTTGGGCGGCTGTCTGTGTTGAGTTTGCACATTCTCCTTGTGTCTATGTGAGTTTCTTCCGGTTTCCTCCCACAGACCAAAGATGTGCAGGTTAGGTGTATTGACCATACTAAATTACCCACTGTGTTCAGGGATGTGTGGGTTGGCTTCATTAGCAAGGTTATAGGGATAAGGTAGGGGGATGGTTCTGAGTGGGATGCTTTTCAGAGGATCAGTGTGTACTTGTTAGGCAGAATGGCCTGTTTCCACACTCTAGGAATTCTATTAAAAAAATTAATACTCAATCCATGTTAAAACAGTATCACTCAACACCATAAGCTCCTCTCTTGTGCATTAACCTTAAAATTGGCACCTCACTGAATGGTTTAGAAATCTAAATGCACTCCATGTACATTTTTCCCTTTATCAGCTCTGCTTGTTATATCCTTGAAGCAAATTTGTCACACATGATTTCCCTTTCAGAAAACATGTTGACTCTGTTTAATTGTGTTAAGTTTATCTAAACATCCAGTTATTTCTTTCTTAATGATGGACTTTAGCATCAATGACAGATGCCTGATCAATGCTGGTCTAGCCCAGGGATATCCACAGCTAATTGAAGGATATTAAAAAATTGTATCAAAATGCAAAGTTGAGAAGCTCCATGCTCTAATCCTGCTCCTAATCCTGACCTTTTTCTGGGGTATTCTTTGGCAATGATTACAATCTGACTGGAATTTGAACTGGAGGGAATTTTTTAAAGCTAGTTAACTTCTCAAAATGTACCTTTAACCTGGTCTATTAAACATTGTCAGAAAGGTTTGTCATTTTGGATCATCGCAAGGTGAGTGGAAATTCTGACCATTCCTTTTAACCGTATCATCACCACTTCCAGACAATGACGAATGGAATGATCTGGAAACATAGCCCATCGAGTTCTGAAAGATGAGCAGGTCTCAGCACAGGCTAGTACCTGACAATGGTGGACCTAGGATGGAGGCAAGTGGGCTATAAAGAGGTTCCCCTTGACATTTCCCACCTCTGCTTGTGGATGGAGGCTTGAGGCGGAATGACACCGCTGATCACTTCACCAGGATTTCATCAGAAGAACAAGTTTCCCCTCAAGTGCAGCTCCCCCTCGCTGAATATCCATTCTCTAGGTGAGGCTGCCAGTGGCTAGACCAACTGAATGGTCCACCTTCTTCAAAAATTAGGTTTTGTAAAACTGAATATCTTCCAAGGGGTCAATTAAGAGTCAATGTGTTCATGTGGGATTAGATTCAGATAATGTATGGGGGTGATCTGATTGAAAGGTTTCGGATCCTGGAGGAAATTGTTCGGGAGAAACAGATTGCACCAGGAAGTGATGTGTATAAGACAAGGGCCACAATCTTCCAATCAGAGCCACCCATTTCCAGACCCGAAACGTCAACCTTCCTGCTCCTCTGATGCTGCTTGGCCTGCTGTGTTCATCCAGCTCTACATCTTGTTATATCACATCATTTCTGAAACACGTTAGCAAATATTTTTTGCACCTGATGATATTGGAAACATAAAGCTTTCTCCCCAGAAGTAGATGCCAATTCAGTTCATCCAGTTTGCTAATGTCCATTAGGGAAGGAAATCTGCCATTCATGTCTGGCCTACATGTGACTCCAGTCCCATAATGGGGTCGACTCTTAACTGCCCTCCGAAATGACCCAGCAAACCACTCAGTTAAAGTGCAAATAGGGATGGGCAACAGATGCTGGTCTAGCCCACAAAGTCCACATTCCATGATAGAACAATTTTTAAAAGTACCTGCATATGAAGCCAAGACTCCGATCAGCTGCGATCTTACTGAATGGTGGGCTAGGCTTGAGGGGTTGAATGGTCTCCTCCAGTTCTGACATAATCGACTCAGAAAGGACTGGATCATTCATCTAACACCAGTTTCCATTTCAAGTGCGGCCCAGAAACAGGGCACTCTCTGTCAATGGGACATGTCAGAGTCACCACACCATAGCTCCCATAAGAGCTCAGGTCATTTACTTTGGAGCAGGGAAGGATGGGGGTGGACGAGGTGCGGGGGTAGGTTTACAGGAGTGTAACATTACAAGGGCCATGTGGATACAAAGCTGCTGTTCTCCTAAATTGAAGGGTCAGTGACCCGGGGCATTATTTGAAGATGAAAGGCAGGAGGTTTAGAGGGGTCTTGAGGCAAAGAGGGGATGGGAGTCTGGAATGCACTGCCTGGAAGGGGAAAACTCACAATTTTTAAAAGTATAAAAACAGAAGTTAACATTTTTGGTTGACCCTTCCTCAACACTGAGGAACCTGAAACGATAATGCTCCTTCTGTAGGATGTGGGAGGTACGGGTCACCACTAGTGTCCCCACTGACTTCATTTGCGGGAAGTGCACCCAATTCCAGCTCCTCAGAAACCGTGTTAGGGAACTGGAGCTGGAGCTGGTTGAACTTTGGATCATTTGGGAGGCTAAGGGGGTAATTGAGAGGAGTGACAGGGAGGTAGTCACACCTCAGGTACAGGAAAAAGGTAGATGGGTTACAGTCAGGGGATGGAAAGGGAACAGGCAGACAGTGCAGGGATCCCCTGTGGCCGTTCCCCTCAATAACAAGTATACCATTTTGGATACTGTTGGGGGGGCCGACTCACCAGGGGTAAGCCATGGGGTACAAGTCTCTGGCACAGAGTCTGTCCCTGTTGCTCAGAACGGAAGGGGGGAGAGGAGGAGAGCATTAGTTATTGGGGTCTCCATAGTTAGGGGGACAGATAGGAGATTCTGCGGGAACAAGAGAGACTCACGGTTGGTGTATTGCCTCCCAGGTGCCAGGGTCCGTGATGTCTCGGATCGTGTTTTCAGGATCCTTAGGGGGAAGGGGGACCAGCCCCAAGTCGTGGCCCACATAGGCACCAATGACATAGGTAGGAAAAGGGATGGGGATGTAAGGCAGAAATTCAAGGAGCTAGGGTGGAAGCTTAGAGCTAGAACAAACAGAGTTGTTATCTCTGGTTTGTTACCTGTGCCACGTGCTAGCGAGGCGAGGAATAGGGAGAGAGAGCAGTTGAACACGTGGCTACAAGGATGGTGCAGGAGGGAGGGATTCAGATACCTGGATAATTGGGGCTCATTCTAGGGTTGTTGGGACCTCTACAAACGGGATGGTCTATACCTGAACCAGAGGAGTGCCAATATCCTGGGGGGGTAATTTGCTAATGCTCTTCGGGAGGGTTTAAACTAATTCAGCAGGGGGATGGGAACCTGAATTGCAGCTCCAGTGAACAGGAGGTTGAGAGTAGTGAGGTCATGAATAAGGTTTCAAGGTCGCAGGAATGTACCGGCAGGCAGGAAGGTGGTTTGAAGTGTGTCTACTTCAACGCCAGGATCATCCAGAATAAGGTGGGTGAACTTGCAGCATGGATTGGTACCTGGGACTTTGATGTTGTGGCCATTTCGGAGACATGGATAGAGCAGGGACAGGAATGGTTGTTGCAGGTTCCGGGGTTTAGATGTTTCAGTAAGATCAGTGAAGGTGGTAAAAGAGGGGGAGGTGTGGCATTGTTAGTCAAGGACAGTATTACAGTGGTAGAAAGGACGTTTGATGAGGACTCGTCTACTGAGGTAGTATGGGTTGAGGTTAGAAACAGGAAAGGAGAGATCACCCTGTTGGGAGTTTTCTATAGGCCTCCGAAAAGTTCCAGAGACGTAGAGGAAAGGATTGCAAAGACGATTCTAGATAGGAGTGAAGGTAACAGGGTAGTTGTTATGGGGGACTTTAACTTTCCAAATATTGACTGGAAACGCTATAGTTCAAGTACTTTAGATGGGTCAGTTTTTGTCCAATGTGTGCAGGAGGGTTTCCTGACACAGTGTGTAGATAGGCCAACAAGAGGCGATGCCACATTGGATTTGGTACTGGGTAATGAACCAGGCCAGGTGTTAGAATTGGAGGTAGGTGAGCACTTCGGTGATAGTGACCACAATTCGGTTACATTTACTTTAGCGATGGAAAGGGATAGGTATATACCTCAGGGCAAGAGTTATAGCTGGAGGAAAGGCAATTATGAGGTGATTAGCAAGATTTAGGATTCATAGGATGGGGAAGGAAACTGCAGGAGCTGGGCACAATTGAAATGTGAAGCTTGTTCAAGGAACAGCTACTGCGTTTCCTTGATAAGTATGTACCTGTCAGGCAGGGAGGAAGTGGTCGAGTGAGGGAACTGTGGTTTACGGAAGTTGAATCTCTTGTCAAGAGGAAGAAGGAGGCTTATGTAAAGATGAGGCGTGACGGCTCAGTTAGGACGCTTGAGAGTTACAAGTTAGCCAGGAAGGACCTAAAGAGAGAGCTAAGAATAGCCAGGAGGGGACATGAGAAGTCTTTGGCAGGTAGGATCAAGGAAAACCCTAAAGCTTTCTATAGGTATGTCAGGAATAAAAGAATGACAAGAGTAAAATTAGGGCCAGTCAAGGATAGTAGTGGGAAGTTGTGCGTGGAGTCCGAAGAGATAGGAGAGGTGCTAACTGAATATTTTACATCAGTATTCACACATGAAACAGACAATGTTGTCGAGGAGAATACTGAGATACAGGCTATTAGACTAGACAGGTTTGAGGTTCACAAGGAGGAGGTGTTAGCAATTCTGGAAAGTGTGAAAATAGATAAGTCCCCTGGGCCGGATGGGATCTATCCGAGGATTCTCTGGGACGCCAGGGACGAGATTGCAGAGCCTTTGGCTTTGATCTTTATGTCGTCATTGTCTACAGGAATAGTGCCAGAAGACTGGAGGATAGGAAATGTTGTCCCCTTGTTCAAGAAGGGGAGTTGAGACAGCCCTGGTAATTATAGACCAGTGAGCCTTACTTCGGTTGTGGGTAAAGTGTTGGAAAGGATTATAAGAGAGAGGATTTATAATCATCTAGAAAGGAATAATTTGGTTAGGGATAGTCATCACGGTTTTGTGAAGGGTGGGTTGTGCCTCACAAACCTTATTGAGTTCTTTGAGAAGGTGACTAAACAGGTGGATGAGGGTAAAGCAGTTGATGTGGTGTATATGGATTTCAGTAAAGCGTTTGATAAGGTTCCCCACAGTAGGCTATTGCAGAAAATACGGAGGCATGGGATTGAGGGTGATTTAGCGGTTTAGATCAGAAATTGGCTAGCTGTAAGAAGACAGAGGGTGGTGGTCCATGGGAAATGTTCATCCTGGAGGTCAGTTACTAGTGGTGTACCGCAAGGATCTGTTTTGGGGCCACTGCTGTTTGTCATTTTTATAAATGACCTGGATGAGGGCGTAGAAGCATGGGGCTGGATGAACACAGCAGGTCAAGCAGCATCATAGGAGCAGGAAAACTTGACGTTTCGGGCCTAAACCCTTCATCAGAAAGGATGACACTAAAGTTGGTGGAGTTGTGGATAGTGCGGAAGGATGTTGCAGGTTACAGAGGGACATAGATAAGCTGCAGAGCTGGGCTGAGAGGTGGCAAATGGAGTTTAATGTGGAAAAGTGTGAGGTGATTCACTTTGGAAGGAGTAACAGGAATACAGAGTACAGGGCTAATGGTAAGATTCTTGGTAGTGTGGATGAGCAGAGAGTTCTCGGTGTCCACGTGCATAGATCCCTGAAAGTTGCCACCCAGGTTGATAGGGTTGTTAGGAAGGCGTACGGTGTGTTAGGTTTTATTGGTGGAGGGATTGAGTTTCGGAGCCATGAGGTCATGTTGCAGCTGTACAAAACTCTGGTGCGGCCGCACTTGGAGTATTGCGTACAGTTCTGGTCGCCGCATTATAGGAAGGATGTGGAAGCATTGGAAAGGGTGCAGAGGAGATTTACCAGGATGTTGCCTGGTATGGAGGGAAGGTCTTATGAGGAAAGGCTGAGGGACTTGAGGCTGTTTTTGTTAGAGAGAAGAAGGTTAAGAGGTGACTTAATAGAGACATACAAGATGATCAGAGGATTGGATAGGGTGGACAGTGAGAGCCTTTTTCCTCGGATGGTGATGGTTAGGACGAGGGGAATAGCTTTAAATTGAGGGGTGATAGATATAGGACAGATGTCAGCGGTAGATTCTTTACCCAGAGAGTAGTAAGGGCGTGGAATGCCCTGCCTGCAACAGCAGTAGACTCGCCACCTTTAAGGGCATTTAAATGGTCGTTGGATAAACATATGGATGATAATGGAATAGTGTAGGTTAGATGGGCTTCAGATCAGTTTCACAGGTTGGCGCAACATCGAGGGCCAAAGGGCCTGTACTGCGCTGTTATGTTCTATGTTCTATGTGTGTATTATTGATCTCAGACATTCCCCGGGTGCTGGTCTAATGCTCTCGTCACTTTGCTTTTCAGTTGCTTTGAATGAAAATGCACTCTGCATTTCTGGTCTACTCTCCAGCACCACCAGACGTTTCAGATCTGGACCCTTCTCCAGAAAAGGGGGAGTGGGAAGGAAGCTGGGAAATAAATAGAGGGAGAAGGGGTGGGGCTGGGGAAGGTCGGTGGCATGGTGATAGGTGAGTGCAGGTAGGGAGTGGTGGGGATTGTTCAGTGATGTAGGAGGAGCAGATAGGCGGGAGAGAAGACGGACAGGTTGTGTCAGGTCAAGGAGGCGGGGATGAGAAGGAGGGTTGGACACAGGATGAGGTCGGGGGGGCAGTGGGAAGATTTTAAAATTGTTAAAATCCACATGTAGGCCATCAGGCTGTCTGCTCCCGAGGTGGAATATGCGGTGCTGCTACAATGGGATGGGAGGGAGGGTCGGACATGGTGCTGAGTTTAGAAGGATGGTGTTGGGATCTAATGGAAACTTACAGAATACTGAATGGCCTTGACAGAGTGGATGTTGGGAAGGTGGTTCCATTTGTAGGAGAGAATAGGACCTGAGGGGACAGCCTTAGAGTAAAGGGAAGACCTTTGAGAACGGAGATAAGGAGAAACATCGATAGCAGTCGATATGGCTCCTTCCGGAGATCGATGTGAGACTCACAGGCTGACTGGGACTGCATCCTGTGACTAGGCCCAGGTGCTTGCTTCGGTGCTTCCCAACTCCTTTTTTGAAGATTAAACATTGACTTTAAAATTTAGGATGTTTTTCTTACCTTTTGGCTTTCTTTTACTTCTGCTGTGTTTTTAAAAGTTCTGGTTTTTAATGAAGAGAACAGTGACTTTGAACACTTCTTACTGTACTCATGTGTTCCCGTACTTCAGTATACATGACAGTAAAATCTAAAGCTAATTCTAATTTTAATTCCAACTCATTTTCTATCAGACCAACACTTACTTAGTTAACTCTTTTCTGATTTTAATGCCGAATAAACTTTTACTATACATTGAGGTATTTTGAAGCAGCTTTCTCTTGCACTTTTATTGTTTCTTCCTGTATTAATTTTTAGCAAATCTTTGATTTATCCTTGCATATTTTGTCGAATCAACTGACATGCCAACTATTTCAACGCAGTTCAGGAGCACTGCGCTGTTCCCAGCTCGAGTAAGTGAGGAAAGGAGCAAGGCTCAGGTTCAAACTGACCTTCCCTGACCTAGCTGCTGGGAAAGAGCAGACCATCCCAGCTCTGATAAGTATCAAAGTTTACAGCAGAAAGTAGGCACTGCCTCAGTGCTTACAGTAAACAGAGGCACAGATTCAGAGTCGCAGCTCAAAGACTCGGTAACACAGACACGAGAGAGAGAGACCGCTGCAGCACCTCGCCCAGTACACAACCACGGGCAGAGAAATTCAGGCAGGAACAGACCCTCGCTCACTACGGTCATGGCAACCAAGGTGCAACTTCAACTGAATGATCAGAGGGGAGAGCTGACTGCAGCCAGGGAGCATGTGTGTGCAGTGACAAGAGACTATATTTGTCAGCCCAGACTCAGTAAGTAACCGAGACGGAGAATAATATCCAGCCTCTATCCTGAGCATGGAGGGGTACAGGAACAAGACAAAGGAAGTGGCAGTGTGTTACAGGTAAACAAGGAGCTGCAAGGGCGATACAGTGAGACACAGAGCTGGGAGGGTGTTACAGTGTGACAGGGAGCTGGGAGGGAGTGAGTGTGGGACAGGGAGCAGGGAGAGTGTTACAGTGTGACAAGGAGCTGGGAGGGTGTTACAGTGTGACAGGGAGCTGGGAGGGTGTTAGGGTGGGACAGGGATCTGGGAGGGTATTACAGAGTGACAGGGAGCTGGGTGGGTGCTACAGTGTGACATTGAGCTGGGAGGGTGTTACGCTTTGACAGGGAGCTGGGAGGGTGTTACAGTGTGACAGGGAGCTGGGAGGGTGTTACAGTATGACAGGTAACTGGGAGGCTGTTACAGTATGACAGGGAGCTGGGAGGGTGTTACAGTATGACAGGTAACTGGGAGGCTGTTACAGTATGACAGGGAGCTGGGAGGGTGTTACAGTGTGACATTGAGCTGGGAGGGTGTTACACTTTGACAGGGAGCTGGGAGGGTGTTACAGTGTGACAGGGAGCTGGGAGGGTGTTACAGTGTGACATTGAGCTGGGAGAGTGTTACAGTGTGACATTGAGCTGGGAGGGTGATACAGTGTGACAGGGAGTTGGGAGGGTGTTACAGTGTGACAGAGAGCTGGGAGGGTGTTACAGTGTGACAGGGAGCTGGGAGGGTGTTACAGTGTGACATTGAGCTGGGAGGGTGTTACACTTTGACAGGGAGCTGGGAGG
>JAHRHZ010000205.1:28399-42395 GCA_024137785.1 Ginglymostoma cirratum | reverse complement strand
TGGCCTGCTGTGTTCATCCAGCTCCACAGCTTGTTATCTCGGATTCTCCAGCATCTGCAGTTCCTACTATCTCTGTTGGACTATAACCTGGTGTCGTGTGATTTCTGACCTTCCTCAGATATAAACCTAGATGTCACTTGAAGTAAATCAATTTTTCACAATCCTTCAGAATTCAAGTCCTCAATAAAAAAGTAAGAACTACGTAACACTGATTCTCACCTGGGAGGGGCTGGTGTCTGCAATGAGGATGTGAATAAAGTATGGTTCTGAAGTGGTTAATTCTCATGTTTTATTGACTCGTCTCTTTTGACCAACTGACGAGACACAGCCTGTGGATGGAGACAGGGAATTTACTCTTGCTTTTGGGAGTTGCTGTATCTGTACCAGCTCCCTGGTCATTACCTCGGACTGAGCGCAGTTGTACTTATCATGGAATAAACCTTCTTGTGATCTAGGATCAGTGCCCCTTCTGCGGATACTCCATGGTCGGTGTGTCCTCTGCCATTAATCACTGGGTAGGCCAAAATGAAAGGAGAGTTGGTTTCAGAAAGGGTCTCAGTCTGTCGTGGTTTATTTCCCTGTCTGTGTTTCTGTGACGGTATTGCAGATTGCCGCCCAGATCTGCAGGCAGGCTGGTCTGGTCAAGAAAGCTAAGGATGTTATGGATTACAGTGAGGACAACTTTGCCATTGTGTTTGCAGCGATGGGGGTAAGTCCTGCCGTTTGATGGTATCATTCTTGTTCACAGTCTCCCCACGAATGCTTTCCCGTCCATGGCAGAGCCACAATAGGAGACAGCCTGGCAGGATAAGCTCCCAGGAGCTTGCTAGTCTGCAATGTGCTTCCTACTGCAGTCAAATATCAGGGAAACAAAAGATTTATCTAGTTGCTATGTAACGAAAGAACTTCCAGCAATATTAGACTAATGCCCCACTATCAACATCCTGGGGGTTATCATTGACCAGAAACTTAACTGGACTCACCACATAAACACAGTGGCTAGAAGAGCAGGTCAGAGGCTGGGAATCCTGCAGTGAGTAACTCATCTCCTGACTCCTCAAAGCCTGTCCACCATCTACGAGGCACAAGTCGGGAGTGTGATGGAATACTCCCCACTTGCCTGGATGGGTGCAGCCCCAGCAACACTCAAGAAGCTTCACACCATCCAGGACAAAGCAGCCGCTTGATTGGTACCATATCCACAAGCACCGACTCCCTCCACCACCAACGCTCAGTAGCAGCAGTGTGTACCATCTACAAGATCCACTGCAGAAATTCACCAAAGATCCTCAGGCAGCACCTTCCAAACCCACGACCACTTCCATCTAGAAGGACAAGGGCAGCAGATACATGGGAACATCATCACTTCCAGGTTCCCCTCCAAGTCTCTCACCAACCTGACTTGGAAATATATTGTCATTCCTTCACTGTTGCTGGGTCAAGATCCTGGAATTCCCTCCATAAGGGCATTGTGGGTCAACTCACAGCAGATGGACTGCGGCGGTTCACGAAGGCAGCTCACCCCCACCTTCTCAAGGGGGCAAATAGGGACAGGGCAATAAATACTGGCCTGTTAACAGTTAACCTACTCTAATCTCACAGATTACGGCATATCATTGCTCTCCGTGTGAGCAATACAGACACCAGGTCCCACCTTGAATATACATGCATACACCCAACCACACACCCACACCCACACACACACACACACATACATGGAACTGGCCCAGGATGACCTGTAGTGCCAATGTCACTGATGCAGTGTATAACCCTGGGGGAGGGAGTGGGTGACCCAGGTAGGTCAGTAACTGCGTCTGTTTCTCTTGCGGTTCACAGGTGAACATGGAGACTGCTCGATTCTTCAAATCCGATTTCGAAGAGAATGGCACCATGGACAATGTCTGCCTGTTTCTCAATCTCGCCAACGACCCTACGTAAGGCTCTGACTTGGTCTGAATCCTTCTGGTTGACAACACACATTTCACTTTGGGAAACAGAACAGTATATTTTCTATTCCAGCAGTTTCAAAACCAAACCCTCCCAGCACAGGGACAGCACGGAGTGAGATACAGAGTAAATCTCCTTCTACACTGTCCCCATCAAACACTCCCAGGACAGGGACAGCACGGGGTTAGATACAGAGTAAAGCTCCCTCTATACTGTTCCCATCAAACACTTCCAGGACAGGGATAGCACAGGGTTAGATACAGAGTAAAGCTCTCTCTACCCTGTCCCCATCAAACACTCCCAACACAGGGACAGCACGGGGTTAGATACAGAGTAAAGCTCCCTCTACACCGTCCCCATCAAACACTCCCAGCACAGGGACAGCATGGGGTTAGATACAGAGTAAAGCTCCATCTACACTGCCCCCACTAAGCATTCCCAGGACAGGGACATGGCTGTTGGAAACAGTTTGTTTTTATGGGAATTATGGAGCTTTGAGCAGGGGAATAGTCCATTGAGACCTTCAAGCCTGCCTGCCCTTTGAGAAGCTCCTGGCTGATCTGATTGTATTCTCAACTTCTGCCCTCCTGTCTGCCTCCCACTGCCACCTCTCTATTCCCTACCCAATGTGTGTCTAACTCAGCTTCGAGTCATTCAAAGGCCCAGCCCTCACTGCTTTTCAGGGTCAAGACTTCTCACAGTCTAAAGATAAGACCAGAAGATACAGGAGTAGAATTAGGCCACTCAGCCCATCGAGTTTATACCGGTCCACCATTCCATCATGGCTGATCTGTCTCTCTACTGTACTCTCTTGCATCCTCTCCATAACCCTTCATGTCCTTACTAATTTATCTCTCTAAGTCTTAAATACACTTAATGACTTGTAGGGAGAGACTAGGACCCGATGGCACAGCCTCAGAGTGAAGGCACGACCCTTTAGAACTGAGATGAGGAGGAATTTCTTCAGCCAGAGGGTGGTGAATCTGTGGAATTCATTGCTGCGGAGAGCTGTGGGGAGCCAAGTCACTAAGTGTATTTAAGACGGAGATAGATTAGTAAAGCGATCAAGGGCTATGGGGAGAAGGCAGGAGAATGGGGTTGAGAAATATATCAGCCATGATCAAATGGTGGAGCAGACTCAATGGGCAGAATGGCCTAACCCTGATCCTGCATCTTATGGTACAAAGATCCTTTCAGAGTAAACATTTCTTCTAGTCTCTGTAATTTTTCCCCCCTTATTCATTAATGAGATGAGGGCATCGCTGACCAGGCAGCATTTATTGCCCATCCTTAATTGCCCAGAGGGCAGTTAAGAGTCAACCACATTGCTGTGGGTCTGAAGTCACATGTAGGCCAGACCAGGTAAGGATGGCAGTTTCCTTCCCTAAAGGACATTAGTGAACCAGATGGGTTTTTCTAACAATCGACAAGGGATTCATGGGCATCATTAGGCTCTTAATTCCAGATATTTATTGAATTCAGTTCCACCATCTGCCATGGCGGGATTCAAACCCGGGTCCCCAGAGCATTATCGGGGTCTCTGGGTTAACAGTCCAGCAAGAATACCACGAGGCCATTGCACTCCCCATAATGGAGAACAGCATCCCCTTGATTTGACCTCCCCCATGACAAGATATCCATCCTGTCCAGTAGGATCTTCCATGCTCCAGTAGGGTTGCCTCATCTTCTCACTCTAATGGACACAGGCTTAATCTGTTCAACCCCTCCTGCAAGGGTCAACCTTTTATACCCAAAATCAGTCATGTGCACCTTCTCTGAACTGTTTCTGAAACAACTGTGTCTTTGTTTCAAACATCTGCTTTAATATTCCAGTTGCCTAACTTGTTGTGATTCATAACCTAGGACTCCCAGATTCCTCTGTACTCCTGCAAGCTGTCTGCATTTAAATAGCGTCCCTTTTTTCACTCTTACGGCCAGACGTTCACATTTACCCACATTCTACCCCATCTGCCAAATTTCTACTCCTTCACTGAACCTGTTGCTGTTCCTTTGCAGACTGTTTCATTCCTTTTAACAAACTAATTCCCGCTTCACCTGGTGTCGTCAGCAAATTTAACTCCTGTTACAATCTAGTTTGATTGATGGGGAGCACGCACATTTTATTGTTCAAGTGCCAATGTTTTTCCACCAGTTTTTACTTGCATGTGGCACAGTTTTAATCCGGTTGCTCAGTCATCTGTGAGACAGAGGAGGTTTGATGGATTCCTGGTAAATAAATTTTAATAATCCTGCAGATCCATGTGGTTCTGCAGCAAACCACATGGGGGCAGGCTCTGTGAGGTGAGGAGCAGCGTCCATCTCCTGACTCTAGGGGACACTATTGGCCTCAGTACCTAGACGGTGCTCTAGTGTCACCAGGTGGTAGAAGGCAGGACTGCAGGAAGAGCCCCCAGGTCTGATGAGATGAGACAGGAAACAGAACTCCAAAAAAAAGACATTAGTGCCACGTATCCCCTGCTGACTGCTCAGCACCATTTGTGATTCCTCAGATACTGAGGCAGCCCATGGCCAAATGCAGCAGGACCTGGGCAATACCTATGATGCGGAGGTGCCACTGTTCAACTGGGGTGGACAAGGTCAGAGATCACACGACACCAGGTTCTGAGGAAGGGTCACCGGACCCGAAAGGTTAACTCTGTTTTTTCCCTTCACAGATGCTGCCAGACCTGCTGAGCTTTTCCAGCAACTTCTGTTTTTGTACCAGGTTACAGTCCAACAGGTTTCTTTGAAAACGCAAGCTTTCGGAGCCTCAATCCTCCTTCAGGTGTCAGTGAGAGAGGTGGTATCAGACACAGAATTTATAAGCAAAAGATCAAAGGTCACAACATCGACAAGGATGTGTTACACAAACCTAAAATGCTGTTAAATCTTTAATCAATTAGAAGGTTTTAATTTTTTTATGTATAAGGAGAAGGATGGGTTAGTAAATTTGCGAATGACACTAAAGTCGGTGGAGTTGTGGATAGTGCGGAAGGATGTTGCAAGTTACAGAGGGACATAGATAAGCTGCAGAGCTGGGCTGAGAGGTGGCAAATGGAGTTTAATGCGGAAAAGTGTGAGGTGATTCACTTTGGAAGGAGTAACAGGAACACAGAGTACAGGGCTAATGGTAAGATTCTTGGTAGTGTGGATGAGCAGAGAGTTCTCGGTGTCCACGTGCATAGATCCCTGAAAGTTGCCACCCAGGTTGATAGGGTTGTTAAGAAAGCGTACGGTGTGTTAGGTGTTATAGGTAGAGGGATTGAGTTTCGGAGCCATAAGGTCATGTTGCAGCTGTACAAAACTCTGGTGCGGCCGCACTTGGAGTATTGCGGACAGTTCTGTTCACCGCATTATCGGAAGGATGTGGAAGCATTGGAAAGGGTGCAGAGGAGATTTACCAGGATGTTGCCTGGTATGGAGGGAAGGTCTTATGAGGAAAGGCTGAGGGACTTGAGGCTGTTTTCGTTAGAGAGAAGAAGGTTAAGAGGTGACTTAATAGAGACATACAAGATGATCAGAGGATTGGATAGGGTGGACAGAGAGCCTTTTTCCTCGGATGGTGACGGCTAGCACGAGGGGACATAGCTTTAAATTGAGGGGTGATAGATATAGGACAGATGTCAGAGGTAGATTCTTTACCCAGAGAGTAGTGAGGGGATGGAATGCCCTGCCTGCAGCAGTTGTAGACTCACCAACTTTAAGGGCATTTAAATGGTCGTTGGATAAACATATGGATGATAATGGAATAGTGTAGGTTAGATGGGCTTCAGATTGGTTTCACAGGTCGGCACAACATCGAGGGCCGAAGGGCCTGTACTGCGCTGTAATGTTCTATGTTCTATGTTCTATTTATAAATCTCCAAATTCCTTTCAAGTCATGGTCCTGAGAGAACTAAAGGCTTTATCAGTGTAAAGAAGAGGTGATGTTTTAGGTCAGACGATGCATGTTGGGTGTGAGATCTTGTTTGGAATCTGTTTGTGTTTTGGTTTGGAGTCAGACAGGTTTTATTTCTAAAGCAGGAATTTATAAAATGATCACATTGATCTTTGGGTTAACATCCTCCAATTGCGTTTTCAAATAAATCTGTTGGACAATAACTTGGTGTCGTGTGGCTTCTGACCTGGGACAACACCGAGCCTTGAGCCAACAAATGCCAGGAGACATTTGTGCCACACAAATGCCAGGCTATGCCCATCACCAAAAAGGGACGATCTAACCAGTGCACCCTGACCTTCAATGGTGTTACCATCACTGAATCCCCCACTATCAACATTCTGGGGGTTACCTTCCAATTTTTTGTTATAATTCATTCACAGGATGTGGGTATCACTTGGCTGTGCCATCATTTATTCCCCGTCCGCAACTGCCTTGAGTGTCAACCACATTGCTGTGGGTCTGGAGTCACATGTAGGCCAGACCAGGTAAGGATGGCAGTTTCCTTCCCTAAAGGACATTAGTGAATCAGATGGGTTTTTCCCGACAATTGACAATAGTTTCATTGCCATCATTAGACGCTTAATTCCAGATTTTTATTGAATTCAAATTCTGCGATCCAGGATTCCAGGATTTGAACCCAGGTCCCCAGAATGTTATCGGGATTAATAGTCTGGCAATAATTTGATTTGATGTGGTTTATTTATTGTCATGTGTATTCTGTTACAAAATGCTATAAGAAGTGCTGTATGGCGTCAGAACTCTCTGGCACCACCTTAAAACACATAAAACTAAACCCAAACATTGAATATAGAGGCAGAAAAATAAAGAAATCGAGGAATAAAGAAAGAAAGGAAGAGGAACAAGGAAATGCAATGGGGCCATCACCTCCCCCAGTGACGTAGATGAGGAAAGTGAATGTGCTGTGTGCAAATTTGTGGGTGACACTAAAATAAGTGGGAAAGTCACTGGTGTGGTTGTTACAGAGGCCGCAGAGGGATATACACAGGGTCAGTGAGTGGACAAAAACATGGCAGATGGAATATAATGTGGGAAATGGTTATGCACTTTGGCAGGAAGAATAGAGGAGCTGGCTATCACTACACTATAATCGTGCATTGCCCATGGCTAACCCAGACACTAAAGACAACTTAGCACAGACAGTCCACCTAACCTGCACACCTTTAGACTGTGGGAAGAAACTTGAGCACCCAGAGGAATCCCACACAGGCAGTCACCCAAGGGTCGATTTGAACCCAGGTCCCTAGCACTGCAAACTAGCAGCACTAACCACTAAGCCACTGCGCTATTTACTTGGCAAGAGGATCCAGGGATATGGGGCAAGGCAGGAAGGTGATTTGAGGGTTATCAGAACAACTATGATCTCAACGAATGGTGGGGCGGACTGAGAGGGCTGAATGGCCTCCCAAGAGGAATACAAGCTGAGTGGAGTAGGTGGTGTCTGAGCCTCTGAGCCAGAATCAAGTCCCACTTTCTCCGGTGTCACAACATCCCTGAGCAGGTGGATTAGGAAGTATCTCCAGTCCGTACGGATCTTGTTATAATTTCGCTCTGAATCTTCACTGAAACCCAAAGAACCCAGCTTGAGGTACAAGAGGACAGAGCTCAGTTTAGCTCTGAGAGCTGTGTGCACCTGAGATGGAACTTCTCCCCCACTGAGATGGTTATTAATTCCCACTGACTGTGATTGTCCTGCAGGATTGAACGGATTATCACTCCCCGCCTGGCCCTGACTGCTGCCGAGTTCCTGGCCTATCAATGTGAGAAGCATGTCCTGGTCATCCTGACGGATATGAGCTCATATGCTGAGGCCCTGCGTGAGGTGAGTGACCAATATACACCCAGCTCCCACACTGAAAGGTTCAGAGTCTAGGCCAAGGTCAAAGGTGACATGGAGTCAGAGAGAAACGAGGGGCGTAGTCAGTTCACAATCGGTTTAAGGATGGAAAGGGGAGAATCAGGACCCTAACTAACAATGAAAACCGAAAGAACTGCGGATGCTGTAAATCAGGAACAAAAACAGAAGTTGCTAGAAAAGCTCAGCAAGTCCAGCAGCATCTGTGAAGGTAAAATCAGAGTTAACGTTTCGGGTATGTTCTGAGGAAGAGGCCAGATGCTAACAAACCTGTTGAACTGTTCCATCAACCTCTGATAAACAATCTCAGAGTCAAGTGAGTTCCAAAAACTCCGACTGCAGTTAGGAAACACAACCCAATAAAGTTGGAAAGTGGGTGATCAGAGGAAAGATTGAGGACTCTGGGCCTTAGTCCTGTCATGTTTTTAAGATGTGAATGTAGTTAAGGCATTTCCCCAGCCTGATGAGTCTATGAAGTGGAGGTGCCGGTATTGGACTGGGGTTGGACAAGGTCAGAAATCACACGACGCCAAGTTATAGTCCAACAGGTCTGAGGCTCTGAAGGCTTGTGTTTTCAAATAAACCTGTTGGACTATAACCTGGTGTTGTGAGATTTCTGAAGAATCTAGAACTGGAGGACATAGTCTCAGGATAAGGGATAGGGCTTTTAGGACGAAGGTGAGGATTAATTACTTCACTCAGAGGGTATTAAATCACTGAAATTCTCGACCCCACAGGGCTGTGGAGGCTCAGTCATTTGAGTCAGTTCAGGACGGAAATCATTAGGTTCTGAAGTTTTAATGGCATTTTTAAAATTTGATTTATGTGTGCCGAGTGAAAACTGTTGTCTTACCTGCTCTACAGTCAAATCATACCATACAAAGTGCATCAGGGTAGCAGAACAGAGTACAGGATGCAGTGTTACAGCTGCAGAGAAGGTGCACAGGGAGAGAGATTAGCATTAATATTTGAGAGGTCTGTTCAAAAGTCTGATAACAGCAGGGGAGAATTTGTTCTTGAATCTGTTTGTACTTGTATTCAAACTTTTATAGCTACTGCCCGACAGAAGAGGGTGGAAGAGAATATAATAACGGGTGGGAGGGGTCTTTGATGATGTTGATTGCTTTCCCGAGGCAGTGGGAAGTGTAGATGGATCAATCGATAGAAGATTGGTTTGTGTGATGGGCTGGGCTGTGTTCACGACTCTGTAATTTCTTACAGCCCTGGGTAGAACAGTTGCTGTGCTACACTGGGATGCACCCAGACAGAATCCATTCCATGGTGCATCTATAAAAATCAGCTGGAGTCTTTATGGACAATGTTGAATTTCCATCATGGGACATGGAAATATTGCAGGAGAATGACGCTGAGGTAGAAGACAACCCATAATCTCATTGAAGGATAGGACCGGGCTCGATGGGTGGAATGACCACCTCCTGACCTTTCCTCATCTTGCACAAACTCAGATTGGCTCAAAGCTCTTCATGACCGATGAAGCAGAATGGTTGTGAAGCGCACCCTGGCCCAGGAATGGGGCACAGTTTGATGTCTGCCCTGACCAAATCCAGGGGCCACACCCAGGCCTGGAGGCTCTCCAGGCGGGAGGACATTCCTGGATTCACTCCCGTCTGGAAACAGTCCATTTCCCACCGTGGGAAATCATTCAAATTGGGTCATTCACTTTGGTCTAGGAATGGGACACAATTTGGACATTGGCCTGACCGAATCTGGGGCCACACCTGGGTTCACTCTCTTCCAAAAATGGTTCATTTCACAGTCAGCGCGGATTTGTGCGCAGGAAGTCATGTCCGACAAATCTTTTAAATTTTTGAGACAATTTGTAGCTCGGGTTGTGGATGAGGTTGTAGACTTGCTCGCCGAGCCGGTGTGTTTGGTTGCGGATGTTTCGTTACCCTGCTAGGTAACACCGTCAGTGTGTCTCTGGTGAAGTGTCAGTGTTCTGTCCCACTTGTTATTTATATGCCTCGGTTTGGTATTACTTTCAGTTCTGTTTCTCAATGGTTTGTACACAGTGTCTAGTTCAATGTAAAAACCTAAAGAACTGCGGATGCTGTAAATCAGGAACAAAAACAGAAGTTGCCGGGAAAGCTCAGCAGGTCTGGCAGCATCTGTGAAGAAAGAAACAGAGTTAACCTTTCGGGCCCGGTGACCCTTCCTCAGACTGTACCAAAAACCAACAACCACCCTATGACAGCTACTGACAAACGTTAAGGACCCCATACCCAAAACCAGCAAAACTGGGGTAATGTACAAAATACCATACACGGACTGTGAGAAACATTACACAGGCCAAACTGGAAGAAAACTGACAATAAAGGACACGCGAACACCAACTAGCCACCAAGAGACACGACCAATTCTCACTGGTCTCATTACATACGGACAAAGAGGGACACGGATTTAACTGGGACAACACATCCATAATCACACAAGCCAAACAGAGACACACCAGGTATTCCAACTGGAACTCCATCAACAAACACATTGAATTAGACCCTGTGTACAAACCACTGAGAAACAGAACTGGAAGTGATACCAAACACCCCAGCAAACCTAGGCATATAAATAACAAACGGGACAGAACACCGATGCTTCACGGGAGGCGCACTGACGATGTTACCGAGCAGGGGAACGAAATGTCTGCAACCAAACACACTGGCTCAGCGAGCAAGTCTACAACTTCAAATCTTTTAGAGTTTTTCGAAGAGGTAACGAAGACGATAGATGAGGGTAGGGCAATGGATGTTGTCTATAATGACTTTACGAAGGCCTTTGACAAGGTGCCTACAGCTAGTCATGAAGGTTAGGTCGCGTGGGATTCAGGGACAGCTAGCTAATTGGATTCAATACTGGCTCAATGGTGGGAAGCAGAAGATGACAGTTGAAGGTTGTTTCTCGGACTGGAGGCCTGTGACTAGTGGTGTGTCACAAGGGTCTGTGCTCAGACCTTTGTTATTTACATAAATGATCTGGATGTGAATGTGCAAGGCATGATTAGGAAGTTTGCCAATGATACAAAATTAGGAAGTATCGTTGATATTGAGGAAGCTTATCAAAAATTACAGAGGGATCTTGATCAGAGGGGGAAGTGGGCTGAGGATTGGCAAATGTAATTCAATATAGATATGTGTGAGATGTTGCGCTTTGGAAAGTCAAACCAAGGTTGGACTTATACAGTAAATGGTAAGGTCCTGAGGAGTGTTGTGGAACAGAGGGACCTAGGCGTACAAGTACATATTTTGATGAAAGTGATGTCACAGATAGACAGAGTGGTGAAGAAGGCATTTAGCATGCTGGCCTTCATCAGTCGAGGCATTGAGTATAGCAGTTGGGATGTTATGTTACAGTTGTATAAGTCGTTGGTGGGGCCACACTTGGAGTATTGTGTACGGTTTTGATCATCCTATTATAGGAAAGACATTGTTAAACTGGAAAATGTGCAAGGAAGATTTACAAGGACGTTGCCAGGACTAGTAGACCTGAGTTATAGGGAGACGTTGGCCAGGATAGGACTTTATTCCTTGGAACGTAGGAGAATGATGGGTGACCTTATTGAGGTGTATAAGATCATGAGGGGCATAAATAGCATGAATGCATATAGTGTTTTTCCCAGGGATGGAGAATTGAAAATGCAAGGGTATAGGTTTAAGGTGAGAGGGGAAAGATTTAAGAAGGACCTGAGGGGCAACTTCTTCACACAGAGAGTGGTGTGTATACGGAATGGGCTGCCGGAGAAAGTGTTTGAGGCAGGTACCACAGTAACATTTAATAAACATTTGGATAGGTACTTGGATGGGAAGGATTGAGAGGGCTATAGAACAAATGTGGGCAGTTGGAAGATGCTGAGTGGGCACCATGGTCAGCATGGACCAGTTTGGGCGGAAGGGCCTGTTTCTATGCTGAATTAGTCTATGACTCTAAATGATGGGCCAAAATCCTGGAATTCCCTCCCCAGTGGGTCAACCTACAGCACATGGACTGCAGCGTCTTGAGAGGGCAGTTCACCTTCTCAAGGGGGCAACTAGGGAATGGGGCAATAAATGCTGGGCCCAGCCAGTGATGCCCACATCTCATGAATGAATCAAAGAAAACGCAGAAGACAGTGTGCACACAGCAAGATCCCACAAGCAGTAACGTTCTGATGATCTCCATGCGGCAAGTCAGGCAGCATCAGTGGAGCAGACAATGGAGGTTTGTGGTTGCACTGGGGGGGTGGGGGCTGCAGAGGGAGATTCACAGGATGTTGCCTGGGACGGAGTATTTTGGCGATGGTGAGAGGCTGGAAAAGCTCAGGTTGTCTTCTTTGGAGCAGAGAAGGCTGAGGGGGAACCTGATGGAGGTGTATAAGGTTATAGGGGGCATGGACAGGGTGGATAGAAAGCAGATGTTCCTCTGAGTTAGAGGGTCACTAATAAGGAGACGTAAGGTGAAAGGCAGGAGGTTTAGAGGGGAGCTGAAGAAAACCTTTGCTCCCAGAGGGTGGTGGGTGTATGGAACGCACTGCCTAAGAGGGTAGCAGAGGCAAGAAACCTCACAACCTTTAAAAAGTGATCAATACAGTCATAACATTCAAGGCTGTGGGCCTAGTGTGGGAGAATGGGACAAGAGTAGGTAGTTGTATAGTTTGGCAGTACAGAATTGATGGGCCAAAGGGCCTTTTCTGTACTGTATGATTCTATAATTCATGCTTTAACTGATGCTGCAGGCAGATAGGAATGAAATAGAGGCAGCAGGACAGAGGGAGCAAGCAGATGAAGGAATGGGTGGAACACATAACAAAGAGGGAGCAGGAATGGGGCTAGTACAAAGACAAAAGATGGACTGAAGGGTAGTGTAAGCGGGTTCAGAATCAGCAGCAAGGGCTGCTGTTCTAAAGACTGCGTGTTGGGGTGGAAGTTGGCAATTGTTGAACTCAATGTTGAGTCCAGAAAGTTGTAAATTGCCTGAATGAGAGCTTGAGATGTGGTTTGTTGAGTGGACGGTGAGGGTCAAGAGTGTGGTGTAGGGGTCAGAGGAGGAGGAGGTCAGATCACCAGTAAAGGGGCAAGGACCTCAGGGTGTTTCCCACTTCCCATTGGACACGAATGTTTCACACGGAGAGATCGCCCAGGCCAGAGTAAAAACCATGGAAAGTGTGGCACTGAGACTAGAGAGAAATGTTCAGACTGGTGACAGAAATCTGAGTCCAAGTGGAAGGTTTTAGGGAGCATCTGAAAGGAGGAACGAGAAGCTGTTTGTATCCAAATAGACAAACAGGTTTAAGGAGAGAATTCCACAGTTTGTGGCTCAGGCAGCTGAAGAACCAATGAGGCAGAAATGAGAGGCATGAGAGGTCACAAAGACAACATCAGTGTGGTCTTTATCATTCCATCTATATTCACCAACGCATCTTCACGGCGAATGTCGAGATCGGCATTGTAGATCAGAACCGATTTAATCTTCCGATTCGAGAAACGGAATTTCAGTTACTCCAAGAGGGATATCTGGATTTTCCTGGAGCAGGAAGGGGACCGAGGGATAGGAGACGGTGGATGGGCTGAAGGGAAGTGTGGGTGGATATGGTAGAGACGCTGCGCCGGTTTGCAGCTTGATAATAAATGGAATGGTGGCACACCGGGTGTTTCTCACCCTGCCCCCACTTTCCCGATCTCCATCCCACCCCGTGCAGGTATCTGCGGCTCGTGAGGAGGTTCCTGGCAGACGGGGGTTCCCCGGCTACATGTACACGGATTTGGCCACGATCTATGAGCGAGCTGGGCGAGTGGAGGGCAGGAATGGCTCGATCACACAAATCCCCATCCTCACCATGCCCAATGACGGTGAGTGAGCGATCGGTGTGGGTGGGGGCGGGTGGGTGTTGCGAGGGTGTTAAACCATCATGGAGCAATCCTTACACAGACCTTTCAGAGAGGCTCATGAACAAGGTGAGGACAATGGACCCTCCGATCCTCCCTTACGCTCTACATGGGGCCTTGGTGGCTCAGAAAGGGTTTTGAGGAGACCTCGCACCATGCATTGTAACCAAATTTGTTCTTCAACAGCACGACTTTGCCTGTAAAGATTGAGACTGATCTCCCTGAGGGGACAGGAGGCCAGAGTGGGACAGACACTGGGCACAGTCCCACACAACCACATACGCACAGTCTCTCTCTCACACACACACATACAGACTGGACAGTCTCATACACACACAAACACACACACACACACACACA
>JAHRHZ010000205.1:7641-18151 GCA_024137785.1 Ginglymostoma cirratum | reverse complement strand
TGCTCTATGTTCTACGTTCTATGTTTTATGTTCTATGTTCCATGTTCTATGTTCCATGTTCTATGTTCCACGTTCTATGTTCTATTCTCTATGTTCTATGCTCTATGTTCTATGTTTTATGTTCTATGTTCAATGTTCTACATTCTACATTCTACGTTCTGTGTTCTATACCCCATTGTAAAGGAGCTGACGATGGAAAGGCTGTATTTCCTACATGCCCCCTTCAGGCAGTGAGTCCCATAACAACAGTGTGTGCAAAAACATTGCAAATCACCCCCTTGCCCCCGGGATTCTGTCACAGCTTATTTTCAATCCATTTGCTCAGGTTACTGACCAACCTGCTCATATTCGTGGAGTTTGCGGGTTATATTGTAGGCCTGTAACTGATTGATGCTATCTGATCGTTGCAGCGACCAGGGCGTGGTGATAGACTGATAGTCTGATTCAGCCCGGGTTGGCTGTGTATCCCTCACCGTGGTCTGTTTCCCACTTTCAGATCTACCCACCAATTAATGTTCTGCCCTCTCTGTCCCGCCTGATGAAATCAGCCATTGGAGAGGGGATGACTCGCAAAGACCACGCCGATGTGTCCAATCAGCTGGTAAGGAGGGGTAGGGGTCATGGAGGACAGCAGTGAGAGACACCAACATTAACAGCAGGGAACAGGAAAAGAGATCTCAGAGGGAGCATTCAAATAAGATTGAATGGGTTAGTGAGATAGGTTAGTGTATACAGTGAGCCAGGGTTGATAGGGAGAGTGGATAGTGAGGAGAAAGTGAAGAGGGGACAATGGCCTAGTGGTAATATCCCTAGCTTTATTAATCCACAAAAACGGAGCTAATGTTCTAGGGAATCATGTTCAAGTTCGATCCCGGCAGGTGGTGGGATTTGAATTTTTAAGAAATGGAATTAAGATCCAAAGATGCTGATGACCGTGATTCCATTGTTAATTGTTGTTCCCGAAAAAAGACCCCATCTAGTTCATCGATGCCATTTTGGGAAGGAAATCTGGCCTACATGTGACTCCAGACCCACAGCAATGCGGTTGACTCTTCACTGCCCCCTGAGCAATTAGGGACGGGCAATAAATGCTGCTCTAGTGATGTTCATATCCTGTGAAAGAACAAACAAGAGGGAGTGAGATAGGACTGAGGCGAGAGTAAAATGGGATTGAAGAGGGAATGAAATGGGATTAGGGAGAGAGTGTGTTAGGATTGAAGAGGGAGCTTGATGGGATGCTGAGAGAGTGAGATGGGATTCAGGAAGGTGATGGAATTGAGGGGGGAATTAGTGGCATTAGTGTCTCTAACCTTTTGGACTCTCCCTATATCCTCCCACAGTATGCTATGTTTCTTTTCACCTGTGTAACCATTCTGGTTTTCCCTCCTCCCTCCGACAGTATGCCTGCTATGCAATTGGGAAAGATGTTCAGGCTATGAAGGCTGTGGTGGGTGAAGAGGCTTTGACCTCTGATGACCTCCTGTACCTGGAATTTCTGCAGAAGTTTGAGAAGAATTTCATTGCCCAAGGTAAGGAGGGACCTCACTTGGGAAGGAGTCACAGTGATTGGGGAACCTGTCTCCTACACCAGCTCTTTCGCCCTGTTATTTAACTGAACTACCTTCCTATTTCTAGCCTCCCTGTAACATTACACACGAACTAATCCTGAGATTGTTACCCTAGAGATCCTGCTTTTCAAATTCCTACCTAACTCACTTACCTCCCTTTGCAGGACCTCTCTCTTTGCCTATGTTGTTAATATCAAAATGGACCACAACCTCCTCTTATCCTACTATAACAGGAGCTAAGGGCTGAATGGCCCCCTGCTGTTCCTAAGTGGCTCTGAGTTGTAGTTTCTGTCTCAGGTCCCTACGAGAACAGATCAATCTTCGATTCCCTGGATATTGGGTGGCAACTGCTACGGATTTTCCCGAAGGAGATGCTGAAGAGGATTCCAGGCAGCATTGTGTCTGAGTTTTATCCGCGGGAATCCCGGGAGAACAAGGAGGAAACTGGCACCCACCTGTGAGAGCCCTGATCCTGCCCCACAACGAACAATGTGCCCCCTCAGCCCCCTCCCCTCAATCCCATGCACTGAGCCCTGACTCTCACACCTCGCCCTCTCTCTCTCATACACTCCTCCCATTTTTCCAGCCTTAACCCCTACTCCTCCTATTTGCTCACCCCTAAACCCCAACCTCTCACACCTACCCCTCCAGGAACCTCCTCCCTCCCTCTGATCGCACCGTCTAAAACCCACATCACCCCCCCACCCACTGTCACCTTTTACCTCCTCCCCTCGCCCCCTCCCCTCACCACCCCAATCCCCTCCCGGCCAATTTGCCCTCCCTTCACTCCTGCTCGCTTTGTCTAGACACCGCACACCCTCATTCCCCTCCCCTCACACCCTTCTTCTTCCCCACCCTCTCTCCTCGGTCCTCAGCCCTCCCCTCACCCCACACCCTCACACCTCCCTCATTCCCCTCCCCTCAAGCCCATCACTCTCCCATTCCCCTTGCTTCCCTCACATCTCCCTCACTCCCCTCCTCTCACTCTCCTCACTCTTTCTGTCCCTCACTGCCCCCCGAACCATCAAGCATTTTGCTGTGCACTCTCCCAACCCCCTGCGACTCACATTACTTGGACTCTCCCTCCCTCGATTCCCTCCCCGACCCTCTTCCCCACAGCCGCTACCTAATTTTCCCACAATTCCCTGCCCCGTTTCCTTGCCCTGTCCATCTTCCCACCCTCCTCACTGACCAACTCCCATCCCAACTCCCTGCCTACACTCACCTTTACTGGCTCCATCCCCGCCTCCTTGACCTGTCTGTCTTCTCTCCACCTATCCGCGTCTCTATCCACCTTCTATCACCACCCCCCTCACCTCTCTATTTATTTCGGACCCCCCTTCCACTCCCCCATTTCTGAAGAAGGGGCCAGACCCGAAACGTCAGCTTTCCTGCTCCTCTGATGCTGCTTGGCCTGCTGTGTTCATCCGGCTCCACACCTTGTCATCTCAGATTCTCCAGCATCTGCAGTTCCTACTGTCTCTGAGCAATGTGTAGTTCAAACCCAATCTTTAAATAAACAATACATCATTTTATCATCGATGTTGTCCACTGGTCTGATTCCTCTCTGACCCTTTAAGAAACAAATACCTGTGTGTGTGTGTGTGTGTGTGTGTGTGTCTTTTCTGTGCCTGTGTATGTTCTGTTACACACTGCATTAACCTACACTCTGTGTGTGTCTCTGAGTGTGTGTGTGTGTGTGTGTGTGTCTGTGTGTGTGTGTGTGTGTCTCTGTGTATGTGTGTGTGCATGCATGTGTGTGTATGTCGTGTTACACACTGCATTAAGTCACACTCTGTGTGTGTGTCTGTGTGTGTGTCTGCGTACAAGTGAATGTATGTGCATGGGTTTGTGTGTGTGTGCATGTATGTGTATGTGCATATGTGTGTAAGTGTGTGTGTATGTGTGTTTGTGTGTGTGTGTGCATGTGTGTGAGCGTGCGTTTGTGTGCGTGTGTGAATGTGTGCGTGTGTGTGTGAGTGTGTGTGCGCACGCGTATGTGTGTGTGTATGCGCGTGTGTGTGTATGTCGTGTTACACACTGCATTAAGACACACTCTGTATGTGTGCATGTGTGTGTGCATATGTGTGCGTGTAAGTGTGTGTTTGTGTGTGTGTCTGTGTGTGTGTTTGTGAGTGTGCTTGTGTGTGTGTGCATGTGTGTGTGAGTGCGTGTATGTGTGTGAGTGCATGTATGTGTGTGAGTGCGTGTATGTGTGTGAGTGTGTGTATGTGAGTGTGTGCATGTGTGTGTGTGAGTGCGTGTATGTGTGTGTGCGTGTATGTGTGTGTGCGTGTGTGTGTGTGCGTGAGTGTGCATGTGTGCGTGTGCATGTGTGTGTGCGTGTGTGTGTGTGTGCGTGTATGCACGCATATGTGTGTGTGTATGTGTGTATCTGTATGTGTGTATGTGTGTGTGCATGCGTGTGTGTGTGTCGTGTTACACACTGCATTAAGACACACTCTGTATGTGTGCATGTGTGTGTGCATATGTGTGCGTGTAAGTGTGTGTTTGTGTGTGTGTGTTTGTGAGTGTGCTTGTGTGTGTGTGCATGTGTGTGTGAGTGCGTGTATGTGTGTGAGTGCATGTATGTGTGTGAGTGCGTGTGTGTGTGAGTGTGTGTATGTGAGTGTGTGCATGTGTGTGTGTGTGAGTGCGTGTATGTGTGTGTGCGTGTATGTGTGTGAGTGTGTGTATGTGTGTGTGCGTGTGTGTGTGTGCGTGAGTGTGCATGTGTGCGTGTGCATGTGTGTGTGCGCGTGTGTGTGTGTGCGTGTATGCACGCATATGTGTGTGTATGTGTGTATCTGTATGTGTGTGTGCATGCGTGTGTGTGTATGTCGTGTTACACACTGCATTAAGACACACTCTGTATGTGTGCATGTGTGTGTGCGTGTAAGTGTGTCTGTGTGTGTGTTTGTGAGTGTGCTTGTGTGTGTGTGTGAGTGCATGTATGTGTGTGAGTGCGTGTATGTGTTTGAGTGTGTGTATGTGAGTGTGTGCGTGTGCGTGTATGTGTGTGAGTGCATGTATGTGTGTGAGTGTGCATGTGTGTGTGCGCGTGCACGTGTGTGCATGTGTGTGTCGTGTTACACAGTGCATTAAACCACACTGTGTGAAGTTTTATAATTCAGCAGAAGTTCGGGAAGTGGTTACTCATGAGAATTTAAACTCCATTCCCTCTCAAATTCCTACTCCCCCAGCCCTCTTTGCCCCTCACAACTGTCCCTGTGACCCCTCATACCTAGCCCTCCCAGTGCCTCTCCTCAACCTCCCCAGCTGCCTGTACGCTACTCCCTCGGCCTCTCCCGGCTGTTGATCAGTGGTTTGGTCTCTGTAACCTCCGCACAATGTGTGAGGAAGTGAGCCAATTCAAACAAATCACAGTTCCACTTTCCAGCTGGAAGGTTAAATCCAGGTCAACACATCACCTTGGTCGCACTGATAGGTCAGGACCAAGGGGGTGAAGCTGGGTGAACCGAACTCAGGAACACGCCAGCAGTAAGTGAGCTGAATGGCTGACGGAGGTAGTAGCTACTACAGATGAAGGGTTGAGGCCCGAAACGTCAAGCTTTCCTGCTCCTATGATGCTGCTTGGCCTGCTGTGAATGGCTGACAGACTGACCTTCTGAATGTCACTTGTGGAGCTGCAGGGTCTGAAGAGTTTACTTGTGCTATTAAACACCAGGATTGAGGGAGTGCCCAAACACCAGAAGGTATAGCAGCAGAATTAGGCCACTCAGCCATATGTAACAGCCGCGAGAGACTCAACGGCCTCTTCTTATTCCTGTGGAAGAGGATTGAGGGGATGAATGGCCTCCTCCTGCCCCTGAGTAACATCCTTGAGGGGCAGATTGGCCTCCTCCTGCCCCTGTGTAATACCGTGGAGGGGCAGAATGGCCTCCTCCTGCCCCTGTATAACATCCTCGAAGGGCAGAATGGCCTCCTCCTGCCCCTGTGTAATACCCTCGAGGGGCAGAATGGCATCCTCCTGCCCGTGTGTAATGGGCAGCGTAGTTTCTGGTATCATGCGGTAGTGGAGTTTGCTTTGAGCTGCTCGCAATAACAATATCCAGAGGGACACAGCATCACCACCTCGGGCCCAATCCGAATCCGGTGTTTCTAATTAACAGCAGCTCGATGCGAACTCGGTTAATCTGGTCTCTGTCACTTCTCTTTTCCTCAAAACTTGTCGTTTGCCACTTCCACATTAACACCTCTCACTTTGGGGAGCCCCCACACCCACCCCCCATCTCGACCAGCATAGAGGCTCCAAAAGCAGGAACAAGTATGGCTGAGGGGGGCAACAAGGAACAGATACAGTCACAGCACCCTTCATGACCCCCCCCCCACTATCCCAAAACCCTTCACAGCCAACTGTCTCGGGAAATTTATGGTCACCAAGCTCCCATAGGCTGTGTTCTGACGAAAAGTCACCAGACCTGAGACTTTAACTCTGCTTCTCTCTCTCCACAGACGCTGCCAGACCAGCTGAGTTTCTCCAGCAATTTCACTCTGCTTTGTCTCAGATCTCCAGTATCCACAGTGCTGCATGATCCCACAAACAACAGGGGGACAACGATTAGATGGGATGGGACTTGTGGATTTGGAAGGATGAATATTGGCCATGTCATTGTGGGATCTTCCTTGCTGTTTTTGAAATAGTAACCGTGGAACCACTGACAACCACCTAAGAGGGGGCGGGCAGGTCCTCGGTTAAAGAAAAAAGCCGAATGAACTGCGCACACTGTGAATCAGAAACAAAAACAGAAGTTGCTGGAAAAGCTCAGCAGGTCTGGCAGCGTCTGTGGAGGGAAATCAGAATGAACGTTTTGGCTTGAGTGACCCTTCCTTAGAACTTCCTCAGTTAAAGGTCACACAGAACATAGAACAGTACAGCACAGTACAGGCCCTTTGGCCCACGATGTTGTGCCGAACTTTTACCCTAAACCTAAGGTCTATCTAACCTCCACCACTACCTTATACTACCATCCATATGCCTATCTAATAGCCACTTAAATGCCCCTAATGAGGCCGACTCCACTACCCTCTCCGGCAATGCATTCCACGCCCCTCTGAGTAAAGAACCTACCTCTGACATCTCCCCTATATCTACCTCCACTCACTTTAAAACTATGGCCCCCTCGTAATAGCTACCTCCACCCTAGGAAAAAGTCTCCAGCTGTCTGACAGCATGTCAGACAGTACTCAGACTGTGAGAAGGGTTCTTGAGTCCACAGTGTGATATTGAGAAAGAGGAGAGACCAAGAACACACACTCAGACTGTGGGGTAATAGAGACTTTCTCCCATTCCCATCAGATCAGGAACAAATAATCCTGCTGTTGTTTGCTGAAGTCAATTGAGAGCTAAATATTGACCAGGACATGTCTTGGCCCCTCTACCAACACAATGATCTGTGGATACCCTTGTCTTTGGGTTTGAAAGTCTCGGGTTCAAATCCCGCTCCAAACCATTGACACCATCATATTCCAAGCTAATGAGCGGGTGGCAGTGCATTAAGAACATAGAACACAGAACAGTACAGCACAGTACAGGCCCTTCGGCCCACGATGTTGTGCCGACCTATCATCCTACTAAGATCAATCTACCCTGCATACCCTACATTTTACTATCCTCCATGTACCTATCCAAGAGTCGCTTAAAAGTCTCTAAAGTATCTGACTCCATTACCACTGCCGGCAGCGCATTCCACACACCCACCACTCTCTGTGTGAAGAACCTACCTCTGACATCTCCCCGATACCTTCCTCCAGCCACCTTAAAATTATGCCCCCTCATGATTGTCATTTCCGTCCTGGGAAAAAGTCTCTGACTATCCATTCTATCTATGCCTCTCATCATCTTGTACACCTCCATCAAGTCACTTCTCATCCTTCTTCACGCCAATGAGAAAAGCCCTAGTTCCCTCAACCTTTCCTCATAAGACCTGCCCTCCAGTCCAGGCAGCATCCTGGTAAATCTCCTCTGCACCCTCTCTAAAGCTTCCACATCCTTTCTTTAATGAGGTAACCAGAACTGAACACAATATTCCAAGTGTGGTCTAACCAGAGTTTTATAGAGCTGCAGCATAACCTCGTGGCTCTTAAACTCACTTCTCCTACCAATGAAAGCCAATGAAAGCATTATTGCTGGATTAAGTACCCAAAGGCCCACACCAACACTCTGACTCATCGTTGAAATCCCAACTGGTAGAATTTGAATTTAATGAATAAAGCTGGGCCAGAAAGTTCTTCTCCATGATGGTGAACATCATTGTTATAAAAACCCATTCACTAATGTCCTTCAAAGAAGGACATCTGCTGTCCTTACGTGGTTGGGTCTGTACGTCAGAGGCTAGGAATACTGTAACAAGTACCTCACCTCCTGACTCCCCAAAACCTGCCCTGTCTGCCATCTACAAGGCACAAGTCAGGAGTGTGATGGAATACTCCCCACTTGCCTGGATGTGTACAGCCCCAACAACACTCAAGAAGCTTGACACCATCCAGAACAAAGCAGCCGCTTGATTGGCACCACATCCACAAGCATCCACTCCCTCCACCACCGACGCTCAGGAGCAGCAGTGTGTACCATCTACAAGATGCACTGCAGAAATTCACCAAAGATCCTCAGGCAGCACCTTCCAAACCCACAACCACTTCCATCTAGAAGGACAAGGGCAGCAGTTACTTGGGAACACCACCACCTGCAAGTCCCTTTTCAAGCCACTCACTTCCTGACTTGGAAATATATCGCTGTCCTTCACTGTCACTGAGCTAGAATCCCTGGAATTCCCTCCCTAAGGGCATTGTGGGTCAACCCATAGCACATGGACCATGGCGGTTCAAGGAGGCAGCTGACCGCCACCTTCTTGAGGGCAACTAGGGATGGGGCTATAAATGCTGGACCAGCCAGCGATGCCCACATCCCACAAAAGACCATAAGACCATAAGACAGAGGAGTGGAAGTAAGGCCATTCGGCCCATCGAGTCCACTCCGCCATTTAATCATGGCTGATGGGCATTTCAACTCCACTTACCCGCACTCTCCCCGTAGCCCTTGATTCCTTGCGAGATCAAGAATTTATCAATCTCTGCCTTGAAGACATTCAACGTCCCGGCCTCCACTGCGCTCCGTGGCAATGAATTCCACAGGCCCACCACTCTCTGGCTGAAGAAATGAAAAGATGTTTAATGAATTTCCTTAGCATAGTCATGAGGGAGTGGTGCACTGTTTAAGGGGCTAATTGTTGGAAGAGATATTAAGAGGTATCCTGTGGGTTCCTAGGAACAGAAATCTTCCAAATTATTCCAATCAGATGGATGGACACGGTGAGGGGTGATACAGCGATAATCATCTTCATGTCAACATTCACCCCTGAATGAATATCATCATCAACTCATTCATTTGCTCGTGGGATCCTGCTGTGCACACACTGGCTGTCGTGCTTTCTTCTGAGAAACTGAGAGTGAGTCTTACTTCCACTGTGATTATTCTGTTTCCAGCTTGAGGACATATTTGGGAAGTGAAATCAAAAGCAACTTATTCAGAAGAGTCAGATCCTCATTGTGATTTCGGCTTTCACTTTACCATCAGTCTTGGAGCTGAAACTGAGACAGAGAAATCTGTCACATACGAAATGCTCAGGGGAGGACACACGTGCTCTCTCCAGCCAAGAGCCTGGCCAATCAATACTCTTACACAGCAATAACCTGCTCCTGACGCCCAGTTTGGGTTCCGCCAGGGCCACTCAGCTCCTGACCTCATTACAGCCTTGGATCAGACATGGACAAAAGGGCTGAATTCCAGAGGTGAGGTGAGAGTGACAGCCCTTGATATTAAGGCTGCATTCACTGAGTGTGGCATCAAGGAGCCCTGGCAAACTCTCCTGTGGTTGGAGTTGTACCTGACACATAGGAAGTTGGTCTTCAGTTATCTCAGCAGGGGTTCCTCAGGGTAGTGTCCTTGATCCAACCATCTTCAGCTGCTTCATCAATGACTTTCCCTCCATCATGAGGGCACAACTGGGAGTTATTTTCTTTGGAGCAGAGGACATTGAATCATAATAGTGCAGAAACAGGCTGTTTGGCCCATCAAGTCTGCACTGACCCTCTGATGAACACCCCACTCTATCCAGATAACCCTACACTTAACACAGTCAATCCACCATAACTTTCACATCCCTGAACACTATGGACAACTTAGCACAGCCAATCCACCCACCCTGGGCATCTTTGGGCTGTGGGAGGAAACCCATGCAGACACAGGGAGAATGTGCAAACTCCACACAGACAGTCACCTGAGGGTGGAATTGAACCTGGGCCCCTGGTGCTGTGAGGCAGCAGTGCTAACCACTGAGCCACTGTGCCATCTAGCAATGATCAAGGTATTATAAAACTATGAGGGGCATAATTAGAGTAGATAAGAAGAAACATTTCACTGTTGGTGGAGGGAGCAACAACAAGGGGAGGGGCATAGGTTTAAGGGAAGGGGCAGGAGGTTTAGGGGGGATGTGAGGAAAAGTTTTTTCACCCAGAGGGTGGTGAGAGCCTGGAACTCACTGCCTGTAAGGGTGGGAGAGGCAGAAACCCCCACCACATTGAAGATGTATTTAGGTGTGCACTTATGATGCCAGGGCATACAGGGCTATGGGCCAAGTGCTGGGAAATGGGATTGGAATAGTGAGGGGCATAGCTTCAGACCAGAGTGGAATCACTGGCCTGAAGGGTTTACACTTCCATGACTTGAATAAGATTCACTCTGGGAGAATGTAATTTCACACTGTGGTATCTATCTCAGTGTAATTTCACACTGTGTTATCTCTCCCTGGGAGCAGTGTAATTTCACACTGTGTTATCTCAGTGTAATTTCACACGGTGTTATCTCTGTCTGATAGCAGTGTAATTTCACACTGTGTTATCTCTCTCAGTGTAATTTCACA
>JAHRHZ010000204.1:1117632-1143496 GCA_024137785.1 Ginglymostoma cirratum | reverse complement strand
CTGCCTGGCCTGCTGTGCTCTTCCAGCTCCACACTGTGTTATCTCTGTCCCTCAGGGTGATGTGTTTTTTTAACTGCAGACCATGTTCGGTTATTGGTTTACTAATTGGCAAGTCCGAGAAACCAGGGCAAGGTACAGCAAAGCATGTATGATGTTTGCATGTCCGTCCGCTAAAAGGTGTGAAAACAGAAGTTGCTGGAAAAGCTCAGCAGGTCTAGCAAGTATCCGTGAAGAAAAAAAAAATCAGAGTTAACGTTTTTGTCAGGTGACCCGAATGTTCTGAGGAAGGGTCACTGGACCCAAAACGTTTGCTGATATTTTTCTTCTTGGTTGCTACCAGATCTGCTGAGCATTTCCAGCAATTTCTGTTCTCATTCCTGATTTACAGCATCCGGAGTTCTTTCACGTTTTTTTTTAAAAAGCTTAAAAGGATGTGGCCTGACCAGTGAGTCATTACAAGCTTCACTCAAACAACTGAACCCTGTATATCCAGAACACTTATTCACATACACTGTCTTGAGTTTTCCAATTGGCCATTCACCTTCAGCAGAATGTGATGATCCAAGTAGGAACATTGTAATGCAGCAGCCACATAGAAGGGTCTAGGCCCGAAACGTCAAGCTTTCCTGCTCCTATGATGCTGCTTGGCCTGCTGTGTTCATCCAGTCCCACACCTTGTTATCTTATTTGTTCTTTAGGGTTTTTTTTCACTTGTATGACTAATCCAGTTCAATTCTGATCAATGGTATCCATAGATGTTAATAGTGGGGGGTTTAGTGATGGTGATATCATTGAATGTCAAGAGGTGATGATTAGATTGTCTTGTTGGAGACGGTCATTGCCTGACACCTTTGTGGTCCAAATGTTACTTGCCACTTGTCAGCCCAAACCTGGATACTGTCTTTGCTATATTTCGACATGGGCTACTCCAGTATTTGAGGAACGGCAAATGTTGTGTTATCCTCAAAAAACTTTTCCACTTATCATAGAATCCCTACGGTATGGAAGCAAGCCATTTGACCCATAGAGTCCACACCAACCATCTGAACAGCATCCCACCCAGACCCACTGCATCCCTGCAACCACGCATTCCTATGGCCAATCAGCTAACCTGCACATCTTTGTGGGAGGTAACCGGAGCACCTGGAGGAAACCCATGCAGGCTCAGGGAGAATTTGCAAACTCCACACGGACAGTCGACCAAGGGTGGGATTGAACCGAGGTCCCTACCCCTGTGAGGTATCAGTGCTAACCACTGAGTCACCGTGCCGCCCCACTTCTGACTGTATAACAGAGGGAAGGTCATTGATGAAGCAGTTGAAGATTTTTAGGCAAGATACTAACTTGAGAACACCAGCAAAGATGTACTGGAACAGAGATGAATAAATGAGTGCAGGTAAAAATCAATGCAAGGTTCTGGAGTTAGGTAAGTGAGGAGTTAGGTGATTAGGGGAAGAAAGTTTTGTTTGTTCACATTGTGCCCTTCCATCCATCTTGCCCTGTTGAAATTTGTTCTTGCTGCACTACAAAAGCTGACACATGAGACACATCAGTCCTCCAACAGTGAGTGAATGTACCAGTGTGACATCATGCATAAGTGATTGATAGCTAAGTATTTCTCTTCTCATCTTTTTCTGGCTTTTCTACTATTCTTTACTGTTTTATAATAGTCTATTGTGATTTATGCTGTTTTATACCTTTTTTTAATATTTTCATAGTGTGTCATTTAGTTTATTGCATTTTGGTCTACAGGGTGAAAGTTTAGCTCTTTCTTTCCAGTAGATACAGGATTTTTAAAATTTAACTGAATGTGACAGGGAGCCCAAGACATTGCTTTCTACCTTCTACAGTATTTGGGAATTCCTAGATACTGTTGGTTGTCTGGATGACCACATGCAGGAAGCTCTGTTGCATTGTACAGCTGGAGTCCCAAATCTTGGAACTTCCGTGTTGGCTGGTTTACTCTGGGGTTAAAAATAATATCTTCAAACTGGACTATTAAGTGTTAATTGTTAAGAGTTGTCTGGGCATGATAATGAGTATTTGAAGTAAAGTGGAAAAGTGCATGAAAGACCGGCCTGACACAAAAACAGCACAGGGGAAGTTGCCTGACCTTGAGGATCAGAAGAAACTGTCTACTTGCGTGGTCTACATGGGGCCATCTAGACATGTTGTCCACCTATTTTTGAAGGCTGGAAGAGTATTGATCACAAAATGGGGATTCAGCACGTAACCTTAGATTCAAAGTAATATGAATATGATGGGGTATTAGTTAGATTGCCTCTTATTGAAGCTAGTTATTGCAAGACATTTGTGTGGTACAAATATTACTTGCCACTTTTCAGTCAAGCTTGGATATTCCGCAGGTCTTGCTGTATTTGAAACAGACTGATTCAGTTTCTGAGGAATTACAAACGATGCTGAACATTGTGCAATCATTGGTGAACATCTCCACTTCTAACCTCATGATGGAGGGAAGTCATTGATGAAGCAGCTGAAGATGGTTGGGCCTAGGACACTACCATGAGGAACTCCTGTGGAGATGTCTGGAGCTGACATGACTGACCCACCCCCCCACCCAACAATCACAATTATGTGCCAGGTATGATCCTACCAGTAAAGAATTTTCAGCTTGATTCTCATGACGCCAGTTTTGCCAGGGTTCCTTGATGCTACAATCAGTTAATTGCAGCTTTGGTCTCACCCCTGCAATTCAGCTCTTTTGTACATATTTGAACAAAGACTGTAATGAAGTCAGGAGCTAAGGGGGCCTGGCATAACCCAAATTGGGCATCAGTGAACAGGTTATTGCTGAGCGGGTCCTGCTTGATAGCACTATTGATGACTTTTTCCGAAACTTTTTTAATGATTAAGAATAGACTGATGGGGCAGTAATTGGTTGAATTGGTCAAGAAGCAGCCGATCTCCTTAACTGAATGATCAGGCGTAATTTCAAGGTGAAGGACAGAAAGTTTAAAGGAAAACATTCTTCTAGCAGAGTGTCATGGGAATATAGAATGCATCGCCTAGGAGGGTAGTTGAGGCAGGAAACCTCTTTGGATCACTTATCTAGCCCCCATTCCCTTTTATATGACTATAAAATCTCTTCTTATTGTCCTTTGTGCGCCTTGCAATTTCCTTTTAGCTGCTCTTACAAGTCATTTTGTGGAGGAGAGGTGGTGGTGGCAGTAAATACAATAGTAACATTTAATAGGCATCATGACAGATATATAAATAGGCAGGGAATAGAGGGATACGGACTACATAGAGGCAAAAGGTTCTTAGTTTAGAAATGTGTTGGCTCAGCCTTGGTGGGCTGAAGGGCTTGTTATAATACTGTACAGTTCTTTGTTCTTTTCCTTCTCATGCGTACAAACTGATCCTGAATAGCATTAAATGTTTCTTTGAACACCCTCCGCTATTCCTCAGTCATTTTACCTTTAAACAGAGCTTCCTGGCTTACTCTTGTTATGAAGTTGTGTAGGGTAATCATGAATTGGAAAGCAGGAAGCTAGAATTTCTTTGTAAAAAAAAATGATAAGGGAGAAGAATATGTGGCTCCTTTAATAGATAAAGTGCTTTTCTAAGCTTAGAGAGTTAGCTCTAAGCAGCTGAAGGGGAATAACTAGTTCTGAAATTCAAACATGTATCATGATCAGAGGATTAGATAGGGTGGACAGTTGGTTGCGTGATCGGAAACATAGAACATAGAACTGTACAGCACAGTACAGGCCCTTCGGCCCACGATGTTGTGCTGAACTTTTACTCTAAACCTAAGGACTATCTAACCTTCATCCCTACCTTATACTATCACCCATATGCCTATCTAATAGCCACTTAAATGCCCCTAATGAGGCTGACTCCACTACCCTCTCCGGCAATGCATTCCACGTCCCGACCACTCTCTAAGTAAAGAACCTGCCTCTGACATCTCCCCGATATCTATCTCCACTCACTTTAAAACTATGCCCCCTCATAATAGCTACCTCCACCCTAGGAAAAAGTCTCTGACTATCCATTCTATCTATCATTTTGTACACCTCTATCAAGTCACCTCTCACCCTTCATTGTTCTGAAGAGAAAAACCCTAGCTCTCTCAACCTTTCGTTGTAAGACCTTCCCTCCATTCCAGGCAACATCCTGGTAAATCTCCTCTGCACCTTTTCCAATGCTTCCACATCTTTTCTGTAATGAGGCGACCAGAACTGGACACAATAGTCCAGATGTGGCTGAACCAGGGTTTTGTATAGCTGGAGCATAACTTCACAGCTCTTGAACTCAATCCCTCTATTAATGAAAGTTAACACACCATATGCCTTCTTAACAACTCTATCTACCTGGGTGGCAGCTTTCAGGGAACTGTGGACATGAACCCCAAGATCCCTCTGCTCCTCCACACTGCCAAGAATCTTTCTGTTAACCCTGTATTCTGCTTCCAAAACCTTAGGCTTGTTTTGATGTTATGGCAACCAGCTGGAATCAGCCAATTCATTTAAATCAAGCACTTAGCAATTGAAAGCCAATTGAATATAAATCTAATGGTCTTGACGGGCCAATGCCATTATAAGAAAATTGATATGTCGTCCAAGGTATATAAGGAGACGGTTTTGGAAATTGGTGTGAGAGCAAAATGCCATCTGAGAAATAAGCATCTAGCTATCGCAAGAAATTGCTAAGCTTTCTAAGAAAGCACAATTTATCCATAAACGTTACCATGACACTTCTAGCTAAGAGCCCACACAGAAAACTTCACAGAGAAAATATCCCTGACAGCTAGATCAGCAGAAAAAAGGCATTTATGATTGAGAACAGCAGAAGAAAGACATGTAGACTTTGAGAGACTAAGTTTTAATTTATTTTCTTATAACTTGCATCTATATAAGCGGGACTTGAGTTTACTGGAACAGCATACCAGTAGAATTTAGCTAAGTCAGGGAATAGTTAGTATTTAAGGGGGAATTGTTTGATCTGTTGTTAATTCTGTTAATTTGTTCACTGTTAGGGTTAAATAAATAAATCGTTACTTGTCACTTATAAAGTGAATATCAGTGATTTACTTTCAATTAACCTCTCCTTCCTAACAACCTGGACATCTCTGCCTCATTCCATTAAGGCCTTATTTCAATCAAAAATTCTAGTATCCAACCTTTGCTTGTCTATTACAAATGCTATATGAAATGCGATAATATTGTGATCACTACTGAACAAATGCTCACTAATTATGTTAGGCTCATTACTCACGACTGGATCAAATATTGTTTGCTTCCTTGTTACATCCAAGACTTATTGCCATCAGGAACTATCCTGGACACACTCTAGGAGCTCACAACATACCTTTCTGGTAGGTGCTGGTCTGTCTCTCTCAGTCTATGATGTGGAATGCTGGTGTTGGACTGTAGCAGACAAGCTCAGCAATCACACGACACGAGGTTATAGTCCTACAGTTTTTTGAAACCACAAGCTTTCGAAGCCTCAGTCTTTCTTCTGTGTCTGATACTGCCTCTCTCACTAACACCTGAAGAAGGACTGAGGCTCCGAAAGCTTGTGATTTCAAATAAACCTGTTGGACTATAACCTGGTGCCATGTGATTTATGATCCTCTCCCTGTTTATGTTAAGATTAAAATCTCCATGAACACTACTCTGCCTTTGCAACGTAGTTGCCTAATTTCAGCATTTGTACATTCTAGTACTTCTGAGCTGCTACCCGGTGGCCTATATATAACGCTGTAGTGAACAAGGTCAGCAAGCTGGACAGCATAGAATATGATTTCCCTAATTGGGACTATTTTCTCCTCCAATCAGGGAGCACTGGCTGACATATAAAGAATGGATCATCAAAGATACTGACACTCTGGAACCTGACTCTGAATGAGACAGTACTAATGTCAAGGACTGTTCACATGTAAATGAAGGGTGACTTGGTGATAGGATAGCGGCCTCTGTGGAGTTATTTCAGTGACAGTGGGAGTAAAGTATGATCCTGAAGAAACTCGCTTGCAACTCATATTTGAGTTTAGGTAAGTATTTCTTATATCATGCCTGTGTTTGGAAAGCTAAACTCATTTGACCCTGCCATCGAGGGCTGGGCCCTGTGTGTGGAAAAAATGTATTTTTTCCAGGCAAACGATATTGTGGCTGACAAAAGCAATGAGTAATTCTCCTGAGGGCCTGTGGAGCTTCAGCTGAGGTGCCAGATACTAAAATACTTCAAGAATTGACAGGTATAGTTAAGAATATTCAATCCCAAGCCTCCTCTAATTCTGAGATGCTATCACATTTACTTAGCAATTTGAGAACCTGTATTAGGATTTAGACAACTGGCAGAAGCCTGTGACTTAAGGTTCTGAGGAAGGTTCACCGGACCCGAAACGTTAACTCTGTTTTTTCCCTTCACAGATGCTGCCAGACATGCTGAGCTTTTCCAGGAACTTTGTTTTTGTTCATAATCCCAAACTAAACTAGCCCCACCTGCCTGCTCCTGACCCACATCCCTCCCAACCTTTCTGATTCACGTACTCATCCAAGTGTCTTTTAAATAGAAGTTAAATTAAATTAGAGGAAGTTCTGAGGAAGGATCACCGGACCCAAAATGTTAACTCTTTTTATTCTTCACAGATGCTGCCAGACCTTCTGAGCTTTTCCAGTAACTTTGTTTTTGTTCCTGATTTACAGCATCGACAGTTCTTTCAGTTTTTATCCAGAATTTTCTGGTTCTTTTTCTAAAAATTAAACAGTTTTGTATTTTCTGTAATCCCATCTAATTTCATATTATTTCTAACCTCTAACAGTCTATTACAGTCTTATGTTCTTTAATTCTACTTTGTGACACTATATTTTGGTGCCCAATTTCCTGCCAAATTATTTTACACCATCTTCTTGCCCTACAGCACTGATTAAAATGTCAGAAAGCACAATGCTCCCAACTCTGCACTCTTCCCACACCTCTGCCATCAAACCCCTTACCCCCCAAAAAAAAGACAGAGTTCTCACATACCACCCCACCAATCTCCGCATCCAGTGTATCATCCTCTGCCATTTCCGCCACCTACAATCCGACCCCACCACCAAAGAGATATTTCCCTCCCCATGCCTATCTGCCTTTCGTAGGGACTCCGCGACTCTCTCATCCACTCCACACTGCCCACCAACCCCACTATACCCATTACGTTTCCAGCAACTGCAGGAAGTGCTACACCTACCCCTACCCCTCCCCTCTCAACTCCATCCGAGGCCCAAGACAAACTTTCCATATCCAACAAGAGTTCACCTGTACACCCTCCAACTTGCTCTACTGTATCTGTTGCTCCCAAAGTGGCCTCCTCTACATCGGTGAAACCAAACATAGACCTGCCATCAACAACACCTGCCAGTCGCTAACCATTTTAACTCCCCCTCCCACTCCCTGGGTGACATATCCATCCTGGGCCTCCTCTAGTGCCACAATGACGCAAACTGGAGGAACAACACCTCATATTCCACCTCGGGAGCCTACAGCCTGATGAATTCACCAGTTTCAAGATCTCCCCACCTCCTGCCTCATCCCTTGCCCAATCCTGCCTCCTTGACCTGACACTACCTGTCCATCACCTTCCCCACCTATCTGCCCCACCCTTCCCACTGACCAATCCCCACTACCCCTACTGCATCCAGCTATCACCATCCCACCGACCTTCCCCGAGTCCTACCCCTCGTTCCTCTATTTATTTCACAGCTCCCTTCTCCAGTCCTGATGAAGCATCTAGGCCTGAAACATTACTCTCCTGCTCCTCTGATGATGCCTCATCTGCTGTGTTTCTCCATTCCACCAGGGGAGGCAATGCCCTAGTGGTATTATCGCTGGACTGTTAATCCGGAGACCAGATAATGTTCTGGGGATCCAGGTTTGAAGCCCACTGCAACAGATGATGGAGTTTGAATTCAATAAAATTCTGGAATTAAAAATCTAATGATGATCATGAATCCATTGTCCATTGTCAGGAAAAACCCATCTGGTTCACTAATGCTCTTAGGGAGGGAAACTGCCATCCTTGCCTGGCTTATATGTGACTCCAGGCCCCCAGCAATGTGGTTGACTCTTAACTGCCCTCTGGGCAATTCGGGATGGGTAATAAATGCTGCCTAGCCAGCGATGCCCTCAGCCTGTGAATGAATTTAAAAAAAAGCTCCACACTGTATCAACTCTTGACTCTAGCATCTGCAGTTCTTGCTATCTCTCTGTCCATAGAAACATTTCCATCCCATCCAGCCATATATCTGATTCTAATACCCCAAAAATAAGAAGCCCCCACTTCCTGCACCATGTCTCTGATATACATTAACATACCAAAATCTTACCACTGCTTTATGTATGGCACTCAGATTGATCATTACTTTTGGAATACTTCTTTTTAACTTATTCCTCAGCTCCTTAAATTAAGTACTCAGTGCATGGATAATATTTGTTATGGCTGCTCAATCTTTTGCTTTGTAGCTGATAGAAAGACGTCTTGCTAGGCTGATCTCTCTTTGCATTGTCCTGTAGCCAGTTGGTCAGTTGACAGTTATGGTTTCTATAATTAAGTCAATAATTAACTCAACTGTTGAACATGCCTAACACTACTTCTCCTTGTACATTCTTATGTAACGAGACACACGTATTCAGGATTTACATTTAGATAATGATTTAGTGTGTATGATTTAGAAAGTGTGTAAGATTCAACCAGAGAGTGGTGAGCCTGTAGAATTCATTACCACAGGAAGTAGTTGATGTCAAAACATTGAATGTATTCAAGAGGCAACTAGATATAGCACTTGGGGCGAATGGGGTCTAAGGTTATGGGAAGAAAACAGGATTAGGCCATTGAGTTAGATGATCAGCCATGATTGTGAAGACCGGCAGAGCAGGCTGGCAGGGCCAAATGGCCTCCACCTGCTCCTACCTTCTATGTTTCTATGATTATCATATAGTGAGGTCAACTGCATAGAGTTCACATCTAAGCGAGGTATACTCTGTTAATCAACATATTGTGATGTGGATCACATAGAATTCACATATAGTAAGGTGGACTGTGTAAGGTTCAGATTTAGTGAGGTGGACAATGTGGGATTCATATTTAATGAGGTGAACTGCATATACTGTATGAGTTATAGCAACTGTAAAAATTGCATCTTGATCATTAACAGGATCTGTAAAGTCAGTATGCGAATGTTTTAAATAACAATCACCATCAATGCTTAATGCATTTTCTGTTCTTGATTGGTGCGCCTGCACCTCCTTAGTTTCAAAACACAATTCTAAACCATAACTCACGCTAAAATTAAACATTAATCGTTCTGGTCAATATCCATTCTCATGCTTTCCAGTAATAAGAAAAATAGAGTTCCTGTGTTTCCCAGCAACTTGTGATTCCATCAGTTAATTCTGTCACTCTAATTCAGTTTGACACTTACCTTGTACAGAATTAAAATAATCAAAAATAGAAGCAGGATTCCACCAACTGTACTTCCAGCCACCACAGGGATAGCATTAAAGACTGGAGTATTTACAATGGCCACGTGCATCTAAAGAGTAAATAATGAACATCGGTTACAAGTTATTCAGCATTAATCAGAAAAAATGTGCTTTAAATGGGCTATTTTCCAGGGAAGAGAGACAAAGATCAACAATGCCCATGTCTATGGAATTCCTAGCTAACTAAGCCAATTGCCGATGCATAAAACAAGTACAGGTTATATGCTGCCATGCTAATGAGGATGCAGTCGATGTTCCAATCTATCTTGCCTCATTCGTCATTCCAACAATGCAATACCTGAAATCAATGACCTCTAACTCACTCTCTAAAATCATTGAGTACAGAAGCAGCCCTTCAGCTAAAACAGTCTGTACCGCCAAAAACATACTACCACATACACTACCCCAAGCCTACCCCAGCTCAGACCCTCCCTCTCCCAGACCTGCAAAGGACTTCTTCTGCTTTTCATTCTTTGCAGGATCCACAAAACCCCATTTCTGAAAAAGGGTCCAAACCCGAAACATCAACTTTTCTGCTCCTCTGATGCTGCCTGGCCTTCTGTGTTTCTCCAGCTCCACACTGTGTTATCTACTACCTACACTAGTCCCATTTTCCTACACTAAGCCCATTGCCTTGAATGTTATGACATTTCAGATGCTTATCCAAGTACTCTTTAATGGTTGTAAGGTTTCCTACCTCAACTCCCCTCCCAGTCAGTGCATTTCATTTGGCCACCACTCTGAGTAAAAAGGCTTTTCCTTAAATCTCCTTAAAACTCCTTTCACTTTAAAATTATGCCCCCTCATTATTGCCCCTTTGACTAAGGGGAACAGCTGTTTTTTGTTCACCCTGTCCATGCCCCTCATAATCTTATACTCATCTATCAGGATCCCCTCATCCTTCTCTGCTCACCATGGAACCATTGTCGCTCCCTCATATTTTCAGCATATTTTGCAGATATGCCAAAAGTCAAGAAGGGAATATTTATTGCATATATCCAGGTCTTTAGTTATTGGATACAACAGAGTTGAAAGGATGGGAAGTGGAGAATGGGAGTGGGGTTTCTAGGTTGGAGAGGGATGTTCCCTCTAAGCTATGAAGCTGTATGACATGTATGACCCTGGGCAAGCACCGCACAAGTCAGTTCTTCTAAGTCTCCATGCATGCGTTAAAGAGGAAATTCAGAAAGCACAATCACTTTCTCAGCATCTTGTGGCCTGCTGCAGTGCTCCAGCGAGGCTCAATGCAAGCTGAAAGAACATTTCATTTTCTGCTTGGGATACTTACAGCCTTCAGGATTCAATATTGGTTCAATAATTTTAGAGCATGAACACCTCCTTTTACCCACCCACTCATAGTCCCCTAGCTTTTTCTTCTTCCCTGGTTTAATGTCAACAATCCTTTTGTCTGCTTAACTTTTCTTCTTTCTTTCTGTCTGGGCTTTCTGTCCACCTACCCACTCATGTCTTTGCCCTCTCCACGCTTCACCCCCTCCCCCATTCCCACCTCATCAACTTAACTACCATTTTTCCCCAGCCACTATCAGTTTTGATAGTTCTGATGGGCTCAAAACTCTAATTCTATTTTCTCTCCACAGATACTGCCGGATCTACCGAGTTGCTCCAGCGATTTCTGTTTTGTTTCAGATCTCCAGCAACCACAGTTCTTTGTTTTATTTCTTATCTCCTTATTTCTGCATCAGATACACGGAAAAGTTCATGTCAATACAGTTTTAAGTACAGGTTGTGGAGTAAATGGATTTTGTGTTTTACCTTAACACTGTGACGTACATCTTTAGCATCAGACATTTCCTGATATAGATTCTCATCAAAGGTAACATTTCCTGAGATCACAATATTAGCCCTGGCCTTCACAAGCTGAACGGGGAAAGGTAAATTTAAAGAAGAGTCAAACATTTGAGAATTAAAAGAAGAATTAGTACAACATAAACTATAATAACAAATTTGAGTATTCAACATAGCAACATTCAACAACTTCAACTACATTTAACTTAAATCACAATCTTCTCGCCGGCTGATGTGTTTCATTCAGGCCAGATTCAAAGCAACAACAAAAAAAAGGAAACACATGTACAAATCTATGACACATAGCATAATGTAGTCCACACTCAGGAGTGGATACTTGTACGAAAGTGTCACCAGCGTACAGTACTTTGTATTTCTGGAACTTTGTGCAGTTTTGGATACTACAGCCACTGTGAAATGCACACCAAGTATTGGAATCCCATACTGTACTACTCCCACACCCAGTACTGGATGTCTGTATCATAAGACCCAGGGAAATCACTGTTAGATACTTTTAGGAAAATGTCCATCATACTCCATATTAGATACATGTACAAAACTGTTTCAGAGATCGTAGGAACTGCAGATGCTGGAGAATCTAAGATAACAAGGTGTAGAGCTGGATGAACACAGCAGGAGAATCAGCATCGGAGGAGCAGGAAAGCTGATGTTTTGGGCCTAGACCCTTCGTCAGAAATGGGGGAGGGGAAGGGGGTTCTGAAATAAATAGGGAGAGAGGGGGAGGCGGATAGAAGATGGATAGAGGAGAAGATAGGTGGAGAGGTGACAGACCGGTCAAAGAGGCAGGGATGGAACTAGTAAAGGTGAGTGTAGGTGGGGAGGTAGGGAGGAGATAGGTCAGTCCAGGGAGGATGGACAGGTCAAGAGGGCAGGATGAGGTCAGTAGGTAGGAGATGGGGGTGGGGCCTGAGGTGGGAGGAGGGGGTAGGTGGGAGGAAGAACAAGTTAGGGAGGTGGGGACGAGCTGGGCTGGTTTTGGGATGCGGTTGGGGGAGGGGAGATTTTGAAGCTTGTGAAGTCCACATTGATACCATTGGGCTGCAGGGTTCCCAAGCAGAATATGAGCTGCTGTTCCTGCAATCTTCGGGTAGCATCGTTGTGGCACTGCAGGAGGCCCAGGATGAACATGTCGTCTGCGGAATGGGACGGGGCATTGAAATGGTTCGCAACTGGGAGGTGCAGTTGTTTAGTGCGAATCGAGCGTAGGTGTTCTGCAAAGCAGTCCCCAAGCCTCCACTTGGTTTCCCTGATGTAGAGGAGGCCATAACGGGAACAGCGGATGCAGTATACCATATTAGCAGATGTGCAGGTGAACATCTCCTTGATGTGGAAAGTCTTCTTGGGGCCTGGGATGGAGGTGAGGGGGGAGGTGTAAGGGCAGGAATAGCACTTCCTGCGGTTGCAGGGAAAAGTGCTGGGTGTGGTGGGGCTGGAGGGGAGTGTGAGCAGACAAGGGAGTCACGGAGAGAGTGGTCCCTCGGGAAGGCAGATAAGGTTGGGGAGGGGAAAATGTCTTTGGTGGTGGGGTCGGATTGCAGATGGCGGAAGCGTCGGAGGATGATGTGTTGGGTTCGGAGGTTGGTGGGTGGTACGTGAGGATGAGGGGGATTCTGTTTTGGTTTTTATTGCGGGGAGGAGGTGTGAGGGATGAGTTGCAGGAAATGCAGGAGACATGGTCGAGGGCGTTCTCGACCACTGACGGGGGGATTTTGAGGTCCTTGAAAAATGAGGACATCTGAGATATACGGGAGTGGAATGCCTCATCCTGGAAGCAGATGCGGTGGAGGCAAAGGAATTGGGAATAGGGGATGGTATTTTTGCAGGAAGGTGGGTGGGAGGAGGTGTACTCTAGGTAGCTGTGGGAGTCGGTGGGTTTGAAATGGATATCGGTTTCTAGGTGGTTGCCTGAGATGGACACAGAGAGGTCCAGGAAGGAGAGAGAGGTATTAGAGATGGTCCAGGTGAACTTTAGGTTGGGGTGGAAGGTGTTGGTGAAGTGGATGAACTGTTCAAGCTCCTCGTGGGAGCATGAGGCAGCGCCGATACAGTCACAAATGTAATGGAGGACAAGGTGGGGTTTAGGGCCAGTGTAGGTATGGAAGAGGGATTGTTCCACGTAACCTACAAAGAGACAGGCATAGCTTTGGCCCATGTGGGTACCCATGGCCACCCCCTTTGTCTGTAGGAAGTGGGAGGAATTGAAAGAGAAGTGGTTGAAGTTGAGGTCGAGTTTGACTAAGCGGATGAGGGTGTCAGTGGAGGGGGACTGGTAGGGCCTGTGGGACAGGAAGCAGCGAAGGGCCTTTAGGCCATCTGTATGGGGAATGCAGGTGTATAGGGACTGGACATCCATGGTAAAGATGAGATGTTGGGGACTGGGGAATTGGAAGTCCTGGAGGAGGTGGAGGGTGTGGGTGGTGTCACAGATGTAGGTAGGGAGTTCCTGGACCAAGGGGGAGAAAATGGAGTCCTGATAGGTGGACTTAAGTTCGGTGGGGCAGGAGCAGGCGGAGACAATGGGTCCACCAGGTCAGTCAGGTTTGTGGATTTTGGGAAGGAGATAGAAGCGGGCAGTGCAGGGTTGGGGAACGATGAGGTTGGAGTCTGTGGGTGGAGGTCACCTGAAGTGATGAGGTTGTGGATGGTTTGGGAGATGATGGTTTGGTGTTCGGGGGTGGGGTCATGATCAAGGGGGCGGTCGGAAGATGTGTCGGAGAGTTGGCGTCTGGCCTCGGTGATGTAGAGGTCAGTGCGCCATGTAGTATGTAGTATATAGTATGTTGCGCCATGTTGGCCAGACGCCAGATCTCCAACACTCCTCTTATCGCCCCCTTGATCATGACCCCACCCCCGAACACCAAACCATCATCTCCCAAACCATCCACAACCTCATCACTTCAGGTGAACTTCCACCCACAGCCTCCAACCTCATCGTTCCCCAACCCCATACCGCCCACTTCTATCTCCTTCCCAAAATCCACAAACCTGATGGCTTTGGTCGACCCATTGTCTCCACCTGCTCCTGCCCCACTGAACTTATCTCCACCTATCTGGACTCCATTTTCTCCCCCTTGGTCAAGGAACTCCCTACATACGTCCGTGATACCACCCACACCCTCCACCTCCTCCAGGACTTCCAATTCCCCAGTCCCCAACATCTCGTCTTTACCATGGACGTCCAGTCCCTATACACCTGCATTCCCCATACAGATGGCCTAAAGGCCGTCCGCTTCTTCCTGTCCCGCAGGCCCTACCAGTCCCCCTCCACTGACACCCTCATCCGCTTATCCAAACTCGTCCTCATCCTCAACAACTTCTCTTTCAACTCCTCCCACTTCCTACAGACAAAGGGGGTGGCCATGGGTACTCACATGGAACAAAGCTATGCCTGTCTCTTTGTAGGTTACATGGAACAATCCCCCTTCCGTACCTACACTGGCCCTAAACCCAACCTCATCCTCCGTTACATTTGTGACTGTATCGGCGCCGCCTCGTGCTCCCACAAGGAGCTCGAACAGTTCATCCACGTCACCAACACCTTCCACCCCCACCTTAAGTTCACCTGGACCATCTCTAATACCTCTCTCTCCTTCCTGGACCTCTCTGTGTCCATCTCAGGCAACCACCTAGAAACCGATATCCATTTCAAACCCACCGACTCCCACAGCTACCTAGGATACACCTCCTCCCACCCACCTTCCTGCAAAAATGCCGTCCCCTATTCCCAATTCCTTTGCCTCCACCGCATCTGCTCCCAGGATGAGGCATTCCACTCCTGTACATCTCAGATGTCCTCGTTTTTCAAGGACCGCAACTTCCCCCGTCAGTGGTCGAGAACTCCCTCGACCGTGTCTCCCGCATTTCCCGCAACTCATCCCTCACACACCCTCCCTGCAATAAAAACCAAAACAGAATCCCCCGCATCCTCACATACTACCCCACCAACCTCCGGATCCAATGCATCATCCTCCGACACTTCCGCCATTTGCAATCCAACCCCACCACCAAAGACACTTTTCCCTCACCACCCTTATCTGCCTTCCAGAGGGACCACTCTCTCCGTGACTCCCTTGTCTGCTCCACACTTCCCTCCAGCCCCACCACACCCAGCACTTTTCCCTGCAACCACAGGAGGTGCTATACCTGCCCCTACAACTCCCCTCTCACCCCCATCCCAGGCCTCAAGAAGACCTTCCACATCAAGGAGATGTTCACCTGCACATTTGGTAATGTGGTATACTGCATCCGCTGTTCCCGTTATGGCCTCCCCTACATTGGGGAAACCAAGTGGAGGCTTGGGGACCGCTTTGCAGAACACCTACGCTCGGTTCACACTAAACAACTGCACCTCCCAGTCACGAACCATTTAAACTCCCCCTCCCATTCTGCAGACTACATGTTCATCCTGGGCCTCCTGCAGTGCCGCAATGAAGGTACATGAAAGATGCAGGAACAGCAACTTATATTCTGCTTGGGAACCCCGCAGCCCAATGGTATCAATGTGAACTTCACAAGCTTCAAAATCTCCCCTCCCTCTACCGCATCCCAAAACCGGCCCAGCTCGTCCCCACCTAACCCTGTCCTTCTTCCCACCTACCCCCTCCTCCCACCTCAAGCCCCACCCCCATTTCCTACCTGCGAACCTCATCCTGCCCCCTTGACCTGTCCATCCTCCCTGGACTGACCTATCTCCTCCTTACCTCCCCACCTACGCTCACCTTTACTGGCTCCATCCCCACCTCTTTGACTTGTCTGCCTCCTCTCCACCTATCCTCTCCTCTATACATCTTCTATCCGCCTCCCCCTCTGTCCCTATTTATTTCAGAACCCCCTTCCCCTCCCCCATTTCTGACGAAGGGTCTAGGCCCGAAACATCAGCTTTCCTGCTCCTCCGACGCTGCTTCGCCTGCTGTGTTCATCCAGCTCTATACCTTGCTATCACATGTACAAAACTGCCCAGTTTTAGGTACCTGTGCTATGGTGCTTGCACTCCCTAATGGATATGTGTACCATAATGTCTGTATACACAGTACTAGAAATCTGAATTATAGTTTCCAAGCATTCAGTACTGGACATCTGTAACATAGTACCTGCACACCCTGTACTGAGAACATGTGCCATCGCACTCAACGATTCCTATACCTATATCCATATTTTCAATTAGCTTTTAAAGACCTCAAAAATTCACAAGGGTTTTAATGTAAATCTATCACTAAGTGCAAACATCAGTTTCCACCTTTCCTTTCTGGACTTTTGCCTGCCCAGAAGACACCACCCCATTGTATTTAAGAGCTGAAAGTTTTCCACAAAGTCCTACGAGCATCATCTGCTTTCTGCTTGAGTCATGAAGAGACCTGCATTTTTAATTCTGACACTCACCGCTGGATACCTATAGCAGTATTCAGCACTAGATAGTGTTAGCTTTAGACTCTAGCAGTTTTCATTATAAACTTAGTCTGGAAATGCTGGGTCTGAGATAGCAAGAACAGCAGATACTGGAGTCGGAGTCAATGCAGTGTGGAGCTGAGGGAACACAGCAGGTCAGACAGTATCAGAGAAGCAGGGAAGTTAATGTTTTGGGTCAGGACCCTTCATCAGGACATTCTGATGAAGTGTCCCAATCCAAAACATTGACATTCCTGCTCCTCTGATGCTGCCTGACCTGCTGTGTTCCTTCAGCTGCACATTGTATTGACTGGGGTTGTTTTGCTTGGAGCAAAGGATCCTGAGATGCAAGTATGGAGGCATATAAAATTACAGGTTTAGATCTGGTAGAAAAGGAAGGCTACTTCCCATTACTTTTAATTTTTTGATTTCTTCATGGGATTTGGGCGTCACTAGCTGGGCTGGCATTTCTTGCCAGTTCTTAAATGCCATGGAGAAGGTGGTAGTGAGCTGCTTTCTTAGACTGCTGCAGTCATTTGGGTGTAGGGAGATCCACAGTAAAGGGAAAGGGACCTGAGATTTCGACATAGAGACAATGAAGGAATGGCGATATAGTTCTAAGTCAGGATGGTGTGTAGCTTGCAGGGGAACTCAAAATTGTGGCTTTCCCATGCATGCACTTGCACTTCAAGGTGGTAGAGGTTACAGGTTTGGAAGGTGTTGTCAAATAGCGTGGGTAAGTTACTGCAGAGTATCTTGTGGACGTTATAGATGTTTACCACTGTGTATTGGTCGTGAAGAGAGTGAATGTTGAAAGCAGTGGATGTGGTGCCAATCAAGCAAGCTGTTTCAATTGTTTCCACCAGAGCATCAGAGACTGAGGGGCAACCTGATTGAAGGATATAAAATTATGAGAGGGATGGATAAGGTGGATAGTCAAACTCTTTTTTTCCAGGATGTAGATGTTAAATATTAGGAACCATAGGTTTAAGTTGAGAGGGGGAAAAGTTTTTGCGCAGAAGGTGGTAAGTGCCTGGAAATGTACTGATAGGAGAGGTGGTAGAAACAGATGCAATAGCAATGCTTATAAGGCATTTAGACAGGCAGAGAGTAGACGGACATGGACCATGAGCAAGCAGATGGAATTAGTTTAGAATGGCATTATGGTTGGCAAAGACATAGTGGGCAGAAGGGTCTGTTACTGTGCTGTACTGTTCAGGATGATGAAGCTCATTTATTGTTGTTGGATCTGCACCCATTCAGGCAAAGGAGGAGAATTTGACTCTTAACTTATGCATCATAGATGGTGGACTGGCATCATGGAGTCAGATTTCTCAGCTTCTAACTGGCTGTTGAAGCACTGTATTTATATAGAATCATAAAATCCCTACAGTGTGGAAGCAGGCCATTCAGCCCATCAAGTCAACACTGACCCTCCGAAGACCAGCCCTCTCAGACTCACCTCCTACCCAACCCTGTAAACCTGCACTTCACATGGCTAATCCATCTAGCTTGCCCGTGTTTGGACTGTAGGAGGAAACCAGAGTGCCCAGAGGAAACCCCCACAGACATGGGGAGAACGTGCGAACTCCACACAGACGGTTGTCCAAGGGTGGAATTGAACACACGGCCCTGGTGCTGTGAGGCAGCAGTGATAGCCACTGTGCCATCGTGCCACCATATTATTGCCCAGTTCTGTTTGTAATCAATGATAACACCCAAGACATTGATAGTGGTAGATTCAATGATGAATGTTGAACATTGAGAGGGACAGTTAGATTTTTACTTCAATCTCATTTGGGCTAGTTATAACTCAAACTAGTAAGGAATTTTCCCACTGATTCCCCTTGACACCAGTTTTGCAGGGTCTATACAGTCAACATACAAGTATTAGATAGAACAACGTGATTCCACAGGAATAGATCTAAGATTGCAGTCACATCCCTTTTGGAATGGTAGTGGAGAATTAACTAATTGAGTGGAGGAGGAAGTTCCACAAATATCCCCACTGTCAATGATGGAATAGTTCAGGACACCAATCCAAAAGATAAAACTTGAGTATTCACCACAATCTTCAGAAAAATGCCAAAAAGAAATTCATCTCAGCTTCTTCCAGAGGGTCCCAACATTGCAAAGGTCAATCTTCAGGCAATTCGATTCATACCACATGACATCAGGAAATGGCTGGAGACACTCGAAACTACAAAGACTATGAGACCTGACAACATTCTAGGAATAGTATGAAGACTTGTGCTCCCCTTGCCAAGCTGTTCTAGTACAGCTACAATACTTGCATCTACTTGAAGATATGATAAATTGCCTACATATGTCCTGTACAGAAAAATCAGGACAAATCCAAACCAGCCAATTACTGCCCCATCAGTCTACTCTTGATCTTCAGCAAAATGCTTGAAATTGGGAGGTTACTACTGACAAGAAACTGAACTAGCCATATAAATACTGTGGGTCAGAGCAGGTCAGAGGCTTAGAATCCAGCAGTGGGTAACTCATTCCTGACTCCCCAAAGCCTGTCCACCCTCTACGAGGCAGAAGTCAGGTGTGTGACCTTCACCAAAGCTCCTTAGGCAGCACCTTCTAAATCCCTGATCATTACCATGGTACAACAGTGCTATCAAACTGCACTTGCTTAGTAATAACTTGCTCACTAATGCCCATTTTGTGTTCCGCTAGGGTCACTCAGCTCCTGACTTTATTTTAGCCTTGGTTCAAACATGGACAAAAGAGCAGAATTCCGGACATGAGGTGAGAGTGACAGCCCTTTATATCAAGGCTATATTTTACAAAATATGACATCAAGGGTCCCTTGCAAAACGAGAGTCAATGAAAATGTGGGGGAAAGCTCTTGTTAGTTATTTATACCTGGCACATAGGCAGATGGCTGTAGATGTTGGAGGTCAGTCATCTCAGCTCCAGGTTATCTCAGTAGGTGTTCCTCAGGGTAGATATTTTGTAATCAACCTGTTCAAAGATGTTATGACACACCTCTGAAACAGGTGGCACTTGAACCTGGTTTTTCTGGCTCAGAGGCAAGGACAGTGTCACTTCACCACAAGATTCCTTGTGCCTCAGGGTATTGTTCTAAGCTCAATCATATAAATTGCTTCATTAATGACCATCCCTCCATTGTAAAGTCAAAAGTGGGGATGTTCACTGTTGGTTGCATTATGCTCAGTGCAATTCACGACTCATCAGGTACTGAAACAATATCTAAACACTGCAAGATCCGGACAATATCCAGATTGGGCTGACAAATGGTAAGTAACAGTCACACCACACAAATGCCAGGCAATGACCATCTCTAACAACAGACGATCTAACCATCATTCCCTGACATTCAATGGCATTACCATTGCTGAAGCCCTCCCTGTCGACATGTTCAATAGTGTCCCCCACATAGAACATAGAACCTAGAACATAGAACAGTACAGGCCCTTCGGCCCACGATGTTGTGCCAAACTTTTACCCTAATCCTAAGGTCTATCTAACCTCCACCCCTACCTTATACTATCATCCATATGCCTATCTAATAGCCGCTTAAATGCCCCTAATGAGGCCGACTCCACTACCCTCTCTGGCAATGTATTCCACGTCCCGACCACTCTCTGAGTAAAGAACTTACCTCTGACATCTCCCCTATATCTACCTCCACTCACTTTAAAACTATGCTCCCTTGTAATAGCTATCTCCACCCATGGAGTGCTAGAACTCCTAGTGCTGGATTCCTGCACTATAATGTCCTATACACACAACTTGTGCTGCAGTATGTAATATATTCAGTACTGGATAACTATCTCATAGTGTCTCCCATAATTAGTACTAAATACTGTCCTGGAGTAGTCAGCACATTCAGTGCTGGATGCTAAGGTCTGTGGTGAAAATAAAATTAGAAAAAGGATTAGATAGTTAAAATGAAGGGAGATTCTGGTGTTTTGTAACATAAATTAATTCAAATTTTACCTGTTTTAAATTGTTCACTAGCAACCGAGCTGTTAGATCAATGTCTTGTTTTGCTGCTGTGAGTTCACACCGAAAATACTGACATTCACATTCCTGCATGTCACAGTCCTATGAAAGACCAAAATATAAATGGAACTCATAAATGACAAATCCATAGAAATAAGCAATTGTGCTGTTGCCAACTCTTCAACTGGAGCATTTATTTTGTTAATTCTTGGATCACTCCTCAATCCCGGGGCACTAGTTTGCCTCCAGAAGCTATGGCCTCCATTTTGACACTGCTAAGCATAAGAAATGTGGTCTCTTATTATTTGACAGCTCCAAGTAGGAAAGACTTCAGTCCCAGAATCTTGATTCCAGGCTCACCAATGGACTCACCACTACCTGATTAGCTTGTGGTATACAGAATGTCCAAACTGTTACAGTGCACAAGGAAGTCATTCAGTCCACAGTGCCTGCATAGCTCTTTGAACATTTTAACTTGGTGCCAATCTCCTGCCTTTTCCCAATAACCCTCTGTGTTATCTAAGTAATCATCCAGTACCCTCTTGAATGCCTCAAGTGAATATACTTCCACCACATTGTGTGAGAAAGATTTTCTCACTTTGCATTTTCCTCTTTTGCAAAATGATTTAAAATTGTGCCCTCTGGTTCTCAATCCATTTACAACTGGGTACAGTTTCTTCCTATACACTCATGATTTTGAAACCTTGTAACAAAATTAGCAGGGCTTCCCCAGAAGAGGCAGTGGAGATCTCTCACTTTGACCACTGATGCGTCAACTAGATTCACATATAACAGTTGAGGACATAGCATAAACCACATTTAAGAGGAAGTTAAAAATAAAGAAAGCAATGATTTATCTCACCTTTTATGACTTCAGAAGGTCCCTAATGCTTTACAGTTAATGACATATTTTTGAAGTGCAATCACTTGTTGCAGGATACTTGGCAACCAATTTGCACATAGCATGATCTCAAAATCAATGATATGGGAATGAGCAGATGATCTGTTCTTGTGATTTTAATTGAAAGATAAATATTGAGATTGTATAAACCTACCCACCACCCTCTTACAAATAGTTCCCTACACCATCGACCCTGCTCATCCTCCCACCTCTTCACCTTTTCTCCCCTCCAATCTCCTTTCATCCTTTCCTTATTCCCGAACACTCCACCCCCTCTCCTGATACCATTCTCATCTCATAAAACCCCTCCTTTCCTCCCAGGAATCCCGCTAATTTATTTTGCATCTGTATACTTTCCATTTCGATCCCCTTTTCTGGCACCTTAAACCAACCTCTCCCTTCCCCATATAATCAGGGTTTTAGGTATCAGGAAAGATTAGAGAAATTGGGCTTATTCTTCTTGGAGCAGAGAAAATTAAGACATTATAGAGATGTTCAAAATGATGACTAATTTGGACAGGGTAAGGAAGGACATTCTGTTTCGACTCATTGGTATGTTAGTAAGTAGGAATCACAATTTTGAGATTGTCAGCAAGAGAACTAGCAGTGAGATACGGATAAACTTCTTTATTCAGAGAGTTGTTAGGATTTGGAATTCACTGCCTGGGAGAGTGGTGGAGGTGAATTCCATAGGAGGTTTCAAAAGGAAGCTGGATATATATTTGAAAGTGACGAATTTACAGGGCTACCGAGGTAGAGCTAAAGAGTGAAACAAACTGAGTAGCTCTTTTGGGAGCTGGTACAGATCCGATAGATCAAACGGCCTTCTTCTATGCTGTAAAATTCAATGATTCAATGTCCACATTATGTACAGTGACTGTTTTACAAATAACCTAACAAAGACCACTGCTATAATGATATGACTGTCCTAGCAATAGCTTTCTGAAAACCTCTCCAAAGTCAATGTCAGCCAAACAATCAACATCAGATTCCTGCTGTGATGAGTCTGGAATGCTAATAGTTGGGCTATAATCTGCTACGGAGAAGATAATCTCCAAGAAAAAAACCCTTACACAATAGAATGAGAAGATATACCCATTATGCAGGAAGCTATGTTCATGACTTGTGCATCAATCCCTGGAATAGACCATAGCAAAGTAACTAACTGCAATGCAAGCTTTTGTCTTGATGGTGACTCCTTCAGGAGGCTTGGTCGCATGACTTCCACAGTTTGGAACCATCTACTCATGTAAACCATACAATTTTGAAATAGCAGACAGTCTAGAAACCGGCACAGTTAATCAACATCTGCTGAATAATCAATGACCCTCACTCTGGGCTACAAAGAAAAAATCTCTTGCCTGTAAAAACCAGTCATGACCCTTTTGCAAATTAAACCTTCCTTTCTTCAAAATTGTGAAATAGAAGTCACATTTCTGCAAAACCTCCTCAGGAGACTTTTGAAAGGATTTCTTAAAAGAGAGGAAATTATCTACAACTCCTCAAATGCTAGCTAACCAATCGACCGGAAATTCCAGGCAGCTAACTCTGACTTCGGACTTTTTAAACTGTATCTTAAAATCAAAAACTTTGATAAGATGAAATTCCTTTCTTGTTTTGTGTTTTGGTCAGTATTAATTGAATAATCTCCTTAACAGTTTTGATTCTAGATCTCCCAGTATATTTGTAAGTAAGTATTTCTGTGGTGAGATCCTTGCTACATAAGTATGGAATTAACTTGATTTCTGGTTTAACTTCACACAGCATTACTGTGTTCCTTGTAAAGTCAGAGACCACAAAATGAGGGGAAATACAACCTCACTCTTAATAAGTAAAAGGGGAACAAGTAAATAACTAACTGCTTAGGGGTAAGGAGTGAATTTTAAATCCATGTCCAAAGGGCATTAGTTTGTACTTCTGGATTACAACTCCAGTGACATTACCTCCCTGCTGGCTTATACTACAGTGATATTGCACACATTCATTTTAGTCAATGGAAATTATTACTAACTTTACTAGGAGTGCAGACAGGAACATTTATCCCATACTGTTCCCACAACATGGCAGCTGTGGATCAGAAATCCATTTTACAGCAGCATGATGGAAGAAAATGGACTAGTTAATGACAGGCAGCATGGTTTCATACAGGGAAGGTCATGTCTCACCAACCTGATCGAATTTTTTGAAGAGGTGACAAAGATAATTAACAAGGGAAGAGCTGTGGATGTAGTTTATATGGAATTTAGTAAGGCAATTGGTAAAGTCCTACATGGCAGATTAGTACAAAAACTAAAATCATATGGGATTGGGGGTGGGCTGACTAGATGGATACAAAACTGGCTTGGTCATAGAAGACAGAGGGTAGCAGTGGAAGGGACTTTTTCAAAATGGAGGCTGTTAACTAGTAGTGCTCCACAGGGATCAGTCTCAAGTCCTCTGTTGTTTGTAGTACATATAAATGATCTGGAGGAAAATGTGGATGGTCTGATTAGTAAGTTTGCAGACGACACAATGATTGGTGGAGTTGTTGATAGTGTCGACGATTGTAAAAGGATACAACAGGATATACATATATTGGCGGTTTGGGCACAGAAATGGCAGATGAAGTTTAATCCAGACAAATATGAGGTGATACATTTTGGAGGATCAAATTTAGGTGTGAATTGTATTGTTAATGGCAGAGCCCTTAAGAACACTAACATATGGACAGATCTGGGCGTGCAAGTGGCAACACAGGTGGCCAAGGTGATTAAGAAGGCATATGGCATGCTTGTCTTCATCAGCCGGGGCATGGAGTACAAGAGTTGGCAAAACATATTGCAGCTATATAAAACCTGCATTTGGAGTATTATGTGCAGTTTTGGTCACCACACTACCCAAAGGACATGGAAACTTCGGACAGAGTGTAGAAACAGTTTCATTAGGATGTTGCCCAGTCTTGAGGGCATTAGCTATGAGGAACGGCTAAAAAAACTAGGATTGTTTTCACTGGAAAGACAGTGGCTGAGAGAAGACCTGATAGAAGTCTACAAACTTATGAGAGGCATAGATAGGGTGGAGAGTCAGAGACATTTTTGCACGGTTGAAGTTTCAATTACAAGGAGGTATAGGTTCAAGGAGAGAGGGGGTAAGTTTAAGGGAGATGAGCGAGGTAAGATTTTCACACAGAGTGGTAGGAGCCTGGAATGCACTACCAGAGGAAGTGGTAGAAGCAGGCACGTTGGCGATACTTAAGAGGCATCTGGATGGTTACATGAATAGGGAGAGAATAGAGGGATACAGTCCAAATAAGGGCAGAAGGTTTGATTTTGGTTTAATCAGGGCATGATGATCCATACAGGCTTGGAGGGCTGAAGGGCCTGTTCCTGTGTCGTACTTCTCTTTTGTTCAATTTTTGAAACCATTCAAAGCGATGGATCATAAAACCTTTGGGTGTGAACCTAGACGCACTCCAAAGCTGCTCCATTCCCACCAGACAGGTTAAATTAAAATAGCCTGTGACATCAACATTTCAATGGGCTTCTGCACATTGGATACTCACAAGAGGCCATCTTGTTCTGAGATTTACTCCGCTAGAAAAGAGTCACAGTTTATCATAGATTATTTCTAAATTTGTTACAGTGTCCTTGGCTGAAGTCATTGTGAAGTTATGAACACAGACAGGAGTTCCAGCATCTCAGCATGATATGGTTATTGGATGATCTTGGGAGATGGTGCTATATTTTCGTAAGAAGCTGATACTGTCAACATTATTCTACATGGTGGAAGATAGCATATAAAGAGTTAAAAAATAATTCAAAGGTACCCATTGATCTTTTCTTTTCTGTTCTGGCTGTTGTTTGACAATTTTCTGTGTTCTCAAACAATGTTTCAAAGGTTCCTGTGGAAAGAACAATCCATTTAGTTTCAGATTTCCAACCAAGTCTGACATCAGTCAACAAAATTGAGAATGGAATCTTTGTATATCCTCATTCGACAATTACCATCAAGCAAGTGCACCAATCTGGTTCAATGAGGTGTTGAAAGACCAGCACCAGATAAACATTATAATGAAGTGCAAACCTGGTGAAGATAGCCTAATTCGGAAAAATAGTAGAATGTGATCATCTACATTTTGGGAATTGAATACAAAAGTAGGCAGGCTATGTTTCAGTTAAACGGGGCTACAGTTAAACTATGTTAACAAGCATGGGGCTGGATGAACACAGCAGGTCAAGCAGCATCATAGGAGCAGGAAAACTTGACGTTTCGGGCCTAAACCCTTCATCAGAAAAT